>JAWWLV010000144.1:61575385-61624378 GCA_035041135.1 Platyrinchus mystaceus | reverse complement strand
TGGAACCATAGTACTATGTGTCAAGACTCTCAAGAATGAAGAGTAGTCTTTGCTTTTTTAATTAAAATAGAAATGTATTTTTCAAGACTAAGGAAGCTTAGACATACATACATTCCCATCAAGAGTTAAACAAAGTATTAGCCCACATCTACCTGACTTTGCATAACATTTCAGTTTAGTGTTCCTTCTGACCGGTCCTTGCCAGCGAATGTCTCAGACAGAAAAAAACTGAAGATCACATGACTGGTCTAAAGAAGTCCTGGAAGAAATAAAGTCATTTCTTCATGTGTCTGTGCCTTCAGTCTTGCTTTAAAGTTGCTGCAATGTCCCTGAGATACTGGTGGCTCTTACTCTGCTGAAAGCAAGGGCAGCAGGGGACTCATGAAATCCCCCTCTGCCTTTCATCTTTCACCTCTGTATGTCTCTGTGTTCAAACACACTATAGTACAAATGAAAATACCAAAGCCTTTCTCAAACTGTTTCAAAAGGCATGTGTTCCTTTTTCAGCAGGTTCATAAGAGGAGCTGACAAATGACAGGTATAGTGAAGGGCAAAGGACAAAAGCTTAGTCTCTGGAAAGTGTGTGTCCTGTTTTCTAAAACAGAACCACAGCTTCCCTGCCTGTAACACCTCAGTGCTACAGTACTGTCAGCATGAAGGGTCTGTTATGGATCAGAGCTGAATGTATGATTTCCAGTTCTAAGGTTTATTTTGATTTAATATGTACTGTAGAACATGGAAAAAAATGTGTTTCAAAACTTCTTTTACTTTTTGTAGTAGTAGATGTGGATGAGCTTGTGTTTTGTTTCCTACTGAGGTGTTTCTGTGATGGCTGAAATGACAAAACAGGTTAGTTGTGCTCTAAAGACAGGGTTTTACCAGCTTTAGAAAAAATTCTTTTTATGTCATTCCTGAGTTTTCAGAAAATAAGGGCAGAATTATCACTATATTAAAATAAATAAGGCAAGAAAAGATTCAGTGTTAATTAGTTAACCATACAACTCATTGAAATTATAGGTTGAAAAGTCAGAGAAGAAGCAAAAGGAAAAATTGTGTTGGCTTCAGGAGCAGCTGAAGACAAAAGAAGAAGAAATAAAAAGCCAATCAGAATATTTTGAGCACTACAAACAAAGGCAGAGACAACAGACAGCAGTACTGAGAAGGAGGGAATGTTACCTTCAGGGTGAGGTATCTAGGCTGGAAAAGCAAGTCCTAGATCTCAGTGCCCATGTTGCTCTTTTGACATCCAAGATAGAAGAGGGAATGGTGCAGCATCTCCAGCAGGTGCTGGAATCAGCGTTCATTGGGACTCAGGGTTATAAACACCCTGACATGGAAGTAGTGGAATGGAAAACTTGTATTGAAAATGTGGAGCATGATTTGAAAAGCCACCTTGAAGCACTTCAGCAAAATCTGAAGTTCTTAAGGGAAAAAGAAGAGGACAATAGAAGAGAACAGGGAGACCTGCTGACTGAACTGCAGTGCTCTCAGGACAATGAAGACTTCCTCAGAACAAAACTGGAAGAATCTTACCGTCATGTCTATAGTTTGAAATTATCTGAAATCAAACTACAGGAAAAAATGGAAGAGCTTTTGGATGAAAACAGAGCTTTAAAAGGCCAAGGTAGAGTGAAGTTGAAAGAGAAGAAAGAAAAAGACTCACAACTTGCAAGATTGGAGAATGGAGACAACAGTGTTGACCTGGTATGTCAACTGGTAAGTAAAAATAAGACAAAATATAATTGGTTTTTGTCTTTATATCACCATGAATTACACTTGTCATTAGATGTGGAATCAAGATGAAAGTGTGAGGTTTTATCCTTCCTGAATTTTTTTTGTTTATTTCTGTTTATGCATTAGTACTTCACACTGTCTCATTCACACCCACTGGAATCAGTAGTTGCAGCTTCATGGCATCAGTGCTTTTATTAGGTGGACATTGAGAGCACTTAATAAACCTTTTTTCCTCAGGTTTTTAAGTGGTGTGACCCTGGCAAAAGGTCTCAGTTGGCAACAGAAGTAGAGCCCAGAAGAACTTCTGAGACCTCTGTCTTGTGGATACCATTCAGTGGAGAAGTACACATATGGTTGGATGAGTTTTTGCATTTCGTTCATGCCCAAATGCTGAAGCAAAAAGCACAGTTAACAATAAATCTTGTCTATGAGTTTTTCTGGGTAATGGTAAACAAGGGAAGATGGATACAGTGTTCATGACTGGGAGCCAGATGAGATATTCAATGGTTTGCAGCTCTGTAACATTGTGATATGCCCTGAATACACTGAATAGGACTTGTTTGCTTCAGGCACTTCAGCCCAGCACTGCATGGGAAAGCTCTGGAAATGCTGTAATATGGCATTGAGCTTCTGCCAATTCATTTTGCTGACAAGGAACAATTCTTCTCACAGAGTGGACTCAAACAAAGTTTTATTCTTTATCCACTGAGGTGGAGGGTATTTTTATTCTTAGAATTTGTTAAATTGAATCAGCTAAGCCTCACACTCAGCTTACTTCATTTAGATTGTGACCTGATATCCTAAGAACTCTCCTGATTTTAACTGCAGTTAATCGAGAGGTAATGGGCATGAACAAATCCCTTTCATATGGGAGGACAATTGGATTGTGAGTACTTCCAGAACTGGGAGAAGCTATAGAGGACCTTTAGTCTGTAAAAGCTAGAGGAAATAAAGACAATTTTTTTAACCTGGTAGTTGAATGCACTTTTGCAGGTATGGTGATTTAGTGGTTCTAAAGCCCCAAAGCAGTGAGCTCCAGGAGGTTCCCTTTGTGTGAGAGAGAAAGGGTGGTGAGATCATCCTGCAGTGACCAGTAGCACGTGGGTGACCTTTGTGGAGAGCTCGGAAGCTGCAGCTCACTGCACCGGTCTCTGCAGCTGCCTCAAGGTGGCAAAAAGACCAACCACTTACCCTGAACCATTGCTGTAGTTACTTTAACTAGTGTATTCAATTTTTCTTGGGAAGGAACAACACCATTTAAAAATATTTTAAGATACTTCTAGAGGGACTTGCACTGAGTTGTAAAAAGGTACAACAAGCAAATGCACTATGAGGGGACAGCACAGCTAAAATCAAGAGGAGTGAGGGCTTTCAGAGCCAGAGAAGTAGTGAAGAATTACTATTGGTTTGATAGAATTGAGAAAAGGAGAAAAGAAGCGTGGAGATATTTGAAGGTGTGAAGGCAAGATACATCAACTGACTAATTGTCTGAGACTAATCCAAAAAGTCTTCAAGGAAAAGGATCAAATCTCTTCCTTTCTGTACTGTACTCTAGTAAAAGGTTCTTTTTTTTCTGCTACACAAAATGTTCTAACCATTTCTTTTCTAAGTATTAGTTTACATCTGTGTTATCATAGGAAGTTACAATGTCTCAGTTACCCAGTCTTTGGTATAAATGAATATGCCATAATTTGTATTTACTGTGGTCTGCTGCAGAGTAGGTAGTGTTCCTTAAATGCTGTGTATAGCAGCAGCAGAAAATCTTGTGCCTTCTTCATTTCTAGTGGTCTTTTCCTCCTCTTCTTGTGCTACTAATATACTTGGATTTTTCTAGAAGAAAACGACTTGAGATAGCAGGGAAAAAATTTTCAATATCTATGATAAAAGGAGGAGGGAGACATCTGGTGTTTTTCTGTAAAACTGTAGAGGGCTTTTCCCCATTATCTGTCATTTTACTAGCACCTAATAAAATAGAACTTCTTAATCTCATCACCTTGATCTTTTAATATTTAAGTCAAAATAGTTACAAGAAAAATCCTATTTGAGCTCATTGTACTCAATCAACAGTTATAAAAATGAGAAATCTTGTGCAATACAAGAAAGATTTTTGTGGTGTTTCTTTCCCAGAAAACTGCTTGTATGACATTGTTCACTGAATGAGTGAATGGGATCATTTACCTATTTCACAGCCAGGAAAAAAGTAGTTTTTGAAGACAGGCTTGTCAGACTCCTGCAAAATACACACAGTGTGAGATTTCTCAGTAAATACCATGTCATTCAAATGCTGGTCACATCAGTTATTCTTGAAGACTAGTCTTAGGCATTACTGGATCTTCATTCAATAATACAGCATCCAGTTAGACTGAGCACCAAGAGATGAACTGCATCTCGTGGAGGGGTGTGGTCACATAAATCTTGTCAAAAATTTGAATTTCCAAGCTTAGTATCAGAATCCTGTCTACAATATTCCAGCTGCAGCCTAAGCCTGCATGAAAAATGCACAAAGAAAAAAAAAAAGGCAGCTGATTCCACGTGGCTTTGTCTTGACTTTTCAGACAGTTTCTAGAGGTGAGCATTAGGGGTCTGTTGAAGTGAAGGATAAGTATGAAACATGAAGCAGTGGATCTTCCTATGGCTTTCACATAACTGCTTAGGTCTTGATTTCACAGTGTGATGTTTGGCTAACCAAGCATTGTGTCTTGTACATAATTTTGTGTAATTTTCTTTTGACAGTACCCACATATTAATAAAGAATTAGTATCTGTGAAGAAATAAAGGGAAAGTACTAGGAAAGGAATGAGTGTGTTTCAGTTAATTGGCATTAGTTTCAAATGGGTTTCCTAGAGAAGTTGTGGATGCCCTATCCCTGGGAGTGTTCAAGGTCAGGTTGGATGGGGACTGAGCAATCTGGTCTAGTTGAAAGTTCCCTACCCATGACAGAGGGGTTGGAACTAGAAGATCTTTAAGGTACCTTTCAACCTAAACCATTTTATGATACAGTATTACTGAGAAAATAAAGGAAGAAATCTTGGAAGTGTTGTGGTTTTCATTCAAGTCATGCCTCCCAGTAAAGATCTCATAACAGAGCACAATAATGAGGTAGCTGACTTGGGTTGAAGTAAAAATTATTCTCACTGGTGATCCTGTGGAAAATCAGTGGCCTTTTCTGACTCACTACATAGACTTGGAAGTCACTGTCTTCCCATCCATACGTAATTTTAAAGCTGCAGCTCAGTCAAAAGGGACCAGACTTGTTTTCTGCTGGCATTTGATGCAGAGCAGTGCAGGAAGACAAAGTGCCTGTGTTGGCTTGGTTTCAGTGCAGTTGCTGTTTTGGTTACCATCTTGATTAAATCTGTTTTTTGAGACAATCAAACCTGAGTCTTCTGTTCACTGAAAATGAGCACAGTGCATGTGAAATGTGACTTGCTGTGTATCAAGAAGTAGGAGCATCTGCTTTGCATCAGGAAGTGTCACGATTTCCAAATTCAATCAGGGAGTCAAGATAAATGTCAAGAACAGAATATGAAATTTACAATTAAATTATCAATGGGGAAAAAAAAAATCTGTTCAGAATGATTGTTCCACTTCAAATTCTTCCAGCCTAGGAACATTTGTCTTTGTAGCTGGGCACTGAACTGTTAGTCTCATTCCCTACTTGATTGGACCTTCTTTTCTCTTTGTTCATGAGCATATAAATTAGTTGTAGTGTTCTACCTGTTATCTGACATATTACATGCTTATGAGTCAGGTTTTCTTCCTTAAAACTTTGTAGAGTATGAGGGAAATACTAGGGGAAAGTTTACAGCCATGACATTTACTAGAAAATGTTTGAATGAGAAAATTGTCTGAAACAATAGCAATTATTTTGCAATAATGGGTCTTTTGAATGTAAAATAGCAAAGGAAGCTTGTGTGCCTGCTTTTCATATCCCAAACACCATATGTGTATAATCTGGGTGGTTTTTTTCATTTTCCCATTAAGAATGGAGATCTAATTCAGGATGAAGTTCAAAATCTTAAATGGAGACCAGTCTTGGATTCACTCGGAAGCAGAGCTACTCAAACTCCAGTTGTGCTACTACATGCTAAAGAGTCTGGTATGCAAACAAATTGGAGTTTTTGCTTTCATTTATGTGCAATTAAAGTGAAGATTATTTCATTCATGGGGTGTGCATGACTTAGAAGGTATAAAACCTCCAAAAAAGCTCCTAATTTGTAACCTGTGTCTTGGAAGCTCTGATCTTGATAAATTGTGTCAGGTAAATTCTGCCAACATAAGTTAATGGGAATTTTATAGCAAATTTCAGTGTATGCAAATGTAGACCAGCACTGAATAATTTCAGCCTCTAAGTTTAACCCCTAAGTTTTCACCTGCCCACTGTAATGAGATGTATTTTCCATTTTTAAATACTTTGAGAACTGGAAAGGGCAACCCCCAAATACACTTTATTTTAGAGCTCACTATTTATGTTTTCTTGTGAATTTTGTTTTTTTATTTAATGTTGTTCTTATGTCTGTATCATTGGTGATGTATGCTGCTGATAAAGAAGGTAATATTGAGCATGATCTCATTAAAATATTCCTCTGTTCAAAACATCTGCTCAGATGTTTTCAGGTTTGTTTTTTATGCAACTATCTGGGAGTGACATTACATTTTTCCAGTGCTTTACCATAACAGAAACACCAGGATGTAGTCATGATGGACTAAAGGAGATGGAGGAGCTACCAGAAGAACCTGTACCAGTCTGGGAAGGAAATTCCAGTGTCTTTGTGAAAGTTGCTGGTCTAGCTGAGGCTGAGCAGGTGAGAAGAAAAGAAATTTGAGATAGAATGAAGAGCTGGTGCATTTAAAGGTGAAGTAGCTTTACCCCATAGCTACTGCAGATGTTATACAAGATGAATACAGGTGTGCATTAAGAAAATGATTGACTTACTTATACCTCATTTGTATCATTATTCTCATTGCAAATCTTTAAATAATTTGAAAACTTTTTGTATGGAAATATTTTTTCTTATCTATTTGTAATCAAGTATTTTATGGATGAAGTAAAGAATAAATTATGATTAGCAACATACCTTAGCCTATATATTTCAGCTTGAAACATTTCTCATTTGCTATTACCAGGTCACCCTTGGAACAGAGAGGGCAGGTACTCTAGAAGATAGTTTCACGTTTTTTTGGTGTACCCCAATTTGTCATGCAGCAGGACTGCTTTCTACTTACTCTGAGAATTTATCTGATGATGAGACAACTAAGAGAACCAAAAGTGAAGAAACCATTTTTCTCTTGAAGGAACAAACTATAACTCTACCAGCAAAGGCATTCCCTGCTTCTGTGGTTGAAGCCTTGATGAGGAAGAAGCTCCAACTTGCTTTATTCAAACCTGAAAGCTGCCACACAACAGCTGTCACCACTGTGAAGCAAGTGAGAAGTGTGAGTTTCTGTGAGGCAAACACTCATCTTTGGTCTTCTGGCTTCTGCATTGTTGCAGATGGGGGATTTTATGGCAAAGTTCCTTCACTTCTTCCTGGAAAGTTGCCTTCCACTGTGACTGAAATTTTCACATCATGTCTAGAAAAATACAGCATGGAAAAACATTGGGAAAAAAAGCAAATTCTGCCAAAAAGCCTAAGTGAAAATAGATGTCTGGATAAAGTTGTTGATGATGAAAAGTATCACCAAAAAATCTCTAGAGAGAGAGCTAAAGAAGAAGCAATACAGACTGAGAAAGCCCAGCCACAACTGGTGACCTCTGTTCTTGAGGACAGTTCTACATTTTTACATAAAACTGAATTCATCAGTCCTGAGAAGCAAGGAATGGAAGCCAAAGAGAGACTAGGTAGCACACAGGATGTCCAAAGTTTCTCTCTTGATTTTAAAGACTTAAAGTGTTTTGAAGGAAGTCCTGAGCTAATGGAGAAAGAAGAAAACATCTCAGAGAACTGCATGTCTGATATGAATAGCATATATAATGGAGAAGACACAATTGAAGTGGAAGAGAAAGGAGAACAGGCTCAGAAACCAACTCACCAAACAAGCCCCTCCAGCAATATTGGCATGAAAGAAAAGAAAGACCAGACCTTGGAACTATGTGAACTAAATGACAAGAATTTCTCATGTGAAAAAACAGGTGCTGAAAATGTGCAATATGCATACTCTCAGAATTTTTTTTGGTCAGATGAAGAGAGGTATCCACTAAAATTACTGTTTCCTATGCAGGAGAGGGTTGTGTGCCTAAGCAAACTATTCCTACCAGGGAGTAGTTTTTATAAGTGTTTCTGTCATCTGTCACCACTTGAAGCCTGTAATGAATGTAATGTGAAAATAACTGTACTGGAAAAAGCAGTGGCTGTGTGTTCTCAGAGGATATTTCTACTCATGCAAGAGAATGAAAATTACTCCAAAAAAGTCTGTATATTAAAACAGGAGAATGAGAGATATGCTCAGATGATGTGTGCCCTGGAAGAGGAGATGGATGCATATTTTCAGTACATTTTAGCAGTAGATGAAGCTAACGTTGTTGCATTCCAAAATTTACTTAATGAGAAAGAGGTTTCTGGTGGATGTTATAATAACTTATCAGAAGAAAACACCATGACCCCAGGAACATTTTCAGTTGAAACTTTCTCTAAGAACCTCCCATATATTGAAGAGAAAAATAGGAATTCTGAAAAAGACTGGTCGACAATTGCATCAAATAAACTTTCCAGGAGTGCTCTATCCCTGAAGGGAAGGAAAATGAGGTATTTCCAGCTGCTTTCTGACCTAAAAGAGGAAAGAAGCAGATGCTTCAAAGAAATAGCTAAATTATTACAAGACAAGGAAAACTATGTAGCAAAATATAATGAATTAATACAGGAGAGAGAGGAAAATTTGCAAAGAATAACTCTTTCAGAGGGTGAAAAAAAAACTTTGTTGGGACATTTAGCAGAGATAAAGTGTGAGCAAGACAAATACAAGACCTTGGTTTCAGAACTCCAAGATTGCAAAACCAGCTGTTATCAAAAAATTTCTGATTTACAGGAGGAAAAATATGTACTGAAAAGAGAGATAGACAGAATCAAGAAAGAAACTTCAGAGCAGCTCGTTGAGCTTCAGAAAGCAAATATGAACTTTAGTTTAGAAAATAAAAAATTGAAAGAATTAGTGTCTTCTTTGGGTTTCACCTATGAAGAGCTGAGAAAAGAGAAAAGTTTGGGAACAAAGAAAAAGATATTAAAACTAAAAGAGGAAAGTCAGCAACATGGTCTTAAGCCAAAGAAAGTTGAAACAGTGTGTAGTGTAACGCAAACTGAAGAAGAAGGAGTTCTGGTTATAAGTCCTTCAAGCTATTTCCCTGGGAAAGAGGTAAATAATAACAGTAAGGAGTGTTATCAAGCAGTATGTTCTAAAGAGAGGGGGAGTATAGAAGTCGTTTGGAGGACAAAGCTGAATTAATTTTTTAATGCAGGAAATGTCCTAGCCTCCCACATGCTGAAGTTAACTCTGAAATAGAAGGCAAAATGCCAGAGAATTTTTTTCTGAATATTGTGTTAGAGTAAAAAAGTAAGAGTAAAAGCTTTTATGAGAAGCTTTTACTTCTAACCAGAAGTTCTCTTACCAGAAGAAGAAAACTTCTGTTATAACAGTAAAAAAATCGTGTCTTAATGAAAAGTGTGCATATGTTCATTTACTAACTTGTATTCTAATGGGGTCTAATTTTTTTGTTGTTTTGATGCATATGAAACACAGACCTAACGACACACTTTTACTCATGGTGGATTTCTCATCCATGTTTTTCCTATGTAGTCATGTATCTTACACCACAGTGAATTTCTGTGGAGATTACTATGTTCTTGTAAATGCAGAATTATTACTTCAGGTGAGAATAAAAAACAGAGAAATGTTTTTATCTAATACCTTGATTTTATGCAAATATTTTTTATTAATTTAGGAAGAAACCATCTATTGCTCCATAAACATCTGTGTGCCATTTTGTACAGGAGAGAGAAGTCACATCTTTCTAATGTCTTTCCAGGGCAGCACATTTGAAAGCTACAGTACAATGAAAGAGCAAGTTGAAAAGGCAAAGGAAGAATTAAAAATACAGCAGAAGGAATTAGAAAAATCAAGAAAAGAGGTAACATTCTACTCTACTGTACTTCTGAGGAGCAGATTTGTTTTCCCTCATGTTTTCTTTCACAGCTGTTCTTCTTTCTTTTACAAAAGAGAGAAGTCTCTGATCTGCAGAACCAAAATGTGCTTCTTTGATCTTTAAGTGATGAACTGTACAGCCACTCTTGGTTGGCCAGAACATTCAAGTGAAGCTGCATTTCTGCAGCACACTTTTTGACAGAAGCTGAGTGCTTAATAAAGGCACACAGAACAAACTGCCTGCTGCTCCCATGTCGGGGCAGGCTGCTTCCTGCCCCATCACTGGGAATATGGAGGAGCAGAAGCCAGTAGAAGCACTGAGGATTACTGCAAACCTGAATTCAAAGTAGTTTTTTTATAATTAGAAGCAAAATCATGTAAAATCTGACACTGCCAAGGGTTTTTACTACTTCCAGTGGCATTTCAAAGCATTTACGCTGCTCCTTCTCTCGACAGCTGTGTAGTAAACACTGAGTCCAACACCACCTACAGGGAGACTTGTTTGGATGGTTAGTCTAATGCTTGGGTGAAGTAAATCTGCAGTTTTAACACCAACTGAGGAAGATTTCAGTGTGTGCCTTTTCGAATGCACTGGCTTTCACATTCCTATTTTTTGTTAGTCAATCTCCACTCTATGCATATCTAAGCAAAATGTATTGGCAAGTGTATATTTATGGGACTGTGTCATGCAATAACAGGCATTGCTCAGACTCCCTGTGGACAAACCACTGGCAGCAAGAGGTGTGTTGAGTATGCTAAGGAGCAGTAGGGTTACCATGGTGGGTGTACAAAATAATTGTCCTTTGACAGCTCCTTTATAAGACTTCCCAGCATTCAGGTAAGGCAACTAGAATGAAGGGGAAGATTTGGATGAGTGATGGATAGTTAAGGAAAGGACTTCTGTCCTTGCAATTTGAACTTGAAGGGATAATTTTATTTTTATTTATTTTGTAAAATCTGATTAACTTGGGTCCTTCTAATCCTTTTATGTATCCCTTATTATAAGGAAATTGTGTGTTACATTGCTTTCCTCAGTTTAGTTAAAATAATGTGAAGTCTTCGCTTTCAGAAGGGAAAAGAAATGATCTATCATATGAGGGAAAGAGCTTGCTATCAGGAATCCAGCTGAGCTACTGAGGTGTGTGTTTGTGGGTTTTGGTTTGGCTTGTTTTGTTTTTTTTTCAAAACTGCAGTTAATGTGTATAGGTTGAAAAAAAAGCACCCTAGGGAAGATTAAAAGATGAAGATATGGAGGGCTTTTTCTTTCCTTCTTTGCATTTTTCATTTTTGACATTTTTGTCTTGATTCTCATGCTGAAACAAAAACTCAGCACTGTGTCATCTCTTAAGGAGAAAATAACTCTTTCCCAACTGAAACCAGGACACATTTCTCAGAAAGACTTCTACCCCTCAGCTGATAAAATCTTATTTTCATTTTTCTTGGAGAGCTTTCAAAGATGTAATCTCTGAAATCATGTGTTCATACAGCACTGCTTCTTTCACCTTTATTCAGAATACTCACAGTACCTTCAAATTTAGAAATAAATTTCATTATTATTTTCTGCATAGCTCTAGTGAGATATGATTCTATAAGACTTACTTCTAGAATCATATTAATTTCTTATAAGATTGTAGCATATTGTATAATTCCATTTATTTTAATCAATTTATAACAATTCAAACACTATGATGAGGAGATCGGCCTCAAATCCATGGCTGGAAGCTGTTATTGAAAAATGATACTGCTGCTGGACTAATTAAACTCAGTAATGTTTTACTATTTTGTTCTTCCTGTTAGGCTCAGAAGTGGTACAGAGAACTTGGTTTTGCTGAAACAAGGTACGAAGAAATCAAGACTCGTTTGACTCAGGTTCTCACAGAATTAGATCGCCTTAAACAAGAAGCTGGGGACAAAATGCTGGGAAAGGAGCACTGCAAATTAAAGGTATGTATGAAAATGGAATGGAGAGAAGCATGTTCCTTGGGAGAAACACTCGTTATTCTTATTGGGAATAGACTGGAAGCAAGTGTAGAGCCCCTAGAGCCATTGGAACTATAAATCTGAAAGTGAGCAGATAGTATACAAGGTAGACCATCTGTCCAGAGTCTTGGCTCTGCATGAGCACTGTAAACACCTCACATTTTTTTTAAGGAGCACTCTTGATCTGCTCTCTCTAGCCAAAGTAATTTTCAGGTGACCTTAATGAGAGGAGTTGGAGGAGTCTCCAGTGTTTCTGGTATTTGGACTTTCTGCCCTGATTTCAGGCCTTCTAGCTCTGATAGATTTGGACAGGCAAAATGAACCTGTGATACCAGGCACTTTGTCAAGCAACTTCAACTGCCAGTGAACAGGTGGTGTGGATAAATGGGGAGTCAAAGTCTTTAATAGATGCATGTGGCCCAAGTATGTATCCCCAAAATTCAGGAAATCTTTGTCACATGGAGGAAAGTCTCATTGGAATGCACTTATATCACAGAAATTCTGGTTTTCTGTAAATGAAAGCTTTTTTAATTTTCAGGTGGTTCTCTGTCCTGATATGGATTTATGTTTTCCACCAGAATAAAGTGTTTTATGGAAAGATTTTTAATTACTGAGTAATCTTCTGGAAGCAGCTTTCATAAAGACTTTTCAGCTAACCCTGAAGTTATTTCTGTCCTCTTTAACTGGAAAGCTGTGAAAAAGAAATATGCAACTCCTACCAGCTGGAAAAGCACATTTCTAGCAACGTACAATATTTGCAAATTTTGTTTGAATAGGTTAGATAGATAAGGCTTTGGAAGCAGATATAAACAAATTCTGGAGAATGTAAGGATTCTGGGATTGGTTCAGTTCACTAAATGTCGCTGTTTATCCCAGTTAAAGACCTCGGATCATCCTGGCTGAGGGTGTAGTTGTCCTCCTGGAAGTCCTATGCAGTTATTTCATGTTAGCTTGTGCACCCTATATGGCACTAGAGGCTGATGTTTAAAGAGCTGAATTTTGGCTGTTAATTGAAAAGGAAGCACAGATTTTTCATATCATTGTGATGTATTGGCATGTAGCATCTTAAAACAATAGAATCTGTTTCAAGCAAGAAGAAACTCCCAAATTGTTTGAAAATAATGTATCGTGATGTTTTGTTTTAACTAGCAATTAAGATTTTGGGGGCATTTTTGACCATTTGAGCTTTAATCATTTTGTTTGGTGACAGTCTGGGGAAACTATCGTTTATTCTGTTGGTCAGGGAAGTAAGATGTTAATTATTTCTATGACTCACATGGGAATAAAATTCATTAACCTTGACAGATTGTTTTTACTCTGGAAAAAGTGCAGGACAGCCTTTCTCTAAAAAACCTGCCACTTTTAAATGCCTCAAATAAAGTTTTCAAGTGTTTATTGATCAATAGTATATATTTATGGAATATTTTGATGTCTGATTTGTATTTGACTTCTTCAAAGGATTAATGTCTAGTTGTTGGATACATGTGTCTCATTCCAGGGTCACAGATGCAGTATATATACATCACAGAATTGGGTTTATCCCTCAGTTGCACTATTTGATGGCAGAACTAATTATCTGCATGACTCAAATCCATTATGTCTTAACCAAAGGATATTGATTTTATTGGCACAATTTAGCAAATAGTACGATAGAAAATAGAGTAGATATGTTTTAGCAAAGGTTGTGACTTTATTTCAATAATTCTCTTTTAAAATAAGCTTTTTAATATACACCAAGGTGTTGACTGGGGGGTTGTGAAATTGTTAAAATATGACCTAAGTTTTTTTAGATTAAAAAAAAAAAAAGGCCAAGACTTTTTGGCACACAAAAAAGGTCATGATCTACTTTTCTAGTATAATTTTATTTCCGGGGGGCAGTTTCATAGACTGGTAATCCTGTTTTTGTTTTCTATTATTTGCCACCCTTTTTTTCCCATAAATCATTTTCAATTAGGGAATGTTTCTGTTTTGTATTTAACATACTTTTGGTGTGGGAAAGAAGACGAGGTAAATACCATGTCACGGACTCATCTTCAGGCTTTTGTCACTGCAGCTCTGGTCTAATCCATCTTGATGTGTCCAGCAGTTCTTATTGTTCTCTTGACGCAAGAGGGAGCCAAAAAGTTTGGTACAAAGCATGCTCGACCTGATCCAATGCCGTGCACAGAGGACTTCATTAGGAAGGACAGTATGAAAATGCCATGTTTCTGTTTCTATCTGTGTTTACAGTGACATGTTGCAGGCAGAGTGATGTGATCTATCACTTCAGTTTGCTGTTCCCTATGAAACTGTGCCTTCAGTGTGTTGTAGTCACCAAGGGTGTCAAAGCCGGAAAGGCTGTCAGGAAGCCAATGAAAATTTAACTGTGGTGTTGTGCATCAGGGCTGAGTATTAGCTCCTCTCTCGGTTGTATCAATGTTTGTAACCATTAAAATCTAACCATCTTCCTGCAGGTTTGGTCAGAAAGTTATATGGTTTTGCCACAGTGTATCATGGGCCTGACTGGAATTTTTAGCTTAATCTTTTAGACTTGTTTATATACTGTGTTATCAGAAATCTTGACCAGTTTTGTGTATCAGCTCAGTATTTTCTTTAATATAAGGTCACAGTAGCAGAAATGTTTGTCAGGAGACTTTCTTCACCCCCTGATTTTCCTCATTCTAAATCTATATGTTTAATCTGGCAGTGTCACTTCCAGAAGCTGACCTTATGATACTGACCATCAATCTAAAGCTCTCACTAATCCTTTCAATCTAAGTGCATGAAATTGGGCAGAAAAAGAATTGGAGGGGGGGGAGGAGGAATTAAATTCAGAAGCTTCTCTTTCCACATGTTGTGTACCATTGCTGTTACATTTTAATGTAACAAATATTTTATTTTACAGTATTTTAGAAATTTGTTCTTAAAATCTGATTAGTTTTACTAATAATCTTCCGGAACAGAAATATATTTGTAAGAGTGGAATTTGCTGAGATAAATATATGTAGAAAAGCAAGGGCTGTATTATGTAGCTTCTTGTTGGAGCAGGACACTGGTAACTTTTGAGTTCTCTTCTTACTCATTGTGTGACAATAGATTGATCACTTAATCTGTCTGTGCCCCAGTTTCCCCATATATTATATTATTATAATACAATACTTACCTTGAAGGAATGTTGTGAAATCCCAGTCCAACATCTACCCTCACGGGGGCCAAGTACTCATTGCTTATGAAGAGTTTTAAGATTAGTGCAAGATATTAGGGCTCATACGTTTATGAAGGCTTGAAATCAAACATTTTTTATCAGCTTTCTTGTTTTTGAGGTGCAAGGCAGGTACATACATTGATTGAGAAGTTTTGTACTCTAAAACATGGTTGAGAATATTTTCTTTATTTTATACATCTAATTTGAAAATCTATGTATTTTCTCTCTAGCCTATATACAGTGTGAAAGATGCCCAGGAAAAAGATGTGAATAAAATAGCCAGTATGAGATTACAACAGCAAGTGCTGACCTTGAAAGCTCAGCTCAGGGACCAGGCTGCATTAGAAAATCAGTTTTACGACCTGCAGAATGAACTGGAACTCCTTAAGGCTCAGCTACGTGAAAAGGTATCAGTGAGTTGTTATCTGTATGCTTAACTGTGAGTTTAGACTTCAGATTCTACCTCTTTCCTTTCAAAGGCAAGAACCAAAATAGTCTTCTGTTCTGGGAATGAGTCTGAGGATAATTAAATGGTTTCCAGGCATATGAAAGAACCCCTGACTTCAGAAAAAAAAGGAAAAGATGTAAACTGCCTGGGTGGTCGATGTTAAGGAAAGATGATAGACTATCATAAAAATTCAGTCTCTGCTCTAATCCCCATAGTGTAATGCAAGCAGTGATGCTGAAATTATTTGCAGAGCCACTTCCTTGACTTAAATTTAACATCCCCAAGTCTCTTCTTGCACTATATCAGATTATGAAACAGGGAGCTAGTAACAGAATTTTGATGAAGTTTTCCCTAACTTTCTTTTTGATCCAGCTAGGGTTACATATTAAGAGTTTCATTAACATTTTCAATTAGGTGTATGAATTGGATATTTGGTAATTGATATAGTTGTTCTGGTGAGCAACCCCATGTATACACAATTATACTTACCCAAGCAGTTTTTACACTTTTGCATTATATTTCACCTGGCAAACCAGAGCAGATACATTAACATTTGCAAAGTAACTGCCTTACTGTGTGAAACCAAAGCTACTGCTGTAAGTCTGACTACAGCTACTGAACTCCAGGGCGGAAACAAATTCCTGCTAGGACTTTTTTTTCCTTTAGATTTTCTTTCCTATTTTCTTGGAAACTGTATTTTGAAAAGGGGTGATAGTTACTATGTGAGCCAAAGTGGAATTGCCCATCATACTCTGCAACAGCTCATAAATGGCATTTTCTCAATAGTGTTCTTTGTTCTTCATACCCTGATGCTTCTCCTCCGTATGTACTCTGAAATATAAGAGATTATTGTCTTCTACCTACTGGGAACAAGTTTCATCCTACTTTCTCCGCAGTAAATCCAACTGTTCTACAATTTTATATTTTGTTTTGTTATTTTTTGTTTGTTTGCTGGTGCTTTGTTGTTCTGGTTGGTTTGGTTTTGTTTTTCCTAGCCTGGTCATGTGCTGTGATTTGCTTTAAACCAGCCCTGTGCAGAGGGTTAGTGACTCCCCTCAAGTGTTGATTAGGATGCCTCTTAGAAGAACAGTGGTGCTAAAAAGAAATTGGTTTGTTGTGTTTGATGTCTGTAGTGATGGATGGTGCATGTCAGATGATAGGTGAGTAGAAGGTGAGATGTACTATCCGTATAAATAGACAAGTCCTAATTGTTCTCTTGCATCAGCAAAATGTGTTGCTCCCTGCCTCATTAAGAATTGAGTGTCTCCAGTGCAGGGACCTACTGCCAGCTCTTTTATTCCCCCAGTGCTAATGCAACGTAGACATGTCTCTCCTGTTCTGCCTACTCTGATTCTTCCCAACCCACAGCTGAGAATCATATGATCTTTTTTCAGTATAACTGAGTTCTCATAAAGGAGTTTTTTATGACACACATAATGTATTTAATGTAGACTTCATAGAAATACAAATTGTCAGGCAAAATGAATGCAAAGCAATCTGTACTTTATTGTCAAATAGTACTGTATTGATTCATAATGGAAATGGATTTTACTTGGCAAGATACTGTGTTTTTACTGCATAATCAGAAAGCAGGTTTATAATGAATAATAAACATTTTAAGTGTAAGGTAAGACAAGGTTACCTGGCTCACCCTAGTTCACCTCCTAATAAAGGGCATCCATCAGCTGTGTTAGAGTAGAAAGTTGTTGCTGTTCACTTTTCAGAGTGGAATACACATGTGAAAAATCCCTCCTCATTACTCTAATTGTATGTCATAGTATTAATAAGAAAACCAAAAAATTTTCCCAAAGAGTGTTTTGAAAGATTGACAGAGTAAATAGGAACACGAGTACATAATGAAGGATACCAAGTCTTTAATGTAATCTGCTTTAATGGAATAACCTCACTGATATAAAGCTCCTTCTAAGAACATCCAAAAGCCTTTTTTAATTCATAAGACCAATGTTAATATACGTAGGGCAGTGTTTGTGTGCCAGGGTCTATCTGTGTACAACCAACTCCTTACACTGCTCCATCTTGTTTGTGATACAGAGTCACACAAATACACAAAGTGTAGACCTCAGAGTCAGGTCTAAAGCAAATATCAAAAAACTGCTAGAGTGTGTTAAAGTGATTCTTGAATGAATTAATGCAGGATATATTTCAACCTTTCAGGAAAAAGAACTTCAGAAGAGAAAGTCTGAAGTGAAGTTGACATTAGCTCCTCTGAAGGTACTGTGTTTTCCTGAACGCCAGTGCAGGACCTACACAAAGGTTTGCTCACAAGCTTCTGTGCCTGTGACTCATTCTGCAGTTGCCCCTGACATAGCTCTGTGCTGCTGGGCTTCAGGTTCAGGCGAGGGCTTGCTGACATTATTGTGATGGGTACTCTCCAGACTGTCGAAAGGGGGACCTTGCACATGGACAGGGAACATCTCTTTTCAGTTTATCTGTGCACACGTGTTGCTCTGGCAAGGTTCAGAGGCACCAAATGGAGTAGAAACGTAGCTTTTGGTCAAAACATGAGATTACAGATCAGACACAGTCTCAACAGGGAGGGAGATCACAGAATCATAGAATGTGTATGTGTTCATGCCACACAGGCTAAGCTGGCTTGCCTCACCCGAAAGTGCCAAGAAAGGAACAGCTTTATTATGAGGATGCATGGTGAATTGCACAGGCATGGAATTATTAACTCTGCATTTGATGGAGAGGTGAAAAACTTGGTGAATGACATGACCCTGGCAGAGTACATGGTCGCTTTTACACCAATGTGTGAACAAGAGGTAAGTGCTTGTACTTCCTTGTAGGATCCTCATGTTTCCAGTATTGAATTAAGATAGTGATTTTCAAAGTGTTTAGTGAGAGTCTGAGTGTAGTTATAAAATAAATTGCATCACTTAATATAAATATTCCTTCAAGCAAATCAGTGGAGTTGGACACTTTATTGCTATTTTGGTCAGGGCTTAAATTTCAGGCGTTTATAGCAAAATGCATCAGTGCTCTATGCAAAAAACACTTCTCTGATATTTTGACACAGTATCTGAGTGGGTAATGCAGCACATATTATTCAATTTCACTTTAAATATGAATTTTACTTTTTTCTGCACAATGCATTGTCTCATATTTCTGAAGAAATCAGGAAAAAAAGGTCTACTGTGAATCATTTTAAAGATTAAGTCAGTGAACGTTTGTATTTGAAAGGGAGTTAGTCACTTGTGTTGCACTGGCAAGAGAAAAGTGGAGTACACCCTGTTTTACACCTGGTTTTGTTCAACATTGTCATTAATAACTTGAATGCTGGGAATATACTTCCTAATCTTGGAGTAGCACCTACTTGAAGGCATTCTTAAGGACAGGAATCTGAATCTGGCAACCTGAAGAAACAGGAATTCCCTTGCAGTATTTCAGTAACCATCAACAAGTTCTTTTTTTTCCTTATGATTTTCTGTCTCTTATTATTTTAAGCAAAGCCTGCAATAGTACCCAAACAATATTTCGTAATGTTTGTGTCAAGCATACTTAAGTAGAATCTTGCTGGTTAAAAGTGAGAGAGAGGGGGAAATACTGTATGTTACACATTTGCATAATATTGGGTGCCTACCACAGCAGAACAGAATACAGGTTCATACTGTATTTTGTACTTCAGCTAACATAGGGCACTGCAAAATAAACACATAAAAATAATTTATCTTAATGACACTGACATTTTTCATCAGCAGAAGTAAGGATGCTTAAAATGGGCATATGCTACAGTAAATCACAGGATTATCTTTCTGATTATTTTACATTTTTACACACTGAGTGGTATTCTGTATCATGCTGACAACGCTTATTCTTGCAGTGTTATTAAGTGTTGCAAGCTATCACTCAGTCATATGTGTTTCTGTGGCAAGAAGTAATATAACTTACGTTAAGGAAAAAGGTAGATTGGTTCCTGGTTGCAGGATGGGACAGGCCTCTGTATCTCTGTGTCTCCTTTGAGTACCTCCAGTTTAGGTCCACTACTGTCTCACCTAAGCTCTCTCTGCACAGGAGTGTTTTAGGTGACAGTAGTTAGTAACTCATCTGTCAGAAGGTAGTCGGTACTCCACTGCCTTCAGACATGTTCTCAATGTTCTCAGACATTGCTGTGAAGTAAAGCTACCCAATACAGTAAATATCAAAATATTGTGCACACTCACACTATCTCCCTGAATGTCTAATTATCACAAAACTTAGCAGGTCCAACAGGAGAAAATTAGATTGAATCTATATTCTGACAGCCAGTGAGCTCATTTGCAATATAGGGCCCCACATTAAATTCACTGCTTCAATAGATATTTAGCTATTCATACTAAATGGAGCACAACCCCCTTCCCATAGCATCCAGCACCGTAGTGGTCAGAGGGATTGAAGCCTGGGTTTATGATCAGGCAGGGAACAGACTGGCTCTTGCTGGACACCTTGACACTGAGCTTCACACCATTCTGGTCTGTGATAAGTAATTCCACATGTAACAGGGGAAATCTTTCCTGCCAAGGAAGAGTTGTATGCTCCCATGAAAAATGTATGTTTCTATGGATCAGGTTTCCAATGGAAAATACTTCAATGAGAAAATGTCCAAGTTTCACTACTACTAATTTAATAATGGTTACAATAAAAAAAAAAATAAAAAAGAAAGACTGTTTCTGTTCATGTGATACATTCCTTTGGTTTAAAAGATCTGGTACTGAATTCTGTAGACATATGTTAAAATGAACTGACTTTTCATCTTTGAGGCTTCATTTCTTGCTTTCAAGTCTTATTCTCACTGGAATTCACATCTAAGATTCCAGAGCTAAGCCTAATTTCCACTTAAATAAAATTCCTTTGAAAGCTCATTTCCTTCCTTCCCCTCAGTTTTTCACTTCTACATAATTCCCAACATTTGAATACTGCTAAAACCTGGTAGATTGTTGCTTGCTTTTTTTTTTCCATTTAAGATTTGCAATTGGCTTTGCTCATTTCTGGACCCACTGACAAATGGAAGCCTGTCACACATTGGCAGCAGACCTCTGTGCTTTGGCTTACTGATGAATTTCAACTGAAAATTTGCAGTGATGCATGAAGGGCTGATCCAGAGCCCTTTGAAGGGAAAGGGGACTCTGTACTCAATTCAGTGCCTGGCCTGTACTTTAGTTCAGTAAAAAACTTCAAGTCTTGTTCTCAGAAAAAAAATATATTAAAATTGTATTAAAAACTCTTTTTTTTTCTCTTTTGTTTGTACATGATATTACACGTAGAGCGGATAGATCTCCCCTAGCTGTGTGCTAGGACACTCCAGCTTCAATGGAGAACTTATGGGCATCACCAAGTTACTCGTACTTAAAGACAAAAGTTCTTTGCTCATTCAGGACACACTGGATGCTTGATCATTTCCTTCTATTTGCCAGAAGTATTTTCTTCCTAATGTTCCTCCCAATTAATATACTAAACCATGAAGACATTGTTATGCAAAACAGTTTGTTTTTGCAGCTTCTTTTCAGACTTCACTTTGAGTGTTTAAGGCTCTGTCCTCAGAAATGATAAATCCCTGTTGTCCTAATCCCCTTATTTTGCTGACTAAATCAAGACTTCTAATCAGTTCAGTTTAGCAGAGCATCATGCATTTTGAGGTTTGTCATTCTTGATTATTTTCACAGCCCAGTGTTACATTCAAATACGACTGGGAAATAAAACTTGCTTGAATTCATATAGTATCTCATGATTTTGTTCAAGTGGTATGCTCTTCAAGTGGTGTGAAAGCCAGTTTTCCTTATCTTAATATTCTTTTCAAGTCTCTGTAAAGAGGACTAGATTTTGAATTACTTTTCCTTACCATAAAACTGTACACCATGAAGCTCTTTATTTGTAATTTAGTTTAATGGAACCATTTAGTATAATTTAATTTAATTTCAGTGGGGTTTTATTGCAATAAACATGTATGATTGCACAGAAGGGGCTTTATTTAACTTCTTTTTCATCAACCTATGTCACTATAGTGAAAGCAAAAATTCTGTACAGGGTGATGAACAAATGTTGCCTCTCCATTTTGAAACGCATAGCCTTTTGGGGGGCCATAAGAATGACAATGTATGTCTAATATGGACTTGAAATTTTTGGAGGCATGAAGAAGTTAATTTCTAATCCTCTGTGATGTGTTTTTCCTTTAAAAACTTAAACTGAGAAACCATTAGAGCCCCTTGGAGTAGAGCAAAAACAAATTTGGGCAAAGGAAATACTTTAAAACCTTCTCTTATTTTGTGTTCGGAAAATGGAAAGCATGTGGCTCAAGAGGACACACTCCCGGGACAAGGGCTGCCTCCAGCGGGTGCACGTGGAACTGGGCACTGTGCCATGGCTGGGATTCACATACCCAATGTCAGACACAGAATGTGTCCATTTTTGGCCTTTTGTCATGTCCCATTTTAATCATCTCCTTTTAAATGCTGATTTATTTTTTTTTTTTTAATTGGAAAGACCTTGACCTCAGCTTTCTTTTCTTGCTTTTGTAGAATTAATTCATGGACATGATTAACAGTTATTGTTTTTCTGCCTTTCCCAGTGAAAAGAACACAGGACAGCACTCATCAACTGGTCTTAGACATTGATGTTCACAGAACGTCTAACAAAGAGGACTTGGATTTGATTTGCAACAGCTACTTGGGTTGTTAACAGTAGGAAGCAAGTGAAAATGTTCCAGATAACTAATAGGAAGTGTAAAAGAGAAGGCTTTATTTCTTCCTGAGTTTAGGTGTCTACCTGCAGTTTAAGAAATAGGCTTTACCAGCCTGACTGGCTTGAACATGAGGCAGTGTCCGTGCTGCTTTTGATGTAGTAGAGAACCATACAGAGGAGCAGGTGAGCTTGGCTTGCCCTTCACATGATTACAGCCCAGCCAGTGCTTCGGGTACTGCCCAGCCAATGCTGCAGTATTTTGGGGCCTTTTCTCTCTCTTTCGGGGTATGTGTGGAGAAATAAGAGTATTCTTAATTCTTTCCCCCAAATGAGTGAGCCAACAGCCTCCTTCCAGATGGTTGTAATGGAAAATGCTGCTGTACGCATCCACTTCAATTCCTCTTGTGCTGGAAGGCTTTGACTTGACGATATATTTTATATATTCTTTCCATAGTGGATCTGAAACCATTGTGGCTCTTTGCCCTCATTTCTCGGGGCTGAGAGGCAATTTGTGCAAGGAATATAGGGATAAATGGTAGTGCTTTTTAATGCTTTCCATACAGTCATTTTAAACCTTATGGACGGAAAGCTCCAGGCAAAGAATGTGTCCAGTGCAGTGAATTATTTGTTTTATAGAATAGGGAATAAATGTGCTGAACAGCATAGCTTAATTCTTCTTTCTGTCAAGGGATTTCTTCTGAGATACATTTGGTAGCACAATGCTTTTTATTTGTTTATTTGTTTTTATTTCCACTCATTACATTCCAAGAAATCACTTACTGCTTTCCTGAGAATCATATTTGAAGGAAACAGGCCTGATATAAAATTCTCTGATGCTCTCCTTTAAATAGTTTGTGTGTGGCTGGTGAGGTCAGAGGCTTTTCCGGCACTAAGGGTGAGATACGTTTCATGTTTGATGTCTATACTTTGGACAACCACATCTGTGGTAGTTTATTTATTTTCATAGTTAATGCAGAGAAAGAGGTACTTCCAAGGAAGTATCCAGGCCGTTTTACCTACCTGCTTTCAAAAAGTGTGAATGACCGTGCACTGGAACAGGTTGCTCAGAGGTTGTGGAGTCTCCCGCACTGGAGATATTCAAGAACTGTCCAGACACAATCCTGCACAATGTGCTCGAGGGGGGTTGAAATGGATGACCCACTGCAGTCCATTTCAACCTCACCCATATTGTGATTCTGTAATAAGGTGGGAAGAATGGTAGATGTTGGACTCCATTGGTTGAGAAGAAGGAGATATGCTTTGGTCAGGAGAGTCCTACCCTCAGAGGATTTAACTTAGGGCTTTCAATCTCTTGGGGACAATGATGATCAAGAATAAGGAATCTTTCAAGATGAAGTGTTTTTTTGCAGGAAGAGGCTTTTTTTTTTTTTCTAACATTACGGAAAATGTGACTTCAATCATTAGAGTTCCAAGTGGGTTAAAGAGCAGGTGTTTTTTAGTAATTTTTTTAAAGAGGAGTAAAATCCACTGCTGAGACAGGCTTTTTGACCTTTGGAAAAATTATTAAAAATACTAAAGGGCATAAAATACAGACTAAAGCCAGTTAATGGCAGTCTGGCCTTTCCACTGCTCAATAATCATGTAAATGGCTGTTTGTACAGAGGGCATCTCAAGAATTTGTGGTGGCTGAGGAGATGGTCCATACTCAAGATTACTGCCATTTTAAAGTAAAATGGGGTTTGGTTGACAAAGATTTAGATCTGTTTCCTGACTGCATACATAATACAGCAGATATTTTTTATTACAGGTATTTTAGCAGTGGATTTTACATGGTAATTCATGGGCAACAGCATGCATTTGTCAAGAACAGTAAATGCCAGTAGAGTAATAGCCATGATTAAAAAAGGAAAAGCTTTAAAAAACTAACTTCCCTTTATTTTTTGATAAATGCTAGAATTTAGATTAAGATAAAATTTAAAATTAAAAATATCCAGATGAATTAAAACATTTTATTCTTATCTCTGGCATCACTGTCTTTTTTTTTTTTTAATGTTAGGGGAAGGTGATGTTTTTTGGTTTTAATGGCAATCCTTTCCAGAATTTGGCATTGTGCAAGTTTACACTCTTTGGAGTTTGGTGGAACATCACTATATTTTCATTTCTTTCTAGGTGGGCTAATTTGTGGAAAATTGAAAGGAAATGAAAAAAATCAAAGGAAAACAATCAATATTGTAAAAATAATTAAAAATACCAAAAGAAAGCAAATCTAAAAAAAAGAAATTGAGGCATTGAGGCAAAATGCAGAATTTTTGCTTAGCTGCATTCATAGTGCTATAGAAAATATGATCTTCAGTATTTCACAGAGTCTTATCGAAACCAAGGATGAGCCTTTTTGAGAGAATCATACCAACTTTCAAATATAACACAGACTATACTGTGAAAGCTTCATCACTATAGTAGCATCTTCACTCACCAGGGTTTGCATTAACCCACCTTTCTGCTGAGTTTCGCTACTTAAGCTGCTGAAGAATTTGCTAATACCAAGGGGCAAAAGAGTTTGTGGGTAAAACAGTTGAAGGAAAGGAATGACCCTGCAAGGAGGTTATTTTTCTAGAAATGATGTGTTCCGGTGTCACAGCTTTGATTTGGTGCTGTGTTTTTTCTGGTAGCTTTACCAGCTCTCCTGTCTATGGGGAGGACAGTGATTTGCCTTTGCATGGGTCATTGAGCTAGAACTTGTTCTGCTCCTGCTGGCTCTCATCTATTACCATGGATGCCTCTAACTGTGCTTCCTGTAGTGAGGAAATTCTCATCAAATAATTTTAGATCCAATCTCTTCATGCCTCAAAACATTCCAGGGCTGCCCTTTATGACCCCTCCATTGCTTTCAGCCAGCCAGCATTTTTTGTGAATGCTGGGGAGACATACTGCACTCGTAACCTTGGTTAGAAACCAAGGACTTCTGGAGCTGCCTTGGGCTTCTGTGTTTATAGGGGAACATGCAAATGCATAGCTTTCACTTTCCACCTGATCTATGCCTGTGATGCTAGGATATGTTTGGGTATTTGTGCCACCTTACCTGAATAAATTCAGTATCCATATAGTGTCACAGACTCCCTCTGTAATCAGCATGGAAAAAATAAGTCTTTTATGGAAGAGCAGCAATCTAAATTGTGTGCCCAACGTTGGCCAATATGAGTGGCCTTTCAGTTCCTGTATGTCCCTGTCTTGTTCCCTGGCCTGTTGTTCAGCTTGAAGTAAATGATCCAGGTGGCAGCTGCTCCTGGGCAGTGTCTCAGCTGGCCAAACATGCTCATGTCGGGTACATTAAGGAGACCAATGACCACAATTTACGAGCACTGGTTCCCTCCTTTCATTGTGGGAAGCCAAGAATAGGAGGTGAAATGGAATCAAAGGCAGTGTTAGTGTTCATTGCTTGTGTTTACCACTCTTATGTGGTGTATCCTGGGGAAGCTCCGCAGTGATCATTCCTGAAAGACAGACTTCTCTGGGCACTGGCAACAGCTTACACACTGTGCATTCTTCTTCATGTCATAATAGAACTAAATTTAGAGTTTAGGAGCTTGTCAATAAATGCTCATCTCTTTGAAGGGTCATTTAATAGCAATCTTACATCTCTGTGGCATTTCAGAGTTCTTTGATTTATGTTTTTTTGATGGACACAAGTGATGGAGCTGTAGCTCATTAAAGATGCACAGAGCAAAACTAATATTATTTTACATAAAATGTATTTTATATTAAGTAACTCTTCCTCACCTGCGATATTTATAGTATTTGCATTTCTCGAACTTTGTCAAGAGGCAACAAGGTGATAATGCATAATCAGGTATATTAATTTTAGAAATAAATAAATGAATAAGTCTTCAAAAACCCAAAGGCTGAACCTGTTGTTAACAATCTTAAATTTGTTTTATGTGCAATTGCAAGAGGAAAAAAAGTAACAGTGATTCTGTAGCTGCAATAAATTTGTATTTGGATGATAAAATGCTACTGCCCTGTGGTAGTCATTTCTATTCAGGGATATCTTCTATTCCTGCTTGCAACTCTTATGAAAAGGTTCATAATTAAACTGCCATTTCTCTCTAAATTTGGCTTCAGTTCAGTGAAGATATTTGAAAAGGATAGTTTGCTGTGGTGTTAAAGTTGATTTGGAGGTGAAATAAGATCAAGTACATTAATATTTTGTTTATGCAGACCAGGAGGTTGAATTCATCCAAATGGCTTGCACTAAGTCCAAGGTAAACAGCACTGGAAAACTTCTGAATTTCTTAAAATGGTATTTTCTCTTGCAGATACTGCCTTCTTCCACAGACGTTTCACAGGCTAATGGGCAGCCAGAGGATCACGAGACACCTGCCAAAGTGAATGGGATGACTGGGTCAATACCTGCAAACTCTCAGCAAGAGGCAGATAGCACCCACAGTTCTCACACCACTTCAAACGTGCGTGCTGGTTCTCCTATCAAATTAACAAGCCTGGAGAGGATCATAGCCCTGCATCGAGAACTGAGACAAAACCATTGCAAAACTTACCAGGTCAGTAAAAATTTTCTCGCTGTTTTTAGTTTAGTGAAATCTATTATTCTTGGCAGAAGATACAGATATGTGAATGATTCCTTCGATAAATGCACATTTGATTGTTAGTTTAAACAATCTGACAATAACAAATCATTAAAGTTTTCCATTATGTATTTTCTTCTCCATTGTTTAGGTGTGGCATGGGGCTTGTAAAATAATTAAAAGGTTTTGCTTTCACCATGGTATACTCTCCAGTTAAACAATCTTTGAACACTGTTGAAGGTTTAAAAAAAAAAAAAAATAAGTTTTTATGTTGATCTTGTCCTACCTTTTTTCCCTATGAAGTTTTGTTTTTGGTTTGTGTTTTTTTGTGATTTTTTTTTTTTTTTAGTGATCCAATTATTCCTATGCCCTGAAGCTCTTTATAGTAATTTCCATTAACCACAGGAATCCTGTTAAGAACAGAGCTGATCAATTGCAATTGCATTTGTGACAGTCTGCTGCTAAACTAAACACGCAAGAGATTTCACCCTCTCTGAGACAACATAACCTCTCCGTATGTGTATGGAAAAAAAACCCCTAATATGCAATTACTGGAGCTGGTTAGGTAGAGTAGTTAGAAATATTGCTCTACTGAATTTTATTTATAATCTTGGATTAAAATAAACGTAATAAAACTCATTGTTTCTGCTTCTGGCATTAATGAAAAAAACATGCAAGATACTGAAATATCCTTTTAGTTAAGAAATTTATTATACAATGAGATAGTGACTCAGAATTCTGATAATATGTTACTTCGTCCAGTAACAGTTCAAATCGAGTTTCCTGCCCCTTTTCTTTCTCATGGTCACACATAAAAAGGACCAATGAAAATATTGCCATAAAAGAAAACTGTTATGGAGGGCAGGATGCAAGTAGCTCTTTGATTGACCTGACCTTTGTGAGCTCAAATATTATTTTTTTATATAAACCACATGAGCTGTAATTAAATCCCAATGAGAGCAGGACATGGGCCTCATGGAGAATTACATGGGAAGCTATGGCTGACATCAGCCACAGTGTATAGAGTGGCCTGTTTTCCCTTAACATACAGAAACACACTGTGACATCCAAGGTTATGGTTTCTCTCCTTTCCTCCTCAGATACCTTCAGTTGTCTCCTCCAACTCCAATCCACAGGCTGATTGCAACTTGCCCACGATCCATAAGGAAGCCCCTTGGCCTCTGCTGTCAAGGGTGAAGGATGCACTGGTGCCTCTGGAGCATAGTGTCTTCTCAGCCACAGAGGGGAGGGATCGGTTGTCGAAACGTGATGATGTATTTTGGGGTCAAATAGGAAGCCAGCAGGCAGGTGCTACTCTCCAGGGAATGAAACAGAAAAGCGCCATTATGAATAAGGCATGGCACTCTAGAGAAAAAACAGATGGCTCAACCTCAGCTACCACAGCAAAAAGCTATTTGTCAGACGTGTTGTCAGCAAGTAATAAAGGTTGAAATCCTGTGGGGAGAAATCAGCTGCACAGGAAAGAATAAAACCTGCAGAAATAAACCAAGGTAAAGCATCTTAGCAATGTGATTTTCCCCATTGCTACAAAAGTACTAATAATTTTTTAAAACAAAGATACTTTACTACTTAGCATGGCCTAGCACCTAGTTAGAGATGACTGAAAAATTTACATGGAAAAGAGCTGTAATACTTTTTATGATCAAGATTTTTTTAGAACATTTGAGGTCACTGAAACCTATAGATTTTTAATTAGTTGGGCTGCCTCCCCGTTTTCTTTTGCTTTTCTTTTAGCTGAGACTGTAAAACAATCTATTAAAACACTTTTACTTATATGTATGACCCATTTCTTCAGTGTGCAGTGGCAGGTTCTGAGAGAACATCTGCCTTGTGTGACTGTTTCTTCTGGAATCAGGAAATGTAGCATTATGGACTTCCTGTAAACTAATTTTACAGAAATTGGAGGGTCATTTTGTTGTGTTTCTTTAGTCTTGGGATACTTTTAAAAATTGTATCCTTTTTTTCCATCGACTGAACTACAGCAGGATACTCAATGGATTACTGTATGTGGTAGTATCTGTAAAATAGTATCCTTCAATTATTACTTTTAAGTAACAATGTGCAGGTTAACTTTAGTTTTACTGGACGAGTCCACAACCACTTTCTTTAGGGGACTGCATGGGCATCATGGGTGCAGTAACATCTGAGTTCAAGGGATGGGTGCTTCAGACTGCACCCTGTGCTGCCAGACCCCGACACCCACCACAGGGAGAAGTGGATGAGGTGCCAGGCCACCTGCACTGGCACAGCCAGGACAGCGCTTCCTCGTAGCCTGGCTCAGAAACAGTTGTGATATGGGGTGCATGAACCTTTGATGCATCCTGGCTAGGGAAAGGAGGAGGGAATAGTGTGTCTGTGCAAGTGCATGTGTGCACTAATGCTAGTTGACTCCAGGAAGTTTAACTCAGTATGGTTGTAAATTCCTCAAAATACTTATTTATATTGTGATTCCACCAGATTTAATTCTTTTAGAAAACCTTCATTATTCATATCTCCTAGTTTTCTTTATTTTTCATCACTTATAATAGAAGAGGGCATTAACACACAGTAATACATGGCACAGTTCCTGTGCTTTTCCTCTGCATCCATTGATTACCCCAGTTGGTTCACATTATGTTACTACTTTGTTTGATGCTGCTTTTCGGAAGCCAGAAATAAAATGACTGGTTTTGATGAAATATTAATGTACACACTCACACTTTATTGTGGAAACCTGCCTTCAATTGCTCAGTTAGGTAGTGGGGCAGTTGCTTACAGCACTAACTGAATTGCTCTTCATCCAACATCTTTAGAAAACATACACCAGATGCCAAGGGAAATGGTCTTTGGAAGCGATGTTTTTGAGTGCTATCTAAGCAGAGGAGACACCAGTGAGATTCCAAAATGTGGGCTTTTGCTTTCATGTATCTTTCTTTTCTTCCTAATGCCAGGCCAGAACTTCTAAAGATAGATATACCTGCTATCCAGTCATCAGCTGCCTTCTCAAATGTAATGATATTCTGATGTGCAAAACCACCTGTAAATATTGAATGTAGTGACTTTTATGTTGGTAAAGTGGTGCTTTAAGAATTAGCCCTTGTGAGAGCTTTTTCGAGTTTTATCTTGCTGACAGTAAATACAGGGCCTGGTAGTTCAGTCTGAGGCCATAATGCATGAAGTGTGCTAATAATAAGGACATTAATAATAATACTCTATGATAATATGATAATAAACCTTTGTTATCCTAGTGTAGCTATCTACTTTGTGTTTGGGACTATAGTAACTATCCATGAAATTAAGCCTTTGTCAGTCTAGTCCCTTTCTATCAAAGGTAAGTGTGACTTATTTTAAATTGTAAGGCTTCATTTTAAGCTAATTAGGTTATTTGGCCCCATCCTTCCTCCTGCTAGAATTAATAATTTCCTGAACAAGGGCCGCAGACACACAGAGGTGTAGATGGAGGAACAGACATTTGCAAGGATATTACCTGCACTGAAGCACTACAATGGAAAATGGACTCAGGCAATTCATCCAGCAAATGGATTCTGTGCTGGCACTTCATAGCTTTGCTTCTCAAGTCACAGATTTCCTGTAGCCCCTTGTGTTTTTAATTTTTTAAGACATCCTACTTCATTTCTTCATACTACAAAGCATTGTTTAAAGATGTGCAGATACCACGGTTACCCTTAGGCCAGCTATTTCAGCTGCTCTTCATTTCTCAATTAAAAATGTGATAGTTAGACAATTATATTGTAGGAATGCTAATAAATATGCAACAATCAGTTTGGAGCACTGCATGCAATACCATTGGAAAACGTGGGTCAGCTAAAGGTTTTCTCTTTTGAGCCTCTGTCCTACTCCGTTTTTCCCACTACTGAATGGGCAAATGAGAAGTGATAGTCAGATTATTCCAAATAATTATGCACTAATCGATCTACAAGAAGATTAGATGATGCATTGCACCATCAAGCAAGGCTCTTCAAATTCTTTAAACATGGTCATTTATAGAAACTTGACCCAAAATGTACAGTGGGGGACCAGATGGTTCCTATATTTGTGTCCTGCCAGCCTGGGGTCCTTTGGGAGTCTGAGTGACTCATTAGAATAAATAATTTTTCCCCTTATTCTGTAAATTGTTTGTTTGTTTGTTTTTAATTAAGGGTTATCAGTAGCAATGTGTTTACCGAGCACATCTGAACAGTTGACTTGTCTTGAATCACCTGTGATCTGCTGTTTGTCATCCATGGACCTGCACGAGTCAAATGGCGTTATCTGTACTTGACTGGAGGATGAGGATACTTGGAAGGAAGCTGGGTGACAGCATGCTTCCTACTGACAGATGCTCACTGAGTGTGCTTCTCATTCAGACAGACTCTTCCACTTCCAAAGAAATTGAAACAGCACAGAAAACTATTTTCTAGGATCAGTAGTCAGCAATATGTTTATTAACATATTCAGACAATATTTGCCCAGCTCTTTTTTTCTAGACTTGAACTCCCTAATACTGAAGTCAAAATATCTCTTTTAGCAGGGAAATTATCTCTTTTCTCTCTAGTTTTAACAGAAGTATTACTTAAAAATAGAATTACATGGAGGCAGTAACCTGAAATGGTGCCTAGTGCACTTTCTTCCAATGCTGAATAAGCAGTTCTCTGTAATCAAAGAAAACTAATAGTTCTCTCACAGTTGTGCCTTATCTGTTTTGCTCTTTATTGGTAGGAGAATGTAATGCAGTTTTTAAGTTCATATGTAAAGAAAAGAACATCTATAATGACAGATAATGCATACTTTAAAAGAGTTCTCTTTAGTCAATGCAATTCTTGTATTAGACTACTACTTCAACTCTTCTTATTTTTCAGGAAAATAGCATTCATAATATTTAAAAAAGATAATAAATTGCACTGTATTTTGTCTACACTCACCTGTGCATGCAGTCTCACTTAACTAGAAAGAATTCATTATGCAAGGCCAAAAGGTAAAGTCAGTTGCCAATTACATTTTAGGAATGTCTAGAACAGACATGCTTTGATCTGAATCAGTGGAAGGAACAAGGTCAGCACCCCTCTTTGAGAACTGATCTGCTGGAGAAGTCCTGGAAGGCATTGAAAAGAGGACAAAACTAATTGTCTTTCAAATAAATGATACCAGTGCCAACTTTAGGTTCTGCTGAATATTAAACATTTGCAGAAGATGCAGAAGGGTTGCTCCTGAAGCCTTCTACTCTCTATCTATTGCTTGTCTTGCTGTGAAAAGCTTTTACGCACGTAGGAAATTTGGGGGTCAGATCTTATGCTCAGTCTGTGATCACTCAGTTGCATGCTCAGGGCTGGTATTTGTATGAGTCAGAACAAAAACAAGTTGCCCATGATTAAATCTTCTCTAGTCCCTAGTAATCCTTGTTTATATTTTTTGAGTAGTAATTCTGATTTGTAAAAGTACTAATAACTTCTTAGCAACAGCCATTTCATTGAGCCCTTAAGCTGATGGTATTAAAGCCCCTAATTAAACCAGATAATGTATGAAATATTTCTATAGTGCAGGCCTTTCTCTTAAGGTCTGATTAAGCCAAGAAACTCATACATCTGTTTTCACAACTATATTCTCATCAGGTCAGGCACCTTGCAGCATTGACTTAGGTCCATCCTTCTCACAGTAGCTTTTTCTTGGAAATAAAGACAACAAGAAAGGCCAGGACAGAAAATGGAGTATTTAAGAAACATTGGCTATTACATTTAGCTAGGAATGTAATCTTTCCCCAGTCTAGGGCTCTGATGCTATCAGTCAAGATAATGGTGAAACATAGAATAATATGTTCATTTACATATAAATATGTAAAAAAAATTCTGTGCATATATAATCTCTCTCTATATATATATAGCTGCATGCAGTTTGGCATGAATAAATATAGTATAAAAAATAGGGATAAGTGATTTTCTGCAGATCTTTCTCTCTTTTTTTCCTTTCTTTTTTCCTCTCTCTTGGGATTTGCAAAGAGAAATAGAAATATGAGAAGAGACTGATTTTTTTAAAAATTTAAACCTTAAATTAAGAGGAAACTAAGACTATACAGTGAAAATTGTGGTCATACTTTGACTACACTGCAGGTTAAAATCCAGGTTCGTATCAATCTGTCTTCCCTTTTCCAAATACCCTAGATTCCACCAGTGTATTTGCATGCCCCACTTGTCAGTCCAAGTGTAGATGGCAGTGAGACCAGGCCATTGGGAGATCCTTGCTCTATAGCAGTGTAGCTCCCTGTTGTTTCTTGCTGCTCAAAGACAGGAAGAAAAAAGATTAGTGGTTATATAAAATATTGTCAGTACAACTTTGTCTTGCTTTTATATTCATAAACCATTGAACCTTTACTGGGTGGGAGCTAGGCACCACTAGAGAAAGTGTCAGGCTCCCACTGGAAGCCAGACTGACTTGCACTCTTGTTAAAGATCTCTTGAACTGTAGCCACTGTCGTATTTCATGTAATGTAAACTGTCTGCCTTGGAAATCTTAATGTAGTGTGGCAAGTTCTTGAGAGAAAAAGCTATGACTTGTGAAGTAAGCAGCTCTTAGAAAGAGGAGAGAAAAAAGAAAAAAAGAAAAAAAAAGAGCTAGAGGATCCTGTTACAGATGGTGGATGAGGTTCAGCAGGGTGCAACAGCAGCTCAGTTTCAGCCTGGTGATCCAGAGCAGCTGTGAGACTGGCTTCCCAGGCATTGAGACTGTGTTTATGTTGAAACCACTAGTGAACCAGGTCAAATATGTAATGATAGGAGAGAGAAGAGGTGTTTTTTTTTTTGTTTTGTTTTGTTTGGGGGGTTTTTTGGGTTTTTTTTTTGGGGGTGGGAGGGGTTTGTGGGTTACTGAGAATATTTAATCAATGATTACTCAGAAATTAACCGCCTAGTTACCGCATTTTTGATTATGGTGTGAGAACATGGAGCAAAGGAGAATTTCAGTAAAGGATTCCTGGAAGTTTATTGGTGTTGAACTTGTATTATTTGGACAATTTGGAAGCTTTGAATTGCCATGGCTTCTCAGCATATGTCTGGCTGGCAAAGCCTCCTTTGAGTGGGAAGCACCTGGAGCACATTGCTGATTTTTGTAATGCAGCTTTGAGGCTGAAAATCATGAGTGATTCTTTCTCACCCTTACTAAAAGCTGCAGCTAGAAGGGAGGATGTGGCTGTCCCTTGCCCCCACCATCTGCTAAGTGATGCCTCTCTGCTTTCCCATCTGTGGGCTGGAGACTTGGTCTCTCAGCAGCCCCATCTCCATTCCCAGCTGGCTGCAGGCTGTCCCTTCTGGTAAATGGGCTTTAAAATCTGGGGGTAAGGCTGCCTAGCTGGAGGGTACTGAGAGTTTGTCACTGTTTGCACAGAGAGCTTTGCTTGCTGACAAAAGGCTGTTTTTGTCACTCAAAGGAGCTGAGAGAAACTGCACTCCAAAATGTAGCTTCTATATTGATAGCAAGGGACTGGACTCTGCTCATCCCTGCCACCCTTATAATTTTATATGCCTTTTCTGTGCTGGATATGATCACCAGTATGAGGTGGCTTCTGAATTAACAGTTAATTAGAAACCTTTTGTGGGTAGTGGACTTTTAGCAAATGACTGTTTGTGGATGAGCAGACAGGCTGTCAGGCACATAAGCTTGGCAGAAAGAAATAACAAATGTACTTCATACATTTTCTATATGATCTGGACACCACATCATTTTGCAAGGCAGAGGTATACTGCCTGTATCTTATAGCTGGTGAGTATAGGTCTAGAGAAGCTAAGGTCCAACTAAAGAGCTTCCATTAAGAGCACACAGCATATCAACACTGAATTAATCCATGGTTTCATGGAGGACAATTCGTAAGTCTGAGCTGGGAGGTAGAGGTCTTGATCATTTATTTTTTTATGATAGCTGCAGAGGCTTTCATCCCCTAATTTACCTCTCATGGCTTATATGCCTCCATTGCCTCCTATCCATGAGCAGAAATTGCTGTCTCCTCAAACCTGTCAGTGTGGCTGCTCAAGTGATAAACTCCAGAAACCATTTCTACCTACTAAAGAGTAAATAACCACAGAAGGAGCTCTGCACTAATTCTGGGGAATTAGTGGTGGGTGGCAGGTGGCTGGCCCTGAGTGAGTGTTGGAGAGGGTGTGGAGGCAATGACCTCTGCAGGCTTTTGAAACCTGAGAAATGAAGCTGCAACTGATACGGGCAAGAATCTTGGTGTGTTACATGGACTGAATTGTGTTCAGAACAGAAAGTACATTGTGTGATGATGCTCAGGAGAGCCAGAAAAAAATCACTGCTCATTAGCAAATAATATGGATGTCATCATGGGAGTCTACTATAGACTGCCTAGCCAGGGCAATGACGCCAATGAATTATTCTTTGAATAAACTCTGAATGAACTGCCCTTGTCCTTATGGGGGATGTCAACTTGCCAGAAATTAACTGGGAGCATCACACAGCTGGCACTAATAGGTCCAGGAAATTCTTAAAACACCTGGATGACAACTTCATGGTACAGATACTAAGAAAGACAACTAGGAAAGATGCTCTCCTTGATTTCTCTCTTATTAACAAAGAGAGCCCCATGAATGAAGTAGAGATTGGTGGCTGTCTTGCCCACAGCAACCATGAAGTAATCGAGTTTAAAATCTCTGTTGACAGGAGGAAATGTGCCACTAACACTTAAACCCTGAACATGAGGAGGCCAGACTCTGGGCTGCTCAGGGCTCTAGTGAGTAAGGTACCCTGGGAAAATGCTTTTGAAGGTGCTTGGGTCCATCAGTTCTGGTCACCTTTTAAGTACCACCTCCTAAGGGCATTAGGGGCAGGCAATTCCAAAATGTTGGAGGTCAGGCAGGTGAGGAGGAAGGCCAGCTTGGCTGAAGAGGGATCTTCCTTTGGAGATATGGCAAAAAAGGAAGGTGTATGCCCAGTGAAAGCAAGATCAGGTGATGTCCCGTGTGCAGTTTTGGGCACGACAACATAAGATATAAAGCTATTAGCATTGAAAGGAGGGCTACAAAGATGGTGAGGGGCCTTGAAGCAAAGCCGTATGAGGAGTCACTGAGGTCACTTGGTCTGTTTAGCCTGGAGAAGAGGGGATGGAGGGGACACCTCATTGCAGTTACAGCTCCTCATAACGGGAAGAGGAGGGGCAGGCACCGATCTCTTGAAAATCTCTTGGTGACCTATGACAGGACGCAAGGGAATGGCCTGAGGCTTTGTCAGGGAATGTTTAGGTGGGATATTAGAAAGAGGTTCTTCACCCAGAGGGTGGTTGGGCACTGGAACAGGATCCCCAGGGCAGCAGTCACAGCACCAAGCCTGACAGAGTTCAAGAAGCATTTGGACAATGCTCTAAGGCACATGGTGTGATTCTTGGAGCTGTCCTGTGCAGGGCCAGGAGTTGGACTTTTATGATGCTAGTGGGTTCTTTCCAACTCAGAATATTCTGTGATTTTGTGATTTTGTTATATCTGACATTTACATCTTTCCTAGAACAGCATATTCCTGTTGTCCCCCTTGTAGATGACTCTGTGAGACTGTGATTTGCGCTGACTTTTGCCTGTGGACATACAATTGACTCAACATTTCCTGGTTCTTCTCTGGTGACATGACATGATAGGATTCACCTCATCATAATGTAGGTCTAAAATAGGCAACTGACTGACTATAAGGATGAGTGGAGTGGAACTACCTCAGATGTCAAGTCTACAGTGCAGGAAAAAGGGAAGATGATTCCCACCCAAAGAACTTTAGTAGTAAAGTGACTAAGGTCATGTGGGACTTGGTTGTGGTGACCTGGTAGTGCCTAGCAGAAAAAAAAAAAAACTTGAAATCTTCCTCCTGTGTCCTCCTGTGACTGATCTGAACACTGGAGTAGTCTTCATAAAAGAGAAAATGGACATTAACACTTGGGAACCTTTCTTTTGTGTTGTTCTAACTCTTTTTTGAATCTTCTTCCTGAGGACTTTTCCCTTGTACTTATACCTTGGATTAACTGTATAATTTTGTCTTAATTTATAGTCACAAACTCTGGATTCCCTGTATGATGTTTAGGTACCAGTTTATAAATATATTAAACAGGAAATTAAATGTGCATGTAGATCTAAAGCCTTATTGGCCTGACAGGTTCTCCCAAGGCCCCAGGAGATCAGAGGCAGCATTCATGGAGTGAGGCATTGAGCATATGCCAGGTGTAGTGCTAACACTCTTATGCTTTTGCTTAAAAATAAGCCAGATTCACTGCTCTTTATTTGTGAACTGTGCACTCCTCTTTACTTGTGCATGCTTCTTCTTGTATAATGTAAAAAAGAGGACAATGCAGAATAGAGGAAAACAGCTTAAAATGAGTGTATTCAAACACATGGATTCAGCCTGAACTGTGGAGAATTCTCTTCAGTGGGTTAGTAGCTGCAGCACTGCCATTCTCCTGGGAAATCATCTAAGCACATGTGTTTCCTTTAGAAGGCTTCTGACCTCTTTTGTGTTCTTCTTCTTCATTTCTGTGTCCTAAGTAAGGTAAGGTGATTTTAAAACAATTCCTTGTTGGTATGCTTCCCTGGGAGCTTTAGAGAGTGTAAAGGAGGGATGTGGTTTCTGCTGCTCCTAAATTGAAAGCAATTGCTCAGACTTTGAATCTCTAGAAGATGAAATGTCTGCTAAGAATGAGTGCTGCTCTTTGCACTGGCAAACTGGATGCTGGGGAAAGAATAATGTGGTAGTCAAGATACATCTTTCAGTTTAATAAACTATTTTGAGAAGAAGGCTGTACCTCAGTTTAATAGTAGTCCTTGGGAAAAAAAATTCTAAACTCTAGCATGAAAACAAACACTTCTTTTCTGTTTTGAAATAGACATACTCTCTTCTGCAGTACAAGGGTACATTGTAAATTAGGCTTTTTGTAGATATATAGGATATGAATAAGACAATTGCCTTGACAGTATTATTAGGAGTACAAATTCTGTTGTGTATAAATCTGACCATTTATATTTTATTTTCTAGCCTAGCTTTTCCCTCAGAAGAGGTTGTCTTTTCTGTAAGGCTTATTTGAAATGTCATGACATACAGCTCATTATGAATTACTATTTTAGAGCTCTCAGTTGAACAGAGGTTGTAGCAATATATTGTTTTGCATGTCTCAACTGCATACGCTGGAAGCTTAATATTGGGCGCTCCTTCCTGCCCCACAATGACTGTTTTGGGACTAATTACCAAGTCGCAGTGTTGTACAAAATCTCTGAATCAGCTTGTCAAAGTCCTCCTTGATTATCAGTGGAAGGGGACGCATTTCCATCTGGGTGCTTTATATAGGGACCCCTTTGCACGGGGGTTTCCCCTCCCTTCTGTCCCTTGGCAGAGAGCTTACACTGCTCCCACAGTCAGTGCCCCGGTGTGTTTTCCCTTGGCAGCAAAATCATGACATCTTCAACCATCACAGGGCTGACACCCATCCACTGACACTCAAAGAAAATAAAAAATCAGTCACACAGACTTCAGGCCCTGGGAGCTGCACTGCTGCTTTAAGCTCATGGAGCCACAGGATCCTTGGTATTTTTGGGTTGCTGCAGCTGAACCCAGTGTTATCTGTTAGTGACCACACCATTAAAAAATCAACTTCTAATTTACTACCTAATTTATAGGCCCACTTGATAGACCTCTGACACAGCTGAACTTGCATTCAATGATTAATGTGAAATAAAAGGTAATGTTACATGGCCCAGTTAGATTAGATGCTCATGATTTAATCCTGTCAGTCAGCCACAGCTGTTAACCACTTATGTCCTCATAAAAGACTGTACCTGTGCTGCAGTAGGTTTTCAGGCTAAAAGAAGATCATATTAAGATCATATTATAATAAGATTAATAGCCAGAGTTTATATAAGGGAATAGGATAATTATCCACATAATCAGAAATATATAGGAGGATACGCTTAAAGAAATATAATTTTTACCACATAAAATGTTATGAAGATTTTTCAAAGTCACAAGAAGGTTTTAGGAATCCAGATTTCACTACCTTTCTTTCAGGTGGTAACTATCTTCTCTTATGTCTTTGAAAATGTCCCCTATATTATTGAATTTGATTATACGTACCATATATAATCACTTAGGGCCAAAGATGAGGAATTCTCTGTGATTTTTAAAATTTTTGTTTTATTTGTGCAAATTTTCAATTGAAGTATTTACCCATTGGACAGTATAAATAAAAGGAGCTGAAGAACCTTAGATGATTTCCCTGGGACTTGGTAACATTCACCTTTGTAAAACCTGGCAAACGACAGGACTGTTGAAGAAGCATTTCATCTTCCTGGGCACCAGGAAGCAGCTACAGATCTGACTGCTGCGCTTCAAGGACAGTCATGTGTGGGCTTAATGGGAATTAACAGATTCCAGAGATCTTAAATGAATGTTCCCATTAGGAAGGATGCCTTTCTTCTCACCCTTTTTGTGTGTCGAGATCGATATCTCATCAGGGAAACCTTCAATACAGAATATTTTGAATGAGCATACGATAAATAATGTTCTCTTTACAGTATTTGGGCTATAGGAAAAAAAAATTCCTGGTATAATGAGTAATAAGTAGAACAAAGATCATTTGGGAATAAAATGTATCTGTTTGATCCATTTGATAATTTCCATCTGGATAGCATTTGCTTCCCTCGGTAAAGGGAACGGGAGCTGCCTATTTCTAGGCAATCTGTTGAGTTTCTTTCATAGAAAAGGGCAGTTTAGCTTTTCCTTCCATATGGGCATACATTATTGCATTTACAAACATGTTGTTCATCTTTTTTTTTTTTTTTCAGACCCTATAAGAAGTCTTAATTCCTGGGTGATTTGGGATGTGGATTGGGTATTCTCTTTCCATAAATCATTAAGAGAGAAGAGAGATTCTCACTTTTCTGTATACATAGGTACTAGTTAATTTACTAAACCAAAAGAAACATTGCTTTTCAGAGCAGAAAGCAAGTTACCTGTAATAAGACCAGAATAATCATTGTTCCTCTGGGCCTGAGGAACTCCTTCATGCTGGAGGAATAGAGGTCTGCAACTGTGGCTCCCTGCTATCGTGGAATCCAAGTCACGCAGTCTCTCATAAATAAAGCAAGTTCTACTTCAGGATTCCCCTTCTAGAACAGTGGAGTATTCTAAACATTAAAAAAAATCATTATACCACAGAGAAACTGTTTTCTTAGTACAATGAGGTGACACTGGTTAATGCTGTGTGTTTGCCCAGGGACTACTGGATCTTGTGCATTTGTAACATTTTAATTAGCTCTTGAGAAAACTTGTGTATCAGCGGGAAAACATCAGAGCTGCTTTGCTCTGGCACCCTGGGTGGGCAGAGGGGTCTGCAACCTTCTCCCCTTGCTGAGCACAGTTGTTCCAGCAGGAATTCCTCTTGCCCAAAATATCAGGAGCTACCCAAGTGCAACAAACACATAGGCTTTGGGCTTTGTCCTGGAATACTTCTATTTGGAAACTGATCCTGTTCTCTTAATAATTTTTTTTTTTTTGCAAGTGCTTGTGTCTAAAACCTGTGTAAAAGTAGAAATACCTCTTTCTAATATCCCTGCACATAAAAATAGGAAGCAGCAGATGTAGTTTAAGAGGACAACCCTATTTTCTTTATGAAAAAGCAAGCTTGGAATTTCTTTTCCTTTGGCAAACCCATGTGCTGTAGTCTTGCACAAGTGGAACATTGTGTGACTGCCTGAAGCCAAGGAAAGGGGCAAAAATTAGGAAACAAATATGACTCAGTGTCTGATGTTTTAGGGCCACACCTCCTTCATCTTCTTACTAGTAGGCCCTAGACACTGCTTATTCTCTCTTTCTTGGTTTGCTTTGGTAGGTGTGCCCAGATGTCTCAACTGGAAATTCATCCACAGAAGAGTTCAAACAGCCTTTTGTTGCTGCCACTGATAATCATTTGCACTACCAGCAGAAGTTGCCACCCCTAATCAGATCCATAAGAGCATGGATGGCTTCCAAATACACTAATTCATCACCAGAGCTATGATTTTAACAGCAATCGCTCCTTAGCATTTTGCACCTGGAATTGTTATTAATTTTCATATTTATCAAACAGCTGTAAATTGAGACCTCTACATTGCAAGTATTTGTAAGATGAAGTCTGTGAAGGATATTACACTCCAATTTCAACAGAGGCTTACCCTGATTCTGTTAAAGTTCAGTCAGGGTCTGGTCCTCGGAGGTTTTTCAGTGCCTTGGCAATCACATATTTCATCAGTGAGTTATGACTTTTGGATTTCAGTGCTTTTTTGTTTTTTCCATTGCCCTGTCTACTTTTTGGTAGTGCTCAGACTGGACACAAGTAATCTAAGAGACAACAAGCTCTGACTCTGTTATATGGTGAGTTTGAAGTGGGTCCAGGCCATAACTCTCATGTTTGGGATGTGCAATCCAAAAGACAAGCACAATTCCTAACTTCCAGAAAAATAGTGGGCTTTTTGCCTTGTTCTGACCTTTAACAATCTGCACCAGTGAACGGAGCCATGTCACAGACAGCTGGTAGGAAGGCACTTGCCTCTTTTGCAGCCTGCATCTGTTGTTCCTCCTACATGGGAAGAGGGGTCCCACCATACCTCACATGCCAGTGTCTCAAACACAAGGTTTCTTGGTATTGTGAAACAGATCTCTTTGCTGAGAAGCTCTGAGATTTCTTGTCATTGGAAACAAAAGATTTAGCTGGAAAAAAAGGATTCCACATTGTCTTGGCTGTCTGTCTTCTTCAGGAGCACTCCTAACTGTCATGGTGACAGGAAGTGATGAAAAATAGAGTTGATCGGGTTTCTGGTGGCAGGAGATCTCATTATTCACAAAGTCCACAAGCCACAGGGAAACTATGAAGGATTTAAAGCTAGCAGGCTGAGTTGGCTAAAGGTGTTTCTTTCATACTCACTTTAAAGGGGGTAAGGAGGGAGAGGAAAAAGATTTAGCAGCAGAAATTATGGAAGCAAGAATCTGTCCAGAAGCAGAGAGAGAGAGGCTGGTGGAAAAAGTGATCAAGTTATGTTGAGACAGAAGAACTAAAAGGAAAACAGGCAAACGTGTGTCAAGGAGGACATTAATTTGAACTTGAATCCTTGTTTCTCAATTCTGATGATTATGCTTTATAAAACATATATATACTAAATTCTTGAGCACACAATTCTTCAGTCGCGCATAGTTAAAGTCAGAAATATTATGATTTGAGGTGAAGATATGAGCAGCTTCCTTCCGTGATGGAAGGTTTTTTATACTGCTAAATGACCTATGTCAGAAACAAATAATATAACTACTTTAATTGCTTGTCTTTACCTAAATTGGTGTTTTCATGGAGCATTTTCAGCAAGGTACCTGAAATAATATTCAGGATGAACTCTAATTCTGGATTGCTTTACGTGTATGTTGCTCATGTAGTAATTATAAAGGGAGAAACCTACTTTTTATTAGATTTCTTATAGATGCATTCCAAGAAGCAAATGTCATATGATGCATTAGGCTACTCTTCAGAATGGGAAAAAAAGGAGGAAGTGTCCTTCTGTTCCCCAGAGTTTTAAGAATTTGTGGCTAAGACAGGTAATGCAAACATTTTTCACATGAAATTCAGTCTCGCCGTGCTGGAGGTCTTTGTCCCTCCACAGCACACAGCCAGAATTAGAAATCGACTGTTGGATTGACTCAGATGGGAAAGCTCCTGTGCCCAGCTGCATGGATCCCAGGTGCTGAGGGACTTATCAGGGAAGGGAGAGGGAATGGGTCAAAATGAAGAAACAGATGTTGTCTAGGCAGGAATTCCCATTCATTTTGTTTAGTCACCTGGCTGTTAAGGAAACCCCATGATATCATGTTTTCAGCTGACAGCCTTTTCGTGAGATTAGCTGTGACAAATACTACACTTTGTTTCCCATGGAGAGAGGTGATGTTTGTAACTACTGAGTCACTTAAGTTGCAGTAGAGGATTTTCTTTTTTCTTCTTCTGAAAGTATCTTTAAATGAGACAGAAGTAGTATCCGGTTAGCTAACACAAATTAAACAGGCAGCTGAAGTTTTCTTCCTTTGCCGGAGCCCTTACAGCTGTCTTTGTGCTCTCTAAGATTTTACTCAGGCAGATCATGTTTTTTTCAATCCTGATGATGTGTGACAGTTGGATCTGGCTAATATCTATGCACTTAATGAGTTGTTAAAGTGGGCAGCAGCATTAAGAATTTATTTTATGCTTTTTTCAGATCTTTTAATTATGAAAGCAGTGGCTACTGCTTCTAAACAGGGCTTTGCTGCTGCTGAGTCATGGCAGGACAGGGCTTGTGCAAGTTGTGTCTGTGTGGTAGCCCCACACATGCTGACACTTTGGCCTGGACATCCTTTAAGCAATTAAAGTACAACATTAAAATTGCTGAATGTCATGTAAGGCATAATTTCCTAAAAATTGACGTATTCTTACTTTCAAGGCTACCTCCTCATGTATTTTGCAGGCATATACTAGAACACAAGTTGTGAAGTCAAAGAGCCAAATTGTTGTGTTGTTTCTAATGCTTAGAGAATGGAAACTTGTTTGTGGATAGGATAGAAATACACCTTTTGACAGAAAAGGGAGATCCATAAGAAAATGAGCCAGCAGCTGGAGGCAGACTCCTTGGGCAAGAGAAGAGGGCAAACTGATACTCTCCAGGGCTTTCATCACATGCTGCTCAAAGACTTTTCATGTAGCAGAGTTGGTTTCTTTTCATTCAGTGAACCTTGATGGACTTTCCTTCTATTAAGTTGTCAAGTCTCTCTCGAACACACATGAACTTTTTCTCTTTGCAGTATATCATGGAAAGGAGTCCCACCACTTAATTACACACTAAGAACCACTTTTTAATGAACCTGTTACCAATTAGTGCACCCTGGCCCTCGTCATTCCTCTCTATTAGGTGTACTCTTACACAAGGATCAATCTTCACTGTAGAAAGTAAAGTTTGCACAAGAATCTGCCTGGCAAATAGTATCTTCGTTTACTCTTAGCTTTTGGAGGTGTAATTAATATTAAAATCTCTATTCCTTGTGATAGGTAGTGAGATGGTGAACTAACTTAGGAAATAAACTTTTTTTTTTTTTAACTGTTCTAGGTAAGTACTTCCATTTGATATACTTGACATTTCTCATGTTTTGTCTCCTCTGTACAGCACCCTGGAAATCCTCAGTTTCACAAATTATTGTCTCAGGTTACTACAGGCCACGGCAAAGGAAATAGGAAAACCAGAAAGAGAGTCTCCTCTTGTCAACCCTTTAAAACTGTGTATGCACAATTAACATTTCCAGGCTTCCTCTTCCCTTTTCAGTTGCTACTTGTTCTGATAAGACTTTTAAAGCCAAAGTCTTTATGTCTTTAGGTCACATTTCTACCCCAAATGCCCACTCATTCCACTGTTGAATATTAAGACAGTCAGCCTTTTCTTGTTCAAGTGTTGTGTTTCTCAAATTCCTACCTTGTGAATTTAGTAGCTATCAGCTATTTTCTTTTTCATTCTATCCTATTCTATTACACCTGCTTATTTTCATTCACTATTTTGTCTGTTAAATGACAGATTATTTTATTGAAGTAATTTTACTACCACATGTGATGCAATATTTTAATGAAAGTTTTATTAGAGTGCCTAGCTAATGCTCAAGATTACTCATTACATGAGTAATGTTTTTATAATCTCCAAAATATAGAATTAATGGGTAAAATCACAGTGTTGATAAGGAAGGGCTGATACTGGAAAGCTGCGTCCCTGTTGAACCAGAGCATTTAAAGAATGTGCTGAAATTTCATTGTAATTTGAATGCTGTGTTGGCCAGGGGGGTAACAATTGACTTAATAGTACAAAGTCAGATGAAATGTTTTGCTGAACTGGGGACACTTAAACTGGCTTTCCTCACTAAAAAGATGAAGCCTCCAGTGCCTGATTTTATGCTGTGTCAGTGATTAACAAAGCAAATGAAAATAGTATTCTTGTCATAAGATTTTTGTTTTCTCTCCAGGGATGAATTTGCCAGTTGGATCAGTCTACAATATTTAACAGTAGGAAGAGGCAGCCTGGTGTTTGGTTCAGAGAGATGATGATGAATTAAGATGTTGCAATATGACTTTCAATGCTGAATACAAGGTAGGTTCAATAAAAAGGAACATTTAATGTTTTATCTCAAAAGAAATTAAGTTCATTTTAATTTTTACGCTTTTATTTTTGGATAGTTTCATTTAAATAGAGAAAACCATGTATGCTAATTTTTAAGAGTGTTAAATTTCAAATACGGCTCATTGATCTTGAAACACTCAATAAAATCAATAGAACCGTTTCTGGTGACAAACCCACATCTGCCACTTTTTCCACAATGGTCACTGACATATAATCTATTTGGTTGCCTTACCAAAAAAAAAAAAAAAAATTAACCAGCAAACTAAATAGAAATTTATGTCACCAGAATAGTTTTAAAATCAGCTTTTTCAAACTGGGCTTGATGTAATTATTATATTTTTAGCTGAAATACCATGTTCATTTATATTTCCTATTCCCCCTAGAAGGCTAAATTTCTCGCTCTCATTGATTCTGGTCAATTACTTGGATTTGGCCAGGACTCAGGTTGTGCACTGTTGCTGAGGCTTCCAATATGTATCAACTATTTACCTGCCTCTATGAGCTGTGTAATGTTTGCTTTGATCATATTTGAGATCCATACCATCTTAAGTCTAGTTCTCTTCACTGTGCCTTTAAAATACAGCAGCTTTATCTTTTACTGAGGTACAGAGAGATTTAAGTCCAAGGTCATGCATGGTCTGTAGCAAATCAAAATACAGTCTAAATCCAAAGGCAGTGCACTAAGCACTGGATCCTCTTATGTCAAGAAGGAAGAGTTGACAAATTTTTACCCAATACAAATAAATATATTAAAAGCTGACACGTAATTTTAGTGGGAGATTGATTTTTTTGCATTAACTAGTCTGAAGAAAAGAAGAATCAGAGGAGACCTGATCACTCTCTGCAACTACCTGAAAAGAGGCTGTAGAGAGGTGGAAGTCGGTCTCTCCTCCAGGTAACAAGTGACAGGACAAGAGGAAATGGCCTCAACGTTGCACCAGGAGAGACTTAGATTGGACATTAGGAAAAATTTCTTCACTGAAGGGGTTGTCAAGTGCTAGGACAGCCTGCCCAGAGAAGTGGTGGAGTATGAAGGTATTTAAAAGATGCGTAGATGTGGCACTTAGGAAAATGGTTTACTGGTGGACTTGGCAGTGCCATGTTAATGGTTGAACTTGATGACCTTAGAGGTCTTTTCCAACCTAAACAATTCTATGTTTCTGAATAGTTTTAATGCTTGTGAAAGGTGCCAGACTGACTACCTGGGAGATATTAATTATATTCATTAACAGACACAATAATTTACATTGATATAGCTATTGAAAACTTGTGTAGGCTTGAAAGATACACTTCTCTACAAAAATGAAAGTTCATAGTCTGCACTTTGATCCTTTGGTTGCCTGAATGCTTGCATCACTATTAATAGAGGAAACATGCTATTGGATTCTTTATGAGAGTCTGGTCCATCTTCCCCTATCACAAATCAGAGAGTTTCCTCACTTCCACAGTAAGTCCAATGTTTTCTCTGTCTGTGCCATTAGGCCCCTTACCCATTTCACTCTCTCCAAAGACCTGCAGTGCTGTTAACCATTTCTCAAAACTCCTGACAGCTGGCTGGGCAGGAGACAGTTTTTGCTGCAACTCACTTGGTTCTAGGTATGTGCTCATTTTAACCAGCACGTGTGCTGAGCCAGGTTCACTTGCCTCTTTTTTTTCTTATGAAAACTGAAATAACTTGTCAATTAACTATTGAAAATGCATTCTATTGTCAATATATAGATTTAATATTAAGAGTATACAGGGTGCTCTGCTACTATTACCTGTAGTTTAAAATTATTTACTCTTTGCAATTCTTCAATGTCTTCCTATGCATAATTAATTTTAAATATATGCCTTTGCTGCCCTTCCCAGTTCTCTAAACATAGTTCCCATGAGTACAACATCATTTCTAGTCATCCTGCCCTTTGGATTTATGCATGTGTTATCTGAAATCAATTATGAACTTTCAGAGAAATATTGTTTCCATCTTTTTATCAAGGCCTTCATCCTGCCTTGTTAAAGACAATTTTCTTTACTAAGAACAATTTCTATAATACAATAACTTCTGTAACTTGTGGTTTGAGATGTCTCTATAGACATGCACATTCAGGAACAGCTCTTTAGGCTGTTTAAATTGTGTTTCATCATACTAAGATAGAAGTTGAAGAATTAGTATTGCTTATAATTGCCATATGTTTGTGTCTGGTTCTTTTGGTCAGTGTTTATACTGTGGTACTCAGGAGAATTTTTTGCAAGCAGAAATTGCAGTTTCATGGCTGTTGCCCTTGCTCAGCATCAACTAAGAGCTGATTCTTTGAGCTTCCTGAGGATTAAGTTACACTTTGCCATGAAAAGCTGAAATTGAGTCCAAATAATCTAAATTAACTGAATGGACCGAAGATGTAGACACTGACTTAAAAGATAATTTGGGTATCTGCACAGCCCCACTCGGAGGGGAGCTGGCACAAATATGTGTCACTTCATTTGTGTGTGAACACTGGGTGAAGTCAGAGGAATTCCTATGGCTTTCTGTAGCACAGGCCCAGGCAGACCAAGCTAGTAGCTTCCTTTGAAAGCCTGGAAATGTATCTTTTGTTTGAAAATAGCCTGAGAGTTGCCAGAATTCTAAAGATGTTTAATTATTTAAAGATGCTTAAGCAAGTCAGTTATCTAAATATGCATGTGGGGAGGAGGGGAAGAAGAGTAATGACTGCAGGATTTTACCTAATATACTTAGCCTGGGCTTTCAATTTTTACATATATATTGCTGTCTCTTGTTGCCTTTCTGCAGTAATTTGTGATTGTGAACCAGAGGATAAGCTTGAAACCATATATTAGAAAGCTTTAATAGGACAATTTCTAGTCATCCATTTGAATACCATTTGAATATTGGCTGTGCTAGGGCCTGAGAGGCTTTTATGTTGCTTGTCTCCAAGTCTGATAGAAGATTTACTTGCTCTTGAGTCCATCTAATCAAATCATGATAAAGTAGATGCTATGAAACATACTTTACTCTTTAATAACCACATTAGACTTCATGACCACTAATGGTAATTATCTATCCTGAATTAAATAATATAAACATGTTCTTTTCACATCTACTTATTACCTATTTTAGTTTTCTGCCATGGTTATACCCAGATGAGGAATTGTGTAAGTCTGCCACGCGTTCAGCAAGTGCTAACATAACGCAAGTCTTTGTTGAAAGACATTATTTATTCTATCAATATTTAATGTGGACCAACCACTGACCTGCATAATTTGATAGAGATGGGTGAGCTGCTCCCTGAACACCTCTAATGCTCTCATGCTTCCTTCACTTTTTAGAAGTGATGTAAGCAAATAAACACCAAGCTCTGTGTTCTGGAAAAAAATGTGAAACAAGTGCATAGTACTTGGTATTGTGCATATATTTTCCTGTCCTTTTTCCTGAAATTCTTTTTGGGGTTCATCAGTTTCTCTTAGCTAATTGGATGTCCAGGGGCTCTACTGGCACACCGAGGTTGGTTACCAGCACACAGTATATGATGTGCTTTTTCAGATACACATCAGCTTTGGCTGGGATTTATGGTTCTTCCCCCAGTGAGCCCCTAACAGACATCAAGTTATTTGTTTTGGTGGTGGAAGTGGAGGGGGGAAGCCTTAGGCTCTGGGTCTTAGCCCATTACCTAAAGGCATGTGCTCTCCCACCTTACCCCCAGCCACGTGGCCCTGCGAACCCTGAAAGAGCTCACACAGACCACTGCGTAGAGGATGGACGAAAGAGGAAGTTTATTGAGGGACAGGGGTTTTTATAGGTCTCAGGGGAATCGCGAAATTCACGAATCACAGAGCTTAGGGGGTTACAGAGAAACCAATCAGGTAAGGGTCAGTAGCCAATAGGAAAGGGTTAAAAAAGGCCAATCAGGAGACCTGGGGTATCTTCCCGGGACATTCCTGCATAAGAGATAACACCTTTCGAAGGGGGTTTTGGGAAAGAGAAAGCAGGGACTTTTACAGAAATGTAAAAAGCCATGTTAAAATCTGTTTAAACAACATTAAAACTTCTGTTTCTATAAATCTGGGCTGTTTTCTTCTTTTTCCTCACCAGCCCATCTTTGACATGACCTTTTCCATTCTTCATATGATAACTCCATTGCCACA
>JAWWLV010000144.1:61533941-61575285 GCA_035041135.1 Platyrinchus mystaceus | reverse complement strand
TGTTTTCTTCTTTTTCCTCACCAGCCCATCTTTGACATGACCTTTTCCATTCTTCATATGATAACTCCATTGCCACAATTTGTGTTAAGCACTGGGATGAGACTAGGTCAGTTTGCTCTTGCTAGCATTACTCCTGCTTAGCCTTCTGCATGCTTTGTTCGCTCTAAATGCTGAGGCAGCTTCTGAGTCTGTTATGGCAGCTCTTTAAGAGCATCATTTGCAGTTATTACTCTAAGTATACTAAGATTAGGTTTATTTCTCTGAACTAGAGTTAACCCTGAATATTATTCAAAACAAATTCCATGAAGTCATCATCCATGCTGCTTTACCTATATGTCCTTTCTTGCAGGTATGTTAATCATCTTGCATTATATAACTCAGTCTGTGATCTAAAAATGCTATTTGACCTTTTGTTTCTCATGTCAGTGCCCTGCATCTGTCCTTGGAAATTCAGTAGCATAATTTCCACTGTTGATACTTGTTCCTTTCTCTGCTGACTGTATGTGTGGGTGATAGGAGAATGAGAAAAAAAATATGGAAATGCCATAAACCATATAGCCATGTGACAGATTGTCTTGTCTTGTACCTTTGCTGCCCCCTCCATTTGATCTCTGCTCCAGGGGTCTCTCCAAAACACTGAGCTAGGAGCTGCCATTAAAAATTACAACAGGCAAGATCATTTCTTTTCTATGCCATGTGAAATTCTCACAGATACTAATTGCTGCTTTGCAGGTGCTGGTAAGGGGGTAGGATTCTCTCAAGGGCAGTTAAATACAAGCATTTTTATGTCAAGGATAATTTTTAAAGTCCAGGATATTATAGTATTCTCTCCCACAGGAAAGAGAGAACTTTTTTTCAATGTGATTAACACTTTCAGTTCCCTGAAAGATTGAGATCACAGACCCGAAGACACAATAATTTTTAGCATGGAAGAACTGATTTAATTTATGAACAATTTTTAGTGAGCTCTTTATAGCTGGAGTCCAGATGCCAAAACCTAGTGCAGTAAAGCCATGAAGTACTTTGCCAAAATTATGTTTTAGAAATTTCTGAAGGAGGTACTAAAGTCTTTAAATGGTAAGGATTTAAGTAGACCTGTTTTACTCACAAGTGCTGGACGGTATCATCCAAATGCTTCTTGAACTCTGTCAGGCTTGGTGCTGTGACCACTTCCCTGGGGAGCCTGTTCAGTGCCCAACGTCCCTCTTTCTAATATCCAACCTAAACCTCCCCTGACACAGAGAAGAGATCGGTGTTTGCCCCACCTTTTCCCCTCACAAGGAAGTTGTAACTGCCATGAGGTCTCCCCTCCATCTCCTCTTCTCCAGGCTGAACAGACCAAGTGCCCTCAGCCACTCCTCATACAGCTTCCCCTCAAGGGGCAGAATCCAACACTTTCCCTTATCGAACATCCTATGGTTGGTGATTGCCCAGTCCTCTAATTTGTCAAGGTCTCTCTCCAGGGCCCTCCTGCCTCTGAGGGAGTCAACAGCTCCTTCCAGTTTTGTATTGTCTGCAAACTTGCTTAGTATGCCTTCCAGTCCTGCACCTAAGTAATTTATGATGTTGAAGAGCACAGGGCCTAAGATGGAAAGATATTACATATGCATACTACATAACATACAAAGTACTGCAATCTTTGCTGCTGCAATAAAATAAAACTCCTTTCAGGTCAAACAATCCAGTACTCATTTACTAGCTTGGTGCAGTATTGTATCAGAAAATGTAACATAGTGAGTAGTATTGCTAAAAAGACTGTAGGAAACTCACTTAATTTGCCTTTAATATTTCATCTCTTTCCAGATTGTCTTATAAAATTCCATCTCTCTGTGTAAATTTCAAATCAGTGTTCACACTGCTGGTGTTTCTGGCTTCCTTTCTGAGAAGCCAAGTGGCCAGTGTGGTTGTAGGAGGGAAGTCACACAATTTGAAGCTCAATCTCACTCTAAAAAGCACTGGCCTGTTGCCACCTCTTGTAAGGTAGCAGTTGTGTTCTTCATGGGAAAGTTAATGCCAATGTTTATCCCCAGAATATCTCTGTCAGAGTCCATGCTATTGTCTTTTTTTGCAAAAGCATGTTTAATTTAAATATAGACGTATTCTAATAAGGAGACACATTTATGCCAAAGAATCTGTAAAGGGTTAGTAGTATATTAAGGTTATTCAGCAGAAATGCACAAAGTGCATTAGTGCTACTTTTTTTTTTTTTTTAACTCAAGCATCTGTTAGTGATTCCTGATCAGATATCATGTGTCTGACTGAAAACAGTTTCAGTGTCTCATTAAAGGCAAGTTCCAAGCAACAGCAGACGGAGTTGGAGTTGAGATTCTTAAGGAAAGTGAGAGCCAACGGAGTTTGGTTTCAGTTTTAAGAATCAAACCTCCTGCCCTGGTTAACACTGAGATATTTGGATTTCATTCAGATTGATAAGGAGATTACCATAATGGGAAGATAAAGAGAGGCCTCAGATCACCTGATTAGGACCTGATTTTATTCATTGTAACATGAAAAAGTTGTTAGTAAGGGCAAAATGGAAGAGTACTCAGATATGGCAAAGTTTGCTTTGAGGATTCAAAAAAACTGATATGTAAAGACTTAGGGGTTAGAAATACATGGGGTTCAAAGTTTGGAGGATCTTCTAAAGCTTCGTTAAGAAAGTTATGATTTCTCTTTCTGAAGAAAGTAAGAGGTGAGAAAAATGCTGGTCTGTGAATGAGGGTCTCTGGTAAAGAGATTTTAGTCAGGTCTTTCTATGCTAATTCAAATGTCTTTAAAAGTCAGGTTCCTATAGTGAATGAAGGAAAAGAGTGAGAAGACCAGATTTCCTTACCAAGAATGCTTGGTCTGCAAGGTGTGACATCTGAGTTTGACTTAGGGTTTGTCTGGGAGAGCCATTACACAGCACTGGCTAGGCAGAGATTTCCCCCTTACCTGGGCAGTTCTGTGTCAGACACATCCTAGTATACAAATGGAAATAATAAATGCCTGCTGTTACATGTACCTCCATGCACAGGCTGACATCAGTAAGCAATGATAGTTGTGTAAATGTTTTCACTGGTTCAGTTTTTGAAATGCTTTTTAGTGCTTTTGACAAGCCAACAAGCCAGGCCTTCAGCAGGGAGCTGTGGCAGGTCCCTTCATCTTAAAATAATATAGATGATATTGTAACATGGGTACTTGGGTCTAAAGGTGAATTTGTTACCTAGACTAGAATGACAAATATTCAGGCATGAATGTGCTTGGTAATGTTCCCTTTTTGCTGTTGCTCTGTCTCCAGAGAGGAGATACTCTGATTTATTACTCCAGGACATGCCTCCCACATGAAGTGTCCCTGCCCAGTATGTATCATGGGAAGGGCACAGGCCGTGCTATATATTGCCACAAAAATACAATCAGCCTGCTGGATTACAAACACAACGCAGGTTTACTCATTTGAAACAGAATCTTGTTTAATTTTTGATTTTTTGTTTTTACTTTTGAAATCAAAAGGGGAAACCATTGATTTCACACAATTTCAGGCGGCATTAGTCTTGATGACAAATATGAAAAAATAAAAGGAAATAATCTTGATTCAGACTAATTAGAGAGGGATGTCTTCCTTGTTTATGCTGTGTGCTAGTCAGGCCAAAATAGTTTTATTCATCTAAATTACAAAGCAGGAATTCTTGTGTGTTTGTTTCCATACAGCAGATTCTGCATGTTTGCTGGTTTATTTTTAAATAACACTTGTAAAACTTAAGTTGAAATTTTTCACACAAAATCTTCAATCTCTGATTATATTCAATTATATTCAACAGATGCAGATTTAATATTTTTAAAAAATCTTTAATATAGTTTAAGGCCCTTTTTTAACATAGATATCATTTGAACTATGTCAGATAAAATGGAAAACTTGGCAAATACCATACAAGACTCTAGTGAATAGAATAGGCAGCTAATGATGAAGGAAACTAGTAGTCTTGGGTAAAGTCAAAAATTCTGTGAGGACAATATTTTTTATTTCCTGTTTTTTACAAGAAGTGTTTGACTCACATTGTAACAGGGATAAATTGATCCAGTACTAAAAAGGGCTGTGGAGGGATTTTCCAGAGGTGAAGAATTAGGGCTTTGTATGCTGTGTTCCCAGATGGACACTTAAAGTCATGCTTTTGATCCTCTTTTCCCCTTCTGTTTAGAGCTCATCTGGGGGAAGTTGCAGAGTGAGCAATAAGAGAAGAACGCGAATAATGAAGTAACACTTCTCTTGGGCTGCGTGGGGTTGTCTGTCAGCTTTCTTGAGCTTTACACTCAGCAAGAAATGGAAAAAATTTTATTCAAGCTTTAGCTAATACATATATATTTACATTAACTGTACAATGTAGGTTTTGCTTTTAACCATAGTCGATGAGATATTAGATGGAAATGTAACTTTCTTTGGTGAATTTTTCTCCTTAAGTTGTATATTAATTTATGTAGCACCATTTATGCAGGGCACAATATGCTAGTGATTCCCTTCTTCCCAGATTGGGCCTCACTGATTTCCTGAAGGTGTTATATGAGGAGTAATGTCTGCAGTGCTAAATTTACAAATTTACAGAGACAGATGTCTAATTGGTGTAAATCCCTAAATTGCACTCAGATTGAATGTGTTAGCCTGAGTTTTTAGTTTGCACTTTTGAAATTAATCTCCTGTTCATCCTCTCGTTGCTGCACTATAGACAAAATAGCACAGTAAGCAAAATGAATTTGTTCCAAGTGAATCTAAACTGAAAAATGCTTTCCAGCTGGTGATGGCTTTCAGTCCATCAGATCAGAATTTTACATTTTAACTGTATTTTAGATGTTTTTGTAAATCACTAAAGATAACTTCAAACACCTCAGGAGGTAAGGCTCTATGACAACAAATATGTATTCAGTGCTCTCTACCAAAATATTTAAAAAATTTCTAAAATATCTATATTTCCTTTCTCCTAAATATGTTTCACAAAAATAGAATATGACTTTAAAAGCAAATATTTGCTAAAAAAACAAAACCAAAAAAGTTTTGTAATCAGATACTTTTCAGACAGTTGCAAACATATGGTCTTTGTTCTCATGATCATACAATCTTGAAAAAGCTCTTGTAACTTGGAACCAAAAAGTTATTTGCTGTTAATGGTATGTTAAATACTTACTTGCCTGGTTTTAGTAGCAATAAAATGGGTCCTGTTAAAGTCAGCAGTAAAGTACGATTCAGTAAGGCGGGATCAAATCTTGAATGAATACACAATTTCCTGCTTCCTTATGATGATCTTCATAAAACATTCAAGTTTTGTCCTTTGTACATAAGTAGTGGCTCCTGAGAGAGAGCATCAGGAGCACACTATACTGTCTCTGGTAGCAAAACCACTTTAATCTGGAAGTGACAAACAGAAGAGATTAATGGCTTCAATTTGGACACACACAGACAAGTACCACATGGATTCTTCAACAAAGGCAGAACATGATTGCCTGGGATTTAAGACAGAAAATACTGACTTAATTCATGAGCTTAAAATACACATTGTTATATAGCTTCAAGTATTTTTAGTATCACCATGGAGATGGGAATACACTACACTGCAATGCCCTATCAGAAAAACTGCTCAAGTGTATGTTTAAGTATAAAATGAAATTTCATGAACTTCGATATCAAAGGACACTTCACTAAAGTTAGAGATAAACTGAAGGGTTAGGCAGGCATTTAAACATTGGAGTATTTGTTACATCACTGTTTTTACAAGGAGACAATCAGGACACAGGCTGAGTGACTTCCCCAATGTTTCCCAAGAAGTCTGAGGAGGAGAAAGAAGCTGAACCCAATTTTCTTGTGCTTTAGACCCAAGGTTAGACTCAAGAGTGACCTACAAAGTCACCCTTAAAATGCAGGTGGTGTCAGCATTGCTATTTGTTGATGCAAATCCTGGTAGAACGGAAAAAAGTCCAGTCAGTGCACCATTACGGGCTTTTACTAGACATCTTTTTAGACAGATATTTTAGATATTTTAGTCTAGGTTTATCAACAAAAATGAGTGAAACTATCAACATAAAAATAAATTACAGAAGTTTTAGGCATCCTTTTCCTTGTCTTTGCCTTGTTTTTAGAGATTATTTGACCCTTTTCTGAAAGATGGGAGAGAGGGGCTAGGATTTGAAGGAAGGTTGCAGAAATGATGTTGATAGATTTTAATTGCTAGCCAGTGTGCTGTCCTTTTCTGAAGTCAGTGAAAATGAAAGGCTTAGAACACAGGAGGGTGCAAAAAAGTGAGAACTGATGTATGATCATATTAGCTGGAGAGGTGTAATGTTCATTTTCAAAGGCACAAGGAAGTGCAATGATGATAGGCCAAAACAACTCTTCTTATCTTTCTGTTATGCTGGGAGCGTAGGAAGATTTTCCCTTGGTGGTTGATATGAGTGTTGCAAGAAATGCAGTCTAAGACGTTCCGAAGATTAACTTGTGACCTGTGAGACCTCAACCAAGAAACACTAAGTACCATTCAGGCCTCTGTGACGGTGTGACATACTCAGCACTTTTAAAAAAGCGGGTCATTTAATTATAGCTGGGAGGCTGGGGAAGGCGAGTTTTAAAAATCTTAGCCAAAAGCCTTAAAATATCAAAGGGAAATAAGTCTAAAAGTTAAAAGTGTGAAGTTAGGCATATGGTGCAATGATTTTTGGGTTGCTGTCAATTATGGAAGTTGATTGGAATTAAGTAGAACTCTATCAATATTGAGAAAGCAGGTGGACGTACCCAATTTAATCAGCTCCTTCCCTCCACACTCTTAGCTGGGTATCTTTGACATAAGTGTTTCTGTTGGAAAATGGCTGTGGACTAATATTATAAAATTTTTCACTGGACTTGTGGGGCCTATCCTTCCTATACTGTCCGCAGATTGCAATAGGAACAATGAGAAAGAAAAGGCCAAATGCAGAAGATACAAAAGCTTTAGTTTTAGATAAATCAGGAACACTAAGAAATCAAAGATAAAAAAACAACAGAACAACAACAACAAAAAACAAACACACAAAAAATAAACAACTCCAACTGACCATCTGATGACAGTGCTGTTCAGTCCAAGAATCCCTTATCCCTTAAGCTTTCTGCTTTATGAGACTCCAAGGGCAAAACAGCCTCTGCATTTTGTGTCAAGACTGCAGTGATGGAATACTCTTACAGTGGATTTAGTTCATCCCCATCAGTTCTTCCACTGATACAGTTGGGGTTTTTATATAGTGTTTGGCTTTGAGGCACTCTATTTTGAAGCTCAATTCCCCTCCTTCCTGAAAATAGAAAAGAAATCCTGCTACTTTTGGGAGAAGAAATTGGCTCCAAGAAGAACTATATTAGCATGACATACATAAAAAGAAAGAAGGAACTTGCCTGGGAGAGAACAATGAACATTTATTTACTGTCTCATGGAAGCAATATTTTGTGTCTTTGTGGAAGGTCACTATATGACCTATATGTTACCTAAGTCTCACTTGAAGGTCCACTGTTTTGTCTCTTTTGCTTGATTACTTAGGATGAGAATTTCTTCCCTGTCCTGGACCTGAAGCAGTTAAAAGCTGGATAGAACTACCTATGCCTTTCTGATATATGATCATGTGTGCACACTCAGGCACTTTGTGCAGTAGTAATGGAGGAAGCACAGACTAAAATTATGCTTGCTGTGTGACATTGTTGCAGTGGATGAGCCTGTATTTCAATAACAATCCAGCAAAAGAAAAGAAAATTACCTCAGTTCTCCAGTACCTCCCTCCACATCCAACTCCTTTGTGTCACCATCCTGGTTGTGACAGCAACTTTCATCCAGCCTTGGATTCAGGAGTAATGTCTTCTCTTGTCTGCTGAAGAGCTGTCAAGGAAACCTTTAAATTTATGTTGGTCTGTTATGAACTTGGCTGTTGGCAAGCAAGTCTCTAGTTGAATGGTAGTTACTGACTTTTAAAAAGAATGTTTTAAGTACAGAAAAATAGAAAGTAAATTGAAGAGGTCTCTGTGCTTAATATTGCATAAGCTGGCTAACATGTTCTTTGTTTATTTTAAATACTGTGGAAATCTAAATAATCTGCAAATCTGGTTAAGAACTTTAGCTTCTACAGGATGCTAATAAATTGGTCAACCATGGTGTAAAATGTACATTAGTTTTTGGACTTTATGAAGTAGTTTAATTGTGTGCTAAACTGAAAACAGAAAATAAACAGCAGGTTTAAATAGTTCTGTCTTAGTATATTGTACCACATACTCTAGTTTAGCATTTAGAGATAAATGCATTTGAAAAAGGAGAGGAAGTGGGATAAACATAACAACATGAATAGAGTACATATGAATTTCATAGAGTATTAATCTTTAATCTTTAAAGTTTCCTGTTCAAGGCTCTAAATACATTAATCCAGCCATCAGCTCTTCTCTGCTATCTTGATCATGCAGGTCACAGATGTTGCTATAGTAACCTTGCATTACCAATGCAAAGACAGTGAAGGATCTGGCTATCTAGATAAATAAAATAATTGAGGGGTGCTTGCAACCAGCACCCTGATTAATGTAATGCCTATATTCATTGAATGAACACTTGATCCTGTGTAGATTAGGCCTTTGAATTGGGGTGTATGAAGAAAGGCTGGCACTTGAAGCCGATTAGGTGGAATAGGTTGGTAATTACAGACATGCAATTCACTGGGAAAACCCATGCATTGTGGCATATATGATGTTCATTTGTTGCAGTCTTCCATCACATTGTCCAAAGACAGTCTGGTATGGGTCCCATGTGTAAACCTGCTCTCGAGGATGCATACATTATTTGGATATTTTGAAACCAAGAAAAGGTGGGTGAAGTAAGTCCATGTTGTTGAATGCACTTGTTGAAGCACGCAGCCCAATGCTAGTGGGGACTAGGCACTTTGTTTTACAGTAGAAATGATCAGATACAGAGTGCTAACAGGCATAATTGAATGTTAATGCTGGTCTGTCATGGGCAACTGTCTTGATGATAAAGGAATGAGAAGTTGCAAGTGAGAAGAAGCAAAAAAGTTCTGAATCAGATTTGCCTGTGAGTTGAATATTTCTGATAGTTACTCCAGGGGCTTGAGGTCCAGATGAAGCTTTGCAGTATTTTGGTCTGTAGAGGACCCACATGAACTCTACAACAGGAAAAATCCTAACTTGGGTCAGTTTTTTTTATAGTGAGGAAGCTTGCTGTGGGAGTTGTTTCCTTTTATCAGGCCTCTGAGTTTTCAGAAAGCACTTCCTTCTTGTAGAAAATTCTTTTAGGAAGTTTGAGGCTTTTCCTCTGAGTTGGTTGTAGTTAAATATGGCCACTGGGTTCAAAAGTAATGAAGGAATGCAGGTAAAAGACAGGCAGTAGTGAATGTAGGCATCATGGAGTAATGATGAAAACTTCATTTCCATTGGAAGCCAAACCTCAAAATACTTCTGTAGCCACAGCTCATCTGTGCTGCCAATTGAAGTTGCTGGCCAAGCCTGTGAAATACCACTTCAGCCTAAACCAGTGAAATAAATAGAGTTAAAGTTGTAGTCTCCTGTGAGCCTTCATTCAGCCTTCAGTCCTACAAAGGAAACCTGTTATTGCTTTAGGAGAACTCTTTTCCTTTTTGTCTGGCCCTAAAAAGCCAGATCAGTTTTGTGCCTTGCTTTGTTGAGACTGTCAGCCTGCTCCTGCCAAGGGGCTGCTGCTGTCCTGGCAGCTTTCTGCGGGGGGAACAAGGGAAAGAAAGATTCTGCATCAGCAATTCCACTCGTATTGCTTTCCTTGCCTCCTTCCCAGCACAAAGGTGGTTTTGTTTGTGCTCAAGAACCAACTAAAAAGTTTGGCTGGGAAATGAGCTCTGCTCTGGAGAAAGGGGAAGGAGGTAGAAGATGTAGCATACAACTTCAGACACAAACTTATACCCACTCCCTCCTCCAGGTCACAGACTAGAGATGGCTATTGCTTTAGCTGCTTGTTGTTTTGTTTCACACAGCTGCAGGACAGCTCATGAGACAGCAGCTGGTGGTTGGAATCCTTGACAGAAGTAATTTAGTAAATTGGAATATTCTGTTCTAATTTTGTGGTGTAGTTAGATAGGAGAGAACTTGAAAGAAAAGGTGTTCCTCCCTTGTTGGTGGGACACAGGGAATGGTTGGGTATTTGTAATTTGCTCACATTATTTTTTTTTCAATTCAGAATCTTCAGTGTTGTCAAAGGTGGGAGAGAGGAAGAGCACTTCTCAAGATGGTCATTACTTCAGTGGACTAAATAACATTGGACTCATTGAAATAAAAATTCTCCCAATAGTTCCCACTGGTGTACACACCACTGTACACTCATATAGTGTATAGAGCGTCAATCTCTGCTGATAAAATAGGTTCTGCTCCTGAAAAACTCTTATCCATGTTGCTTGTTCCTTGTGTAACCAAGGATTTGCAGGATCAGACAATTATCCTCATTGTTCTTCCTGTCAGAGATGAGGGAGTTCTTTGTGTTTATTAGTCTTACGAAAATGTAGCCATGGACAAAGCACTGCTGAGCACATTTCAAGGTCTGGGCTTCAGGGATAAGAGGATAGGAATGGCCTATATTCCCAAGGCAGTTGGGCACCAAAATCAGATGGGTAACTGAATGCCCAACTGTGCTTATATCCCTTGGGCAATGATGGAGGAAGCTTCCACAAAAAATGGGGGTTTACATATTTTGAAGTGAAGACAGAATGTGTAATGCCTCCATGAGGAAAGTAAGTGAAGCAAGTTGCCTGGTGTCATTCCTTATGGGCTTGGTGCCCTTTCTCAGGCTCAAGCTATGGAATTTGCAGGATAATCAGCCACATAGTCCCAACAGCTTGGTATGTTCAAGCAAAGGTATGGGATACAAAATGTCTGCATAGTGTGCTGTGACAATCTCCTTTTAGCTTTTTGGCTAAAAATGGCTTAGACAACTGACCTTTGAACCTGGTGTCTGATCCTGCAAGTTAAATGCTGGCTTGGAGATTGAGCAGAGAGAAAGCCAAGTTATTCTCTTCCTTTTCACTGCCTGTGCACAGATGTGACACATGGAAGAAGCTGTGGTCTGTGGAGCTGCTTTCCATCAGAAGAGCACACCAGTTGGACTGGTTCATCCCAGGGCTGCTGCTGAATCTTCAAAAGGCATCACATAAAACTCTGTTTGTAATGGAGTGAGGAAGGGTGGAAAGAAATAAAGGGTGAACAAAGCATTTTATTTAAAAATTTGTTCATGCCATTAGTGAAGGTCTAGTTTGCCCTGTGAGGTTGCCAACATCCCCTAATGCATATCACTTAGAATATAATGACTTCTGGGTCTAAGGAAGATTTGAATTGTCTTTTCTGTATCGCTAAATAATGATTACCTGGGGAGATACGAAATGCAAATTGAAAATGAATGAGGTATAGCTGGAAATATTATATCCAACATGAGGCCTTCAGTCAAAAGAGAAGGTCATTTGTAATGGTTAAAGAGCACTGCAGCAGCTATTTATGTTTTAATTTTTCCTCTTTTTTGGGTTGAATTTTCTCCTCATAAGCAGTGCAACACTTTTCTGAGGAAACTTGTCATGACTTCTTCCTAGATGGCCTACATGATATTGTTTTGTACAGTTTATGAGATAGAGGTTGCAGGGGATCTGTACTTTGCTGAATGACTGATCTTCAATAGTTTTCTGGAAAGGTGTGATTTTTTTCCTTTGCATTCTCTTCTGAAAAATCTCACTTTGTACAACTGCTGTGTGAACAATTCAGAGCATGAAAATATTAAGCCTCACTTCTATGTTCCTGAATTGCAATTTATTTTTTTTTCTAGATACATCATTACAACTTACCTTACATTACACTGAGTCAGGCAGCCTAGAAGAGGTACTAATTAGTCCCATGAAGTATCCCTTGTACTTCTCTGAGTGGAAGAGGGCATGTTTCTTAAACTTAAGCCCTCATTTTTCACATTCAGAAAACAGGGCTGGAATTATTGGTGCTGAAAGTGTATTATGTAGTGAATCCTAGTCAGTTGGGGGGAGATTTTACCGGACAAATGTGCTGGAGGGAGAGGAGTATGGCCTGCCTCATATTACTCTCCAGATATTCCCAATGAGAACAAGGAAACTGAAAGCAGGTGGAAACTTTTCTCTCCTGTTTGCTGCAGTGAAGTGGGAATGGTTGCAGTGGGTCTTTTGCAAACCTCCTGGTTTGTCTTCCCATGCAGCAAGAGGGAATCTTTGAAGCTTTGTGCCTTCTGGGGCTAGAGCAGTTCTGCACTGCTGAAATTAGTGGCATGAACCATCCACCAATTAAGTGCATAAGCAACAGTGGAATTGCTGTTTAGTTGAACTCTGCTTTTCTAATAGTTAATTATACTTGTATGTTTTTTCATGTTTAAGCTGTATCATTACACCCAACAGAATGTTTGTTGTTACCTGCTGTGATTTTGAATAATTCATGATATTAGTATGCAATTTGGGACCATCATATAAGTTCTCTCTGGGGAAAACCAAAGGTTACTTCACTGTTTTTGTATCTTTGAAGGCGAATGGAAGGCAAGTTCTGGTTTCTGTGTACCTCTAACAGATAGTCAATTTAGAATCAGCCAATCGAATTAAAGTAGACATAATAAGGGTATAGTATCACAATATATTTGAAATATTTTTATGAAATCACTTGCTAAGATAGAAATAACCTGAGTACATCAGCCCTGGACCTCTGTAAACAACAGTGTGTTATTCTTTCAGTAATTGTTTCCACAGATGTAGTCAATGACAACGTTGTGTTTATCCTATGGCAGTGTTACTGCAGCTCTCAATTTCATTTGATTTCATTTCCTTTTCTTAATGGATGGATTTACCAAATCTAAAAATATTTTTTTTTTAAAATCATGACAGGGATTTTCTTACATGGGTTTTGTGAGTTGCCCTGGAAACAAGAAAACACTGAAGTTAGGTCAGAAAAATGGTGTCATGTCAACTATTGTTGTTTCTGTTTCTTTGGTTCCAGCTTAATCCTACATAAATTATATGGCTGACAAGTCCAGCTGATAGCTGATGCTGGCAGGTAGTTTCTGAACAAAGATAGATGTGGTATGTTTGTTTTGATTAGAAGAAAGTCAATGGGAATATACCACAATGAAAAGTCTCCCTCATCCTGCCATGTGCTCTGGAGTCACTTCTCTCTGCCACTGTCTGTGCTTCATTGCATTGACTTCATCTTTATATGGTCTATATTAGCCAAGATCTTTCAGAGTGCAAGGATGAAATCTTCTTTCTGGCAATCTTCACAGGTAGCTATGAAATATTTTCTGGTTTTTCCAAATGCTGAAAATGCTGGTACTCTGAACGTGAAGCAGACCTGTTTAATGTTAAAACAAAGGTTATTCCTAAAGGTTAACAGCCTTATAAATAGCCAGATTGTTCCCTCCACTCACTACAAGTTTGCAATCTGCTTAATATATGCACAGTCAGGGAGAAGCTGTAAATATAATGCTAAAAGCAGACGCTTGGAACTATTGCTCTTGCTTCTCTTCATCTTATGCAACTGTTTGCAGTAGCTTGTTGCCAACACAACTGTTGTGTCCTCGTACTTTGGGCTTCATCTTATAAGTCTCCTGAATATGCTGTTCCCATTCCAACTCTCTTGAACAGATCTGTGTGACGAGGTTTTGCAAGACCAAGTCGTTAACTGAAAGCCACAAATATATCACCACCTGCTTAAGTCATTAGTCTAGAACTGAGCTAGCTCATGAAGTTATGCCAGCTGGAGTCCTCGCTAAAAAACCAAAACCCTAGTAACCAAACATTTTGACCATCAGAAGCCTGGACTTCCAATCTTAGCCAGATATATCATTCCACCTGCTTCTCCCCTTGTAAATGATTGAAGTTCCTCCTTCCAGAGGTTTTCCGATCAGTCTTGCTGATCTTTCCACTGCATATTTTTGTCAAACAATCACAGAACATGCTGAGCTGGAAGGAACCCACAAGGATCGTCTATTTCAGCTCCTGGCCCTGCACGGGACAATCCCCAAGAGTCACACTATGTGCCCAAGAGTATTATCCAAATGCTTCTTGAACTCTGTCAGGCTTGGTGCTGTGACCACTTCCCTGGGGAGCCTGTTCCAGAGTCCAACCACCCTCTTGGTGAAAGAACTTCTTTCTAATATCCAACCTAAACCTGGTCACCAGAAAGAAAAGATCAGTGTCTGCCCCTCCTCTTCCCCTCACAAGGAAGTTGTAACTGCAATGAGATCTCCCCTCCATCTCCTCTTCTCCAGGCTGAACAGACGAAGTGACCTCAACCGCTCCTCACATGGCTTTCCCTCAAGGCTCCTCACCATCTTCGTTGCCTCCTTTGGACACTCTCTAACAGCTTAATATCTTTCTTATATTGCAGTGCCCAAAACTGAACACAATATTCAAGGTGAGGCCACACCAGTGCAGAGTATATGCCCATTGATAACTGTTCTCTTCTTGTCTGCCTGTTCTATCTGTATCCATAGCCATATCTCTGCAGACAGACACAGAAGATCTCTGACAGTAAATAACATTCTTGCTCCGTATGCATGTAAGGCAATTGAAGCTGATGAGGTGATCCAGGAAATTTCTGCCCTCAGAAATTCCTGGGACTGCGCTGGAGGCATAGGGTAATCTCTGGTACCTCTCTATCACTGTTAATCTCCAAGAAATCCTTATAAAATTATTGTCTAATGCTTTAGCAAGGTGTATGAGGGAAGGATGCATTTTATGTAAATTTAGTCAGGAAGTCTTTGAAACTAATTGCTTAAAGTGAGTGGGAAAAGCTGATGGAGTGTGATAGACATACAGAGGGTTTTTTTCCCTGCTTTCAGAATAGATAGTGTTGATTAACTGGGCTTAGTATAGCACTGCATATATTAACTGAGCATCAAATTGCTCAGGGGATGAGCCTGCTCTGTGCATGAACTTTACAGGCCATGCTCTGAATGTTATTACAGATGTGAATTTAGGAAGTTTTGGAGTTACCCTTCTGCAGATAAATCCACTGGTTCTCATGAACTTGGTATTGAATTATTGTCCTGGCCTAGTGTCATTATTTTATTTGTAGTAAAGATGGAATTAAATGCAAAAAAAAAAAATAAAATATGTAAAGCCATATCTACAGAATGGATCATGTCTTCTGAAAAGTCTCAAACTTGGGAGTAATGCTAGGGAAATCCTCCTTCACATATGCTACTCAGCATCAGTACCCCTGAGAGGTGTCAAAGGCTTGTCTGTCAATCAGCCTGCTACTTTACCTGCAGAGTCCTGTTTGGTCTTTCTGGTTTGTGCTTGTTGGACACGCTGACTTGTCTGCTAGAAGAGCCTCTGATCTTTCTTTGCTGCTGTTCTAGACTGGTCTGCCATTCTGCAGGTGTGGGCTGCACACCTTGTTCCAGGTACATCACCTTGCATTTAACCATATTTGCATAATTACAGAAAGTCAGTGATTTCATTTCCACACTAACTGGAGGCTGGAGTTACAAGTTAGAGCTACGTGCTTGATCTAGAACTGGGATTTGCTTAGGTGTGTGCATGTATTTGAGACCTGAATAAAGCACATCATTGTGCCTGCTGCAGAGTAGGTCAAATCTGCTGTTCTTAAGTATGTATGAGTGCATGCCATGGACCTTTGCATACTTCATTTCAGCATGGGAGCTGGGCACCTGCTGTTGATTTGTGTTCCGTCCCCTTCAAGATACCTTGACCTAGTTTTAATGGAGAAAAGATTTTTACAACATCCAAGACCGGATTTTCTCCTTCATGCTGTGCCCTGTGGACACATATGATTCCTGCCTATGGCCATGAGCATTTCACTGTGGTGACTGGTGGATGTGTGACAAAATGGACAAGGCCAAAGGAAAAGGCAGAGCAAGAAGCAGCTGCAGGAGAATATGCTGGAGAGAACTCACAAGTTATCAACTGAGCTTAAAATATTTTATTAATATACTACTAACATGAATTAATTCAAAATATTTTCTTTCAAAAAAAAAAACAAAAAAGGAGAAAAACCCCCCTAACATGAATGAATGGGCACTAGTGAATTAAAAAAAAAGCTTAATGAAAATGATCTATTGTGTCTGACTGTAAGGACCAGGTCTTTGGAAAAGTGAAGACTGAGATTTCAGTGGGTCTCCTTTAATAGGAAAAAAAAGATGAATATGAGCCTCTGATGAGCAGTGCACAAGGTTATGTAGGAGTCACAGCATATTCTGTCTTATTTGGGACAGAAAGCCAGATGCATCACTGTTACATAAGCCTGCTGACCTGCATATAGAGCTTTGTGGTAACAGCAGTTTCAGAAAAGTAAATCCTGCTTGATTTTGCTTACACGAAGATACAAAATCCCACAAAACATGTTCTTCCCTAAAGGGCTTGGTTTTGAAATTTAAATTGGGAGAGCAAGAATACCTGGGAAAAAGAGGATGGATAAAAAGGCAATTAATGTGATGCAAGCTCAGTCTGCTGACTAATGGTACAGTCTGTATATTTAGGGAATGGGACCACAAGCTGTGTTGTACACCAGACCATTATTCAAGTCATGCAACATGAAAAAAGATCATACCAATTTGCAGAGGATTTTGATAGGTTTGTTTAACTTGATGTTATTCTGATTTGAAATGAAAATTAATAAAATAGCATATTTTCAGTTGGAAGGGGCCTACAATTACTATCTAGTCTGAAGTTAATGACATCTAGAACTAGAGATATCAGAAGCTCTGGGATTCCCAGCTTGAGGAATCCTGTCAGGATCCTCTGGTTGCCTAGTATGCCAAGGAGTTGCACATTTCCAGAGCTTCCAGACTCTTGCTTCTTTTCTTTCTGCCTGGTGGGCTAACAGAGAGTTGGCAGCCTTAGAGTTTATGAGCAGGGATAACTCTGCTCCGAGTTTCTTGGCATCCTGCCTAATGAGATCTGTAGAGGAGCCAGCAGCTTAGGAGCTCTGCAATCTCTGAGACAATCCTGGAGCAGTAACTTCTTTTTAACTCCCACTCTCTGTCAGCCTATCAGGAGTACGGTTGAAGAACAGGGAAGAGGACCTGGCAGGAAATCAGGCGTGATTTCTGCAGTGTCATCAAAGTCAAATGTGCCATTAAAAATGTTTCTGCCCACTTTCAGTAACCCCACAGAGAAACTGTAACAGGTCAGCACCTGATCCTGGAGGTTCTGCATCTCTTTGCTTTAGATATCAAGGATGCAAAGCTCAATGAGGCAGAAGAAAGGACACAGAAATATTTACACCATCCCAGTACCTTTGTAGTTGGGATGTGGGTCACCTGCAGCTCTTCACATAGCACTAGTCTGCCTGTAGTCAGATGGCCTACAAATCCCAATTGTCCTAAAGATATTGGAGAACATGGTTATTCCAGGACGGCTTTTTACTGACATAGTGGCTAATATGATAGTACTGGAAAAGTAGATGAAATACATATTGGTTGCCTGTGCTTTTTCCCATGGTTGCTTTATGATTGACCCTGAGGTCTGCATCTGAGTGGAGATATTGGGCCAAACACTGTGGACAGGAGAATTGTCTGGGCACACGTGTGTTCCAAGCATGTACTTAAATTCAATACAGATATTACCAATGTAAGTTATAGTATTTATAATCTGCAGCTACAGAGTGATGTTTTAGCAGCTGTGGGTCCCTAGAAGGTGAACATCCTTTCGCTTTCCCTATCCATAGAGTTGGAAGATGATAATACAACGGGCCTTGCGGCTCACTGTCATGACTGTGGCCCCTGCAGGGTGAACTAGGACTAATGATGCAATGCAAAATTGCCCAAATGACAGACAGAATCTGGGCCACTGTGTTCATCTTGTCTGATTTCCAAGTTTTTCAGTGCTCAGGGGGACAGGATTGTAACGAAGTTTGACTTCCTGCTATGTAGGTCATATGCTGTATGCTGAATCCTCCATCACAGGGGTAAAGCTGGAGCAGGGAAACTTACTTTGCCTCTGTAAATGTCAAGGGGAATAGCAAACTTTTTCTTTTATTAAATAATTTTAAGTAGTTTGATTTGTGATAAAACCATTTAGATTTTTACTGTTGGTGGTTTGTTAAAATATGTTTCAGTAACAACGCATTGCAGTTATAAAACTCTGCAGGCTTTAGATTGCTGTGGCTGAGCAAGATTCACTGTTGGTCTGGAGGCTTTACAGGTGACAAGCTGACTGCCTGGCTCTGCCATGGGGTGTTCAAAAGTACCCTCCCCCTGGTGCTCCTGTGACCACAGCTGTCCATCCGCTGTCTCTGCAGACAGGGCTGTGCAGGCTGACACACAAATCTGCAGTGGGTTAATCTGGGAACAGAAAGCCTATGATTTGCTTATAGACTTGTAAAGATACTGCTTTGATTACTACTTTTAAAAAAATAAAACCTGACCTACTCTAGCAGTTATTCTGGCATTTAAGAGAACTTCATAAAGATCAGGCAAGGAAAACAAAGCAAAACAGAAATGCTCAAATATTTGTGCGTTCCTGTCTTCCTAAGCGTTTGCTATGGGGTTCAGAGCATCTAGAAACCCTCTTTGTCAGATGCTGCTTTATCTGCACTGGATGTGCATGCATCATTTTTTCCTGCATGGTTGGAGAGGTAGTGGGATAAAAAATGCTTTGTTGAAATGTAAATTCACTTGGCTGTTTTTCTTAGGCTGACAGCAGCAAGGCAAACCTTCTGATCAGTTACTTGTATGACTGTGCATTTTAGGGAAAGATTTTTCTTTGTTACTGCTGCAGCTCTGTTGTAACAATTAAAAAAAAAATGTGTCTAAGGAGGAGGCAATAACTCTGAAAGCGTCCTTGATGACTAAACATTAAACTCTAAATATGCAGTGTTGCTGCTGATTTTTCCAGTCTCCTGTGAGTCATAAAATTTTGTCTCGTATTGAGTGAGCCATCCTTAAGGACCTTGACTTTAAAAAAAAAAAAGCCTGTGACTCTCCCTCAGTCAAATAATTTAAATGAATGGTTTTCTGTAGGACATTTGTGATGCTTTTCAGATCATTAAAATCCCTGAAGGACAGTGGGCAGGTCTTCATTTGCAGGCATCACTGCTGTCCCGAGGACAAAGCCCCTCTGGCCCAAAGGTTGCTGTGCCTTAGATGAGTACAACCCTCAGTCTTCTGGGTAGCTGTTATCCATGCAAATGTGAATAGAACTGCCTGGAAAGGCCATCTAGTAAAGAGACAGCATGCTCCAGAGACTGAAGGGCTCAAACGGCCTCTACTTCCAAGAGCCTTGTTTTGTCCTGCTCACAAGTTGGGCTCTTCAATCCCAGCAGGTCTTTTGGATTTTCGTGGTTGTACTTACCACCTTTGTGTGAAGCATCTTTTTACAAGATTCATAGCTGTTATCAACTGCAAATGTATCTGTTCCAGTGGTGTTCTACAACTGCTCTGTGAGAATGATATTACACAGTACTAGCAGAATCTAATCATGAAGATTTCTATGTTAAGGGTGCCTCTCTGAGAAACTATAAGGGAAAGGAGTTGGAAATAACCAAGTTGAATGCGCTTCTATTACTTGGGGGTTTTTTTGGGGGGGTTTTTTATGGGTGTTTTTTTTTGGGGGGGGGTGGGGGGAAGGGAGCTGTGGAACTCTTGTGGTTCAACCTGTCTGTTGCCTATTCAGCACTGGAAGAAACACTGTATGTCCCAGTTGTAACTGGATTCACTATGGTGCTAAAGCACTAAGTGAGTGACATAAGATGCGAAGGATTTGTTGTGGGTCATTGTTATCATCTCTTACTGTTGGCAATTTTTGGATAATTCTCATTTCTTTAACTCACACTCACCTCAGCAAAACATGCACATGATGGGGATTGTCTCCATTTTTGACTTGACCAGATAATCCTTCTGGAATTTGTTTTTTCGTTGTCCTGCATTGAATTATTGTTTTGAGATGTTTCTCAAAATCAATGTGCCTGCTATTGCTATATAGAAGGTATCACTCTGCCATCGTATTTGGGCATGTCATGCTGTTAACTGTCTCTACAGTATGACATTAACTCATTTGCATTAGCCTTTAAATCCATTATGTTTGTCTTAATGGGAAAAATATAAATAACACTAAGTTCATGTGCATAATTTACAACAAAAAGTGCCCGTATTTAATAAGTGCTGTTAGATTTTCAAGGCTAATAAAAGCTCTGGGGTGTATAAAAGAGGCAGTGCATGAAAATCGAATCGGCAAAGTAAATGGAGTCCTATGGAAGATCCTTTGAATACAAGGGTGTTTTAATTGTTTCTTATTTTAAATTGGACTAGGGCCACTCTTTAATTAGGACTAGCACTGGGTGAACTCTATAGTTAAAAAAAAAAATCCAGCTGGTTTTTCCTTTTTGTGCGTGTGTGTTCCAACAATCTGTGATCAGTCTTCAAGGTTTCCTAGTCTGTCATTTTAAATTCTTGAACTGCCTCATATTAGCATCTAAGCCTCTTGGCAAGCTGGCTAGCTTTGGCTGCATGTTCAAGATTTTGGGTTAGCAATTGATCTCATAAGTGTGTATGTTAAGGCTGCCTGTCTGCAAAGTTGTGGGATATTTGATGAGCAGGAGGTTAGACATCGGGATTCTTCTGTAAGCATTTACATCTCAGAGCTGCAAAGGATTGCAAGGATATTGTTCTAGAAGACATTTTTGAAAACAAATATATTATATATACATTGATAGGCCATTAACAGAAGAAATTAACTTCCAGAATGATATTCAGCATGGCAGTGAGTTCAACTGTACCTGCACATTTTTAAGATTCACATTTCAACTCTGCTGTGGTTACCAACCCTAATTAAGACTGCTAAGTTGTTCTTCTCTAAGCAGTGTGAAAATGAGTGTCTCTGTGTGTGTCTGCCATTTTTCTGAAGAACTTTGTAACATTAAATAGCAGCACTGCTTGTATGTTGTATATTGACCATATTCTACTGAAAATAATGTATTTTGTATAGAGTTTGAGTAAGACAAGCCTCATTTATCATCGTGAATTCATTTTTCTGGAATTACGCCATTACTTACACCATTAGTTTCATAAGAAAGAAACTGGCATAAAGCCAGAGCAGTGATGTTGAATCAGATCTATGAATGTAACACTGTTTAGTATTCAATACTGTTATGAAGCACAAAAATGTAAAAATACATAATTTCATTTCCTAACATTCTAGGAGAATATAATTTATTTGTGACTTTCAACATTCGTGGTTGGTTAGTTGGTTGCTGGTTTTTCTTTCATTGGATGCAATTCTTTTCCTCTGAGTTATAGGCAAGCTCTGTTGGCCTTTGATTATAATTGGGATCAATATGTCTTTATTCAGAGTTTAATGAGATTCACACCTCTTGAGCTCTAATGCAAATCCATCAAATAGAAATGAATTTTAGAAGCATCAATTTGTGAATGAGAAGACTACATTGAATACTATTTGATTTTCTTTTTTTTCCTAAACACAGAAATCAAATGTTTTTGCAAAGATCGGTTATATAGCATTTCTTTATCAAACAGCAGAGAGATCCCATGTGTATTATGGTACAATTCAGCTTTGCAACGTTTCCTTTCTTGTAATCACATGCTTTTTTGCCATTTTTTCCTATTCCCAGGTAATAAAAAGTTTTCTAAAAGAAGATGTTTATATTTTAAAATAAGGCACTATAAAGCACACATTAAACAATTTATGGTAGATAATTTTCTATTAAATTGTTTGTGTGCCACAGACATATTGATTTTTTGTAATTAATAGAAATGATAAAATGACTGGATGTTCATGATTATATTGGTTAGACCAAGTAAAATATCTGTAATTTCATTATAAAATATTAAAGAACAGCACAAGCCCTCATGCCTGGCATTTTCACTCATTTGTGCTACTGTAGCTCCAGAATAGTGTTAGAAACCAGTGGTGCTTCAGTGGTACTAAAGAAATGATAATCTGTTACCCTTGATAAGGCCAGAGACACAGCAGAGTACTTCCTTTGTATTTTACAACAAAGTTGGTGTTGCTTAGTATGTTCTTCAAATATTTGTTCACAATAGCAAAAATATGTATTTCTTTGCTGGATATAAAGAAATTTTATTTATCCCTTAAATTTTTCAATTTCTTTAAATACCTCTAGTGATACAAACCAATGGACATACGGTGTTTCTAGCCTTGCACATCGGAGCTGAGGCGCTGAGCAGCCGCTGTGTACTGCTGACTTCAGATCTTTAATGCTGTGTTATGTACTGAGGCAATGTTTCCAGTAGGCATCAACTGATACTATTCTCATGTCAGACTGGAGCAGTTGGAAGTGCGTGATGGTCCACCACCTAAATCCACCCCAGATATCAGACATCATTTAAATACTGTTTTACAGTGGTATCACCATATTTCATGTCTTCTTTCCAATGATCCTGTGCGTGCGTTCATTCCAATTAGACTCAATGACTTGAAAAGTCTTTTCCAATCTAAATGATTCTAAAAATGAGCACAGGTACTCTCTGAAGATACCATAGAAATTCTGGGAATGTATGTACCATCCTGCAGCTCTTAGTTTTTGTCCTTCCGGCCCCAGTGTTGTTTGTCTTAAAAGTCTCTATATTGGCTCATTCCTTTCCAACTTTGTTATGCACTCTGAAACTTTTTGCGAAGCTTTTACTGCTGTTCTTAAGGGGAGGAAGATGGCTTCCATCCATCCTATGCTTTCCAAGGGATGAAGACCGTGGATGCTTGCAGTAGGCACGGACTTCTGCTCTCCACGGAATTAACTGGAGGTGAGAAGTCAAACAGGACAGCCGTCTTTAGGAGGAGGCGCGTGGTCAGCACTATTCTGTTCCACCAGGATGAGCTGAGGTGGATGAGCTTACACAGAGCACTCAGTACTATTCTTAACTTTGTATTCTTTGTATCATCTGTCTCTGAACGAGCTGAGCTTCGTTAAAAGTGGTAGTTTAAGATACTTGAGGGAGTAGAGCACTTGCCCTGTGAGGAGAGGCCAAGGCATCTCTGCTGGTTCTCCCTGGAGAAGAGTCAGCTTTGGGGGGACCTCACAGCAGCCTTCCTGAATCTGTGAGAAAGCAATTGAGAAACATAGAATCATACAGAAGATGGAGCCAGGTTCCTCACAGTGGGGCATGATGAGAGGGTGAGACACAGTGGGCATAAGATAAAACAAGAGAAGTTCAGACTAGATATAGGAAAAGTATTTACCTCATGAGAACAGTCCAGCAGTGGGACAGGCTGACCAGGGAGGCTGTGCATTCTCCCAGAAGTTTTTCAAGATTTGACTAAGTAAATTCTGAGCAAACTGATCTAACACTGGAACTGACTCTGCTCTGAGTAGGTTGATCTGAGGTTCTTTTCTCTGATCTTACAGTTTCCTGATACTTAGCACAAGGTGAACAAGTACAGAGGTGAAGGACTGGGAGCAGCTAGAAAAAAATAAGTGCTGGTGGCTCAGAGGGGTGGTAAAATATTGGAGAACATCAAGTGAGTGCATGAATATGGAACACTGATCTTCGTTATGCTGGAAATGATTTAGTCCTGGCTTAGAGAGCAGTGCACAGTCATCACTTTTGTGTTGCAAGGTTTCCTTTAAGGTTCTGATGTTACAGACAAGTCAGTTTTATTTAATGACCTTCTACATTAGCAGTTCTTTGTATTGGTGATTGAAATTAATTTTGCTTGTGATGTGAAGGAGTACAAGCCCAGCCTCTGCATCATTGCTCAACCATGCGCTTTAGCCCTTCCAAAGAATAGGACGAAAACAAGTTTCTGAGCATCAGAAATACCCATGTTGAAACTTTTAGGTCCATTATTGATAAAGACTCAGCTGTTTTTTAATCACTGAGATGCATGATTGGAAACTGCAGCTTTGTTTTTAGGCCCCGGAAATGCTTGGTCGATATTTTTCTTTTGTAAAGTGACATCATTTAGACCTTTCTTTTTTTCCTCAGCCATTTCACAACACAGTCTTCCTCTCTGACCAGAGTAATTACAAAACAATTCATTAGTGGTTTATCTTTATGGTGCTATACTGCTTAGATAGATAAGTGTTATGAAGAAAAAGAATAAGACAAGGATGGAGGATAAATATGTCAAGGAAATAAGACTGCAAGGAGCACAAGGTTTCATAAAGACTTCAGGTAGAGAATAAAAGGAGGGATTAATAATATCATGCAGGAAGGAGCAAGAACAAACAAAAAGGATGAAAAGAATGTGAAAGTGAAGAGTCTGACAAAACAAGAAAGGAAATATAATTGGCAACTAACATTGCAAGAAAAAAATAAAAAAAGTAAAGGAAATATTGACTTTTACGTTTGTAAATGTTTCTTAGTCTAGCAGTGCATGTTTGGTAAATATTCTTTATCCCAAATTTTGGAAAATTAGAGAACTTACTTTAAATTTAAATTGGTAGTTAATAAAAGACATGATCACTAAAGTGCAAAAAAGCCCCATAAGATCATTGAACGAATGCAATTTGAATCAAATTTCCATTATTCTGGACACACTAGTTTTTGCACCTGATACCTTAGGGACATTCTGGCCTTTGAACAAGTCAGTAAACTGACAACTGGCAACAATGGCAATTGAAGAACTAAAATTGCAACCTCTGTCTTCCAAAATAAGGCTACATTTTAGAAGGACCTAGAGACTCACCTTTCTGATCTTCTCCAGTGGCTATGTGTGATGGGATCACAGACAAGAGACTTCATGTATGACTAGAAGGAGAGACAGGAATGTATTTCAGACCATCCCAAATACAAAACCAGCTCTGCTGTTGCTAAGTCATATTTCTCTTTGTAATATTAATTATGAAAAGTACCTGATGTCCTGAAAAATCCTTGGAAGATGTGGATAGCAAAGGCTGAAAGTGTGTTCTGTTGGGTATTGTATCGACTGCACTTGGACTACAAAGACATTAATCAAAAAGAAGATGATCTATGGAGGCTCTAGTAGTGTTCCCTTTCTTTGCCTGAAGATAAGAGTGAACTGCCATGGACTCTCTTTCTTTCTTTCTTTGGAGTACAGCCTGGAGCTTTATTAGATAATGCAAAGGGAAGAAATTTCCCAAACCAGTTTTGTTTGGATCCACCCACAGCAGAGGCAGAAATAATGTATAATGTCTTATGAAGGTGGCAGAAAGCTTCTGGTGTTGTTTTGAATCAGAAGCAAGTCTGAACATTTGCCACCTTCTGATCCAAGACAGAGATTTGAACCAGGAGATATGTAAGGGCTCTAAATGCCTCTCATCACTAGGACTCCTCGATGTGCTCCTGCCCAGCTGGCACTTTCCTTGTTCAGTGACTGACTTTTGCATATCCCACTGGTTTTGTGTCCTACAATAACCCATCTAGCTGCTTCTCAAAAAAATAATGACCTCCCCTTTATTACTTTGCCCCACTCTGCAGGACTTTTTTCATTTCTGTTATTCATGCTTGGAAAAACCTTTCCATCCTAAAGTACAAGCCATAAAGGGCTCTCTTCTTTTGCAGTTTTTAAATTTTCTGTTTTGAGGGGCATGTTGGTGAATGGAACATATTTTAGTAATGACAGTTAATTACTATCACTGGTCAGTTATTATAATAATGATTACAATATTTTTTTTAAATTCTGTATGTTGTTATCATTTGCCATACTCCTGATGTACTAAGATGTATGTTCCTCCAGTAGACATCAAGTTTCAGCCAGAGTTATGTATGCACACAGTGCATCACTGGTGATATTTAACAGTAATAATGACAGCCTAATATAATATTTTGCAGGCTTTGAAACCTAATATCTGAGGAAGGATTCAAATGATTTATATCTCTCTGAGAAATGTTATAGAAATAGGACTTACTTGGAAGGTTGGATTTATGATGGCTTTCATTCCTGTATGGATCTTTATCCAAGAGATTACTTCTGTAGATCTCTGTCAAGGGGGTTATGGAATAGTGTTGGGAAGATGGCAGGGGGTGTTTATTTTCATATTGACAAATATATTTGTCTTGTGTACAAGAAGGAGTAGCAAAAGGGAAAAGTATGGAATGTACTTTTCATCTTAAATTAGTAAATCATGGGAGAATGTCTCAATATGTTTTGGACAGTTCAGTTTCTACCATGTGATGCCAATATACTATGTTTGTATGGAAGCACCTAGGCACAGTGCTTCCTAAATGCTTCATTTTGACTTTGAATTAATAACAAACAAATCCTTCAATTGTGAAAATCCAGATACTTATCTTATGCTTTTGTCCTTTTTTTCCTTCCTTTTTTTTTTTTCTTTTTCCCTCCTTCCTCTTGTCCAGGAAAGAATGTATCAGTCACACAGAGGAAGCAGTAGAGCTCCAAAGGACTGATGAAATGTGTTTTGCCCTGGTGGTGACTGCAGCTGCTACATCATGCGAGAAAGTGAGAAGTTGCCCTGAATTTTCATCTTCGACATTTTAGCCCCCTCCTGTAGTGGAAGCTGGCCATGTGGGCCAACCCAATGTGTGGTTTGAGGCTGAGTGTCATTTTGTTTTCTTGGGATCTCAGCATTTGCATTTTAAAGCAATTACCAAGTTAAGCACAATCTCTGTGCTCATGGGTCTGCCTGCATGGGCATGTAATATCTTCAGCCTCATATGGCTTTGAGCATTCCTGAAAGAGCCTTTGATCTGAGTTGGGATGTTTAGTATTTCTGAGGATGCAGAACTTGAGGGTACAAACTGTTTAGCAAATGAGACAGAATGGCATTTTTACAAGGGTAAGTAGGAATTGGGAATGTACTTCACGTGCGCTGAGAGGCACTTGGAACATCAAAGTACTGTGTCCTTATACTCTGAGTATCTCAGCCGCATGAATAGGCCACACTGAATTTAACTTTCAGAAAAGGAATTTGCAGGCATACATGCTTTTCCTGAAATAGGTGGGTTTGTGCACACTGGCTGGTAATAACACACAAGGTGCAAACACATTTTGCAATCACACTGCACACTACAGATTACACACCCATAACCCCTACTATTCATCTGAGAGTACCATTTGTGAAGGCAGGGAGATGTGGATGCAGGCACAAGACTTGTGGATAAGGGGTTGTATGTGTACATTCATCCATTCTGTAACTAAAGGCACGCAGCACTGTTAAGTCAGTGGCAATACTTGTACTGACCTGAACAGCAGCAGCCTCTTACATTGTGATGCACTTCCAGTCTTGACAACTGTTTTATCACTTGTATTTCCACTTTTATTTTTTTTAATGTTGAGCTAACTGCTAGGATGTGCTGTCTTCGCAATGCTTAGTTGCCCAACAATTACAGATATTCTTTGAAAGGAAGCAGAATAATAATAATAAACTGCAATCCCAAATCAGATTAATGTAATGTGCATTTCTAGATTACGATTAGTAACAAGATAACAGGTTGTCATGGTAACACAAAGCTTAAATACAAGTTCCTAAAATAAACCAATGACATATGTGTAGGTTTCTATTCATTTGCATACTATCCACCTGAAAATAATTTCTGCAATACTCAGACAATTAAACCCTACTTTTTCCTTCTGAATTAAGTGTTGAACTTAAATATCATGCCTCTTTCCTAGTATTTATGCATAATCTCCTACCATAAATTATAAATGTTGATAAAGAAGCTGTCCATTTTGTAACATCTTAGACTTTCTGCCTTTTCGTTTCATTTTAGAACAATTAGCATAAGTAGTGTAGAACACACTTTATTCTTTATAGTTTTTACCACATTGATGTCCTTGAAATTCTACCATGTCCTAATATGAAAAATATCTCACTGATATTGGAAGTCTGTTTATTAATTAAATTGATAGACCAGTGGGTGCATTTCATGTGGCTGAGGGTTGGGAATTAAAATCCCAACTTTACCTCAAGGCAGTAAACTTTCAATGTGAGATTGCTAGCTAAGATGGAGAGCCTAGCTGTTATTTTTTAATTGCCTTACAGTGAAAAGTGTTGTCTATTTGTTATAGAGTCTGACTTTCTTTCACTAAGCAGAAGTTAACTTGTTCAATGTGCTATCTATGGTAAAGGTGCCAGGAGATGCTTTACATGTATTTTCATTTTGTGTTAAACTCTCACAGAATGCAAAATTGGGCACTTTGTTCTGATTGCTTTATATGCACAATACTGCTTTGACCAAATTCTTTAGTCAAAATTAAGATGCTGCAAAGTTCTTTGTAAGTAAATACAATCTTCTTCTGTCACTCTAAATAGACAAAATGGACAGTGTTACATGTAAAATATGATTTCTTTGGCAGTTCACTTATTTACGTATACTGTACTGTATAGACCATTGGAGGATATTGAAAATATAGCTTACAGGTTGCTCTTTATGCAACCTTTAAATACCAAATTCTGTTCTTCACACCTCCGTGGATGGCAAATGCTGAAAGTAAAATGATTGCCTCCAGCATGATAATCATGTTACATTCAGAATAATACAGTTGCTGGGAAATATTTCCTCTACACAGCAGAGTTCCTAGGATAAACCTCCTGCTAAGGCATGGCTGAAGTTTGTCCTTGTGGCCTTTTGAATAGTGGAAAGTCTGATTTGTGTTTCATAAATCTGCCTGTATTTCTTACATGCAGATGAAGGTTTTTAGTATTTGAATTTACTGTTGTTGTGGGGTGGAGGGAGGGACATGTGCATGCTGGGTTTTGCCACTAATCCTTTGGAAATCCTTTAGTGCCTTAAGGAGGCAGAGGAGGAATAGACCTTAGGATTACAGAAACTTGTTCAAACCTCTTTCTTGCTTTAGCAGAATTCCTTTAAAATATATTGTGCCTTTGGCTCCAAATATATTTGCATTAGAAATCAGTAGCCATGGGATTATGGACAGGACTTCTTGCCCCTGTACAAATGTTAGGAAAGGGAGCATAGTGTTTCTTATATAGGATGTGAATTAAAAATATAGCTAACTTAAATTCTACTGTTGAGATCCATGAATACTAGGAAAGTTGCAAGTTGCAGTTAAAGCCAGAAAAAAAAAAAAAGGAGAAAGTTTAAATATACTAGATGAAATGCTTGTACCATTGAAGTGACTGGCAAATTTCCACTGGCTTCCCTGGGACCAATATTTCATGCTTGCTTCTACTTGGCTTAAGAAATTCTCACATGTGATAGACACATGGGCATCATGCTCTCTTTAACGTTGTTTATGCACATAAGGGAGGAAAAGAGAGATTAGTAGTTGTGGAGACCTGCCTTGATTTGGAGTTGTTTGGATCTATGGTATAAATCTCTGTTCACTGTTGTTTCTCTGTGTAACGTAGGCTCTTGCTATGGGAATATGAATATGCAAATGTAAATTCCAGTGTGAGAGGTTACTGTGCAGTGTGCACGAACCGATGCCAAACAGCTACATTTCTCTACTCTCTGAACTTTGGCCTTTTTGAAAAAGAGGGAAAATGTAGCTAACAGATGAAAACCACTCCTGTGCCAAAAAAGCCTGTGTGAGGTAATTCATGTATTCACTGATGATCCTAAGCAGCTCTTAGGAAAAACTGAATAAGCTTTTAGCTCATGAGTGAATTTTATCTTCAAGGAATTAAGAACAATTTGTAAAAAACAAAAAAAAAATGGCCTGAAAATCAGACTGGTGGTGGTCTTCTGTTTTGCTCCCTGGGATGACAAACAAGTTTTAAAGAATATGTAAATAGTTTAAAGAAAATAATTACATGGCTTGCAGTATGTAAGACAAGGCCCAGCATGGAACAGATTTTTATAGCTTATTTATAAATTACACTTCTGCCTTTTGTTTGGAACTTGGAAAAGGAAACAGTATAAATCAAATAAGAAGTGAAGACTTACTGCACACATTTGTTGACTGAAACAAAAATATCTCCCCACCTCCTGAGGTATTAAGGAGTAATTTGGGATGATTAATATATGGAGTTCTTGCCTTTTGAGCTCTAGTGCTGTACAACTATTTAACTCTGCAAAGCCACCAGAGGGGTGGTAACCAAAAGTCAAGAAGATCAGTTTTTAGGGCCACAAATTCATATGAAGAGGTACCAAAGAATGCATAAAAAGGCTGGGGTTTATGTTGTGATACTTATTAAGCAGGTATACCAGCTAGACTGGGGAGGGAGGGGTGTTTGTAAATAAATGCAAAAAAGTTTAAACTCTGACCCATGACCAGTCTGTAACTGGGCGTCAAATTAATTTCAGCTAAGTGAGAAGCTTCAATAGTATGAGAGAGGCCACTCATAGTTTAACTGTTCCATTAAAGCCTTCTGGGTAACTTTTCAGCAAAGTTTTCCACTATAAGACATTTGTCATTAATATCAACTGTACATATGTATCCATTTTCATTGTAAGTAGGGACAATACAGAATTGTAATGAAGTCACAAAGTCTACTTGATTATCACAGATTTGTAACTCTCACTTAAATTATGTAAGATATGTTGACATTTTATCTTGTTAACAAGATGTATTTTTCTATGTTAGTCAAATGTACAATTTGTATAATTTTGTATATTAAATGTATACATATTTTAAATTAAAAACTTCATAGTTTTATTATTTTATTATTTTAAAATGGTGACAAGAACTTCTGAGATACAGCTGTAAATACAACTGTATCCATGGATAGCAACCCAGGAATTCTCAGTTTTGAGAAAGGGGTCAGTTGGTCTCCTAACAGGGTAAGAAAACTGGAACGCCTGGGGTCTTGTTCCACTTGGTGGCTGAGCTGCCATTCAACTTCAGCTGATTTAATGGAATGAATATGAATTAGCAGAATACTATGAACTGGACCACTGCTCAGAAAGTCGGTCACCGTAGCCTCCTCTGGCTTGTAGTGTTTTGTATCCACAGTTCCTACCTGCCAGGAGACAGTCCAAATCACCAATCCACGGGACAGGAGCAGCTTAGTGGGGGAGGGCGACACAGCTGGCAGAGACACACGAGTCACACAGAGGAGAGAGGGAGACTGACTCAGTGACTTGGTGGCTCAAGTCACTCTTCAGGGAGAATGAAAACTTTGGTCTCTGTCACACTTACTCCCTTTGAACTGTTCATGGCTTTTTTGTCTGTTGATTCTGTTGCAAAATGCAGAACAGCAAAAATAGGTACAAAAGGTACATTGCATATTCCCTGAGTCCCTGCAGCAGGCAAGTCCTGTTCTAGTTCGTGATGTTCACACTGTTGCAAGAAGAGCACCAGCTACAACTAAAGCCAAGCCAGATCTTTTGTTGTGTGAAGTAAGTATGTCTCTAGTTTTTTTGCTATCTATCTCTCATCTAGGCTATTTGGAATAAAAGTCCTTTAGGAAGAGGGTGCACTTTTAATCAAGTTCAGTTCTCTTTTCATCAAGCAATGTCAAGACAGGATGGGATGCACTGTCTGCAAGAGAATATACCAAAGCAATGTATTCCTCCAAAGTTGCATACTTTTTTTTAGGCAAACTCACAGGGTATCAGGATGTAACTGGGTCTGCTTCTGTAGTACCTAAAACTGCATTTTACTGAACTTAAGGACAGTATGCACCTGGTGTCTTAGAACACTTAGTTTTTAATCAACTAAGGACTACAGTATGAAAAAACAAAAAAAATGCCAAAACCAGAAAAACAACCAACCATTTAAAAGCAAAGAAAGACTCTGGTACAATTTTATGCTTACTTGTAACTAGAAAGTTTAATGCTGTTTTCTTAAGCATTGATTTGACGTGCTCTCTAAGTCTTATGGTGTCCTTATGTATCAGCAGTAAGATGAATGTCCTAACTTAATACTGCAAAAATGGAATTATTCTTTTTTATTCAGAAAAACTTGAGCAGCTTTGGAAACCTGAACAGTTATCTAAATAGATCCCAGGTGTAAACAGAGTCCATCTTTCCTAGCTTTATGGATGTTAAATAACAGATGCTCTTAACTTAGCAGACACAGGTACTATGTGCAACATACGGGACCTACTATGGAACCATCAGAAGTTTTTATTTTGGAGGTTCAACGTAATCTCTTGGTTGCAAAGAAATAACTCATAAAATAAATAATTTTTCCAATATTTGTGAAGACAGGCAGGTCACACATCACACTCCATGTGCCACCTGTATATTTCATTGCCTGTCAGGGTTTGGTGTCCTGTGGAGGAACAAATTGACTTTCTTTCTTTTTCCAAAATGATCAATAAATCTCAACATTACCACCAGGAACAAAAAAAAAAAAATCAATATTTGTCCACATAGAAGAGAAGACTTTAAGGAAGTAACCATGCAATATCCTACAAGCTATACTTATTTTTTTCACACACCAGTGAAACCTCCATATGATATTAATGTATTAATGTGGAACTATGGTTTATTAAGTGAGCTGTGGAATCTTGGGCAATATATGCTCAGAAATGTCAGTGATGATTAAAATCAGTGTGTTATTACCAGTAATAAGCGAAATTTTTACTGATTTCCTAACTCCCCTTATGTGAACACCCACAGTGTTGAATGCACACACAGGGCATTCAAGACAGCCTATACCTCTGCATTATAACAAATGCAGAAAAGAAAGATGTTTTCCTTTGATGCATTTTTTCAATGCTCAGCTCATTGCTTTTTCACGTGGTCTGGGTCTGTGGGTACTTGTTAATGAGAAAGACGGTTATGTGGACTCACTTCTGATGAAATCCCAGGGACCTCTGTCTTTAACCTCCCACTTTTCCTGATTTGTAGCTTGCAATTTGTATCATGCTAGGACCACCAGGTACACAGACAACAGTGCTGTGTGGCTGGGCTCATATTCAAACAGCATAAGCATGTTGTACATGACCAGTAAAGAGGCCTTGTGATTGATCCACTAAGCTTCAATGTTGCTTAGTCATGAAATTAATCTCAGAACAGTTTCTTCCAATATATTATTTCAGAGTGACAGAAAATGTCCCTTATGTAACTACTGGGGTAGTCTAAGGCTGTGACAATTGCCTGAGATTGGCTGCATGTGCAGGAGAGGAGTGTCCAAGGACTTGTGATTTCAGTCGATGATCTCGGCCACTGTATGACAGGTAGGGGTGTAAAGGTGGACTTTCTGAAGTGGGCTGTGCAGAGAGATGAGGGTTACACACTCTCCACCCCTCCTGCTTTAAAGAAAACTCTCCTAGTTTTTGAGAACTTACTCACAGCGAAACGAAAGCTGGGCTGCCTCTCTTTGCCGAGGCCAAAGCCAGGCTGGAGCCGGCGAGGGCGGCCGGCCCGAGGGTGCTGAAGGGACAGCTCCGGGGGGCGCGCAGCGCTCCCGCCGCGCCGAGGGGGGGTCGCGGAGCCACGGCCGCCTCTCGCGGGGCTCGGCGGACACCCCCTGCCCTACAGGACACCCCCTGCCCCACAGGGGCTCGGCGGACACCCGCTGCCCTCGGGGCTCGGCGGGGCGGCGCGCCGGCCGCTCTGGGTCCGCGGGCGGCGCGCTCAGGCCCGCGGAGCCGCCGCCCCACAGCGGCCCGTGCCCGATGGCGGGGCCGGCAGCTCAGGCAGCGCTCGGCGCGATCACTTCCGTGTCAGGGCCGGCACCCGCCGCCCTGCTCGCTGTCTGCACCCTACACCCTACACCCTGCTGCCCGCACCCTGCACCCTGCTGCTCGCACCCAGCTGCCTCCGCCCTGCTGCCCGCTGCCTGCGCGCCCAACCCACGCCGCCGCAGCGGGGGAGCGCCAGCCGGGGGCGGCGGGGCGGAGCAGAGCCGCCACCACCCCTGCGGGCAGCAGCTGCTGCAGCAGGGACAGCGTGAGCCCTACTGCCCGGGGCTGGTGGTGCTTCCACGCCGACCCCGGCCACCCCTATCTCCTCTCCCCGCCGCTCTCCCTTCGGTCGCCGACCGAAGCTGTCCCGCCCCCCGCCCGCACCGGGGGCTGCCGCGGCCGCGCCCCCCCGCCCCGCCCGGGCAGCGCCGCAGCCTCTCCCGCGGAGGGAGGCGGGGGCAGTGTCAGTGTGGAAAGTGGGAGAAACTCCCTCCGGCTCGCTCGGGGAGACTGGGGAAGATTTGTAGCTTTTGTAGCTTTTCCCCTTGTTTTTTCTCCTTTTTTTTTTTTTTTTTTTTTCTCTCGCTCGAAGCCACGCCATCAGCAGGTGACCGGCGACCGCCTGCCCGCCCGTCCGCAGGACGGGACCCCATTGGCACCGGCTGTGTGTGCATGCGGCGGGCTCCCTCCCTGCCTCCTCCCCCTGCCTCCCGCCCCCCGGATCATTCTATACCGGGGGAGCTGTGCACTGCGGTCCCTGCTCGGGGAATCGCTGCTGCTCTTCCCATTCGTCAGGGGCTTTCCAATCACCTGCCTCTGCCACCCTCTCCGCTCCGCTCTTTGTACTTTATTTTCACGTGCTCTTTACTAACACGGCTATTTTTAAATTCCGCTTGGATTTATTTCTCTCTCTTTCTTTCTCTCTAATTTTTCTCTTCCCCCCCCCCCTTTTTTTTTTTTTTTTTTTTCCCGGGGGGTGGGAGGGGGAGGGAGGTTAACGTTTGCATCTCTTTAAGGGAAAGATCCCACTAGCCAACCCAGCTCCGCCACTGCTGCATCCATCCATTCATTTTTATGGTCACTAACAGCCTATCCCGGTAGTGGAAGGTGCAGAGAAGTGGGAGGCAGGGAGAGAGAGAGAGAGAGAGAGATCCGGACAGCGAGAATGGCCGAGAGAAAGAGGAACTGGAATAAAGAAGATGACCTGCCTGTGTATCTAGCTAGGCCAGGCACGACAGCCCAGACACCGCGGCAGAAATACGGGGGGATGTTCGCCTCCGTGGAGGGGGCCTACGAGAACAAAACCATCGACTTCGACGCCTATAGCGTGGGGAAGAAGGGGTCCCGAACCCCGCGGAGCGGCAGCCGGCACGACATGCTGGACGGAGGGGACAACTACAGCGAGACCGCCAGCGACATCAGCGAGATCTCCGGCTCCGTCATCAGCTCGCCGGGAGACCGGGACGACAAGACCCCGGGCGTGGAGATTAAATACCCCATGGGGAAGGAGCTGCTGCAGGGGCAGGACAATGGACAGGTGAGCGGGGCCCGGGCAGGGGGGGAGGGAGCCGCCGCCCCCGCTCGCCGGGGGAGCTGAGCCGAACCGAACTTGCTGTGCTGTACCGAGCCGAGCCGAGCCGAGCTTGCTGTGCTAGCTAAGCCGGGACGAGCCGAGCTGAGCTTGCTGTGCTAAAACGAGCCGAGCCGAGCCGTGCCGCAGAGCCCCGCTCGCCGGCGCAGGGGGACGGGGACCACCCTCGCGGGGGAGTTCCGGCACGGCAGGTCGGGGAGGCGCGGCCCTCTTCTCCCCGGTACACCGATGCTCCAGGAAGAGCCCGGCTGGCCCCTTAACTACCTCACTTGGCTGAGCTTAGCGGTAACGGGAGGGAGCCCAGAAATCGTTTTTCTTTGTAAGTGATGGCGATGAGTTTTCTCCGTTTCCCTTCCTGCCCGTGCCGGAGGGCTGGAGGGCAGCTCGGGTCCCTCGGCACCTCCCCTCCGCCCCCCGGAACAAAGCGGAGCCCGCTGCACTCCCAGGCTCGCCGGGGAAACTCCGCGGAGCCCAGTCCAAGGCACAGCCCCAGGATCTGCCCCGGTCCACCCCCTGCCGACTCTGCCCCTGCTCCCCCCGGCTCCCCGTGCGCCTGCATTGTCTCTCCGGTAGGGAGCGCGGAAGGCCGGAGGATCGGCCGAAGCCTCTGCCCTGGCTTCCCCGCCTCTGAAGCTGCAACCTGGACTCACATTGTCGACTCAAGGGAAAAGTGAGCCGGTAGGGCTGGCCGGCCCCTGACAGCTGTGCTTCTCCATCTTAGCTCTGTCAGTGGCACGCCGGCTGGAGGCAGACCCCGGGGGCTGGCTCTCCTGGGAACCGGGATTGTCATTGATTTCCCCTTAGAAAGAAATTAGGCCTTGCAGTGATGTCTCTGCATGGATGCACCGTTTCCCTTAGTACCCAGCCTGGAGCCTCTATGGCTTGTCCAAGCTCTGCTCTTTCCACAGGCTAAACTGAGTTTAGTTTTCCACTCTTTTCTCCCCTCTTCAATTTGAGCATGAATGGGGTGCTGGTTTGCTCTGGTCTGGGGCTTGGGTGCAGGTGCTACATGGCCTCCCGTGCAGCCCAGTGAGTGCCTGCTGCAGGGGGACACTGGAACGAGCAGGCAGGGCTTGGTGGGTCACTGTGCCTGGGATGCTGCTGCTTTCTCTGCAGCGACCTCAGGGCTGCCTTTGTAGGCTGCCAGCTGCAGTGCAGTCTTCTCTTTTCCCGCTCACCTGAACTCCTGCGTTTTTTCCATCAGGACCCTGGGGCAGTGGGAGCGCATGGCACACCCCATTTTTTCTAGCACATCCCTGGTGCTGCCTCCCCATCTTGCCTGCTTACTAGTTCATTCCTGGGACTCAGGGTAGTGAGCACAAATGCATATTATCTCTCTGGATCCCACTATACTGTCAAAGTTGACCAAAGTGGAGTGAGGAGGAGGTTAGGAATAAAGCAGGCAAGATTTGGCCATTGGCTTCAGAAGGTGCACTGTAAGCAGCAGACATGTGTGACCCCTGTGCCATGGTGTCCAGAGCTTTTTAAAAGCTTCAAGTGGTGATATTGCAGAAGATGTGTCAGGGATGTGGCCTGGGTGGTAAATGCCTTGTATGTGTATGTCACAGGGGTGGCTGTGCTAAGAGTCCCAGAGTGTGTCGTTGGGGGAATTAACTTGGGTGTAGATTTGCAGTGCCTTTTACCCTTCCTATAGTTGTTCACGGAGCCTTAATCAAGCACCATGGGTGGAGGGAGACACTCTGTGAAACAAAAAGACAGAAGGGTTTCAACAAGCCACTTAACCTTTTCCGCAGCTGCTGACATAGCATCTACCTGGCCTGGCCTGGTTGTGCCACCATCCATGGCCTCCCTGGGCTCAGAACAGAGCAGGGTGTGTGACACTGGGCCAGTGACAAGGAGGGCAGAGCAGGACAGCGCTCTTGGGGTCAGAGCCATTGATGAGGACAGAGCAGGCAGGGCTATCAGGGGCAATGCCACGGGGACAGAACAAGGCAGTGCCATCAGCGGCAGTGCCATGGGAACAGCGCAGGGCAGCGCCATCAGGCTGAGTGCTGTGCGGACAGCGCGGGCAGTGCCACTGCCATGTGCTGCGCAGCAGGACCCACCACCGCGGGTTCTCGCCCCCCGTCCCCACCCTGAGGCAGCCCACGCTTGGGACCGCCGGTGACCTCAGCGTGCGAGCGGGGCGGTGGCGGGGCGGCGTTTCCCAGCGCCGGTGCGGGAGGGAGGGAGGCTGGATTGATGGGCTGCGAAGGGGGGCCAGGCGGAGGGGTGGGGGGACAGGAGGGAAGGAAACGCTTCCTGGGTTGCGCTGAGCGAATCCTGCTCCGACCTGCAGCCGGGAGGGCGCTGCTGCCGCCGGCAGAGGCAGCGCTCGCCGACCCCCCCGGGAGCCTCGTCCCTGTTTGATTGCAGCCGGAAAAAAAAAAAGGTGCCGGGTTTGCTGGGCTCCCCTTCCTCTGGGCGACGGAACTTCGCCCCCATTCCACCGCTCTGCCGGGTCGCCCCTGCCCCGCCCCATCACCCGAGCGGGTTCTGCATTATTATTCCTCTCAGCACCGCCGGTGTTGTTCGGCTGGGCTCGGCTCGCTCCTCGGGTTTGTTGCGTGCGCCCGGCGCTAGCGAGAGCCGACATGTCGTACCAGGGCAAGAAGAGCATCCCGCACATCACGGTAAGCGGCCCCGGCGCTCCTTTGTTAGCGGGGCGGGGAAGGGCGTGCGGCGGGAGCGCCGCGGCCGCGCAGTGCTCGGAGCGGCGGGCAGACCCCGGGCGGCGGGGCCGGGGCTGCCCCGGGCTGGGGCTGCGGGCGCCGGCGCCCTTCCTCCTGCTGCTGTAGCTCTGGGCGCGGAGTGATTCGATTTTATTTTAAAATTTTTATTATATTTTTATTTCATTTTTTTTTAATTGTATTTTCCCTCCCCTCCCTCGCCCGCCGCCCAGCCGGGGCTCAGCACTGTGTGGCTCTCTGCAGCCCGGCGCGGCGAGGGCAGGGCTAGGGGGGGGCTCGCCCCATCGCTACCGGGGCCGGGGGTGCCGCCCTCCCGAGGAGCCGGGCCCGGGGAGGCTCGGCCGCCTGGCGAGGCAGAACAAAAGAGGGAGGGGACCACCGCAGCACAACGTGCCCCTGCCGCCGCCCCCCGCAGTGGGCAGGGGCAGCGCAGCCCCCCGGCGGGGCTGGGAGCGGCGGGCCGGGGGAAGGCTGGGGGTGCGCAGAAATTGGGGGTGGGGGAGCGTGGGGGTGGGGGGAAGCGTGGAAAATCAAAGAGCGCCATGATGCCAGCACCGACACCTCTGCGCGCTATTAATACATCAGTCGCGGTGGGGATCAGGAGTCAGAGAGTTAATCATAACCATCCTTTTCCTATCGGTGTCTGTCTCCCGCTAGATGCTTTTATACCCTAGCAGAGCTACAATAGAGTGTGCTTTCCATGCCAGAAAGAAAGGATCTAGGTTCTTTGATACAGTATGTGATTTCCCTACGTACGCAGGATCTGGGGATATGCGGACTGGGATAAAGAACAGGCAGACCTGGCGAGAAGGAGTGTTTTGGGGAGAATCACACCCGTAGCTTGCTAGCACGGCAGAGGTTTTCTCCAGCACCGGTGTTGGTCTCCAGGTTGCTGCCTGTTTTCCTGTTGGGTGGCTGGATCAGTGGGTGACGGGGTCACGGCTGCTGTGGCACCTGGGGCATAGGTGAGTGAGGAAGTGGGGTGAGCTCAAAGATTGCTTGGTTCGTGGAGCTTTCCCTGGAAAGCCGGCACAGTGCGGCACGGGGCAAGTTTGCGCGGACGAAGAGCGGCTGCCTGGTGGGTGTGGCACCTTCTGAGCAAACCTGGTGGTTAACGGCGTTATTGGAGCCAGTATTACAAGGCTTGTTAGCACCTCGAGGTTTTCTCCATATTCAGAAAACATCCTTATGTCAAAATATTTGTTCTGGAGGGGAACAGCCTCCTTCTAAAAGCAGAGCTTTATGATACCAAAGTGCTGCATTTATACAGGTCTCCACTATCAACAGGCAGCAGTGCCTGGTGGCCAAGGCTGAGCCTGGGTGTTGCAGTGGCTTTTTAGGTGATGGTTCCTGTTGCCTTGGTCCTCAACGTGTTGTGTGACTTGCAGTTACTCAGGGCATGTCTGTGCTGGGGAAGACCCTGGTTGTCCTCTGGGTGAGTGTCAGGTGCTTTGTGCATGACTCGACCTTCACTGACAGCTGGAGTGTAACAGGTTCCCACCCATAGCTAGTTCTTTGCTCTCTAATTTGGAATAAAATAAACTGGAAGAATTACGAATCTCTGCCTTTGAATCAACAGTTTGTTTTAGTTTCATCCCTTCTCACAAATTTCCTTCTCTGTGCTGGGGAGAGGACTGCTGGAAAAAAGTAAACCCAAACCTCAGCCTGTTCTCTTTGAAATGGGATGTGTTGAAGCTTCTATAAATGAATATTCATTAACATTAGTATTGAGTTTTGTGACCAAATCAAAGGCATAAATTAACATTAGTGAAGTTGGCAGGCATCAGGGCTGGACTGCCTTTTTTTGTTTTCTTTTTATGTTTTATGCCTTTGACCCTTTTCCTTCAGCAAAAGCAAATCAGGCTCTCTGTGTCATACCTTGTGCACACTGCTCATCCCCCAAATGCCCACAGGATCTGTCTGTATGTATCTTCTCAAATCCTATTCCAGTGTGGTAAATTAGATGTTTCATCCTGCCACTAAGGAAATACACTCTTGGTTCAAGCCTTCTGGGCTCTAAGGAAATGCTTTGTAAAAGTATGCAACAACAGTAATGATGAAATCATATAAAAATGTCATTTGTTACTGTTCTTAACATTTCCCTCCACACACAGTCCTGATTTCTGGAGCTACAGCAATGCCTGGATTCATTAGAGTAGTGAGAAACTAATTTTTGACAGTGTCCTGTGTTCTGATACTTTGCTATGGGTCTTCCCACACCAAGCTGTGTTCCTTGCATGGGGCCAGGAGCTGTCCTGAGCCCACAAGAACAGCACCTAGCACCCTGCCACAGCATCCAACCACAGGCACTGCCAGTAATCAGTATTTGGCCAGAACTTCCCTCTGGGATCAGGTCTGCAGTATCAGGAACTTTGTGTGTAGGAAGAGGCAGAGGCTGGTTTGACCTCTGATTAGCATGGGAGCAGATACCACTCTTGGGAAGGCAACTCTGTGGTATCCTTTCTGGGTTACTCCCTTTGGTGCACGTGGGCATAACTGACTCCTTGTGCTTTGTCTGACCATGCCTTGCCTCCTGACTCCTTTCAGACAGCAGGGCCTGACTGATACCTCTTTCACCCTTTTTCTCTGAAGCAGCTTTTTTCCTGCCTTCCCTTCTCTCTCGTGGTAGAAACGCCATGTTGCAGGTAGCCCCTTTTGGCACTGAGCATCTCCCTACTCTCATTTACCAATCTGCACCTACTTTTATTTCATTTCATTTCATCTGCCCCATTTTTTCTCTTCCATTTCAGCTTCTGAAAGTTCATGCTTCTTGCAGTTTATCCCGTTTGTGACTCTCATGCTGCCCTTTGTGCGTCCCACACAACATCCAGGCTTGCTGTTGTTAGTGGAGCACCAGCACTGCTCCAGTGTAAGGTGCAACTCAGATGTGAGTCAGAGTGGAGAAACTGGGTCCCTTTTGCTGTAAATACTCTGGGAGGGGAAGGACCTCTGAAGCACCAGGCTGGTCTAGTGATCCATTGAACCAGTAAGTGTAAGCACTTCAGTCATGTCCTTTGCACTGTGTTGAAGTCCTTGGAGGGGGGATCTCAAACCATTGGTTCATGAGTGTTAGCTGGGCATGGAGCAGGGTGTGCATAATGGAAGGGCAGCCAAGAGTGCATCTGCAGGAGCACATTTCTCAGCCTGTGTTGTATGGACAGCCACCACATCCATTGATTGCTGAGGTGTTTTTCTGCATGAGGTGGCAATCTTTTGTGCTTCAGTTGTGCAGGATGTTCTCATGCAGACCAGATTTTCCAGGATATACCTGCCTGGTCATTGCTTTTAACATTGCTATTATACTCCTCTGGTTTAGCATATTACAGGGAATCAACAGAGATGATGACACTGAAATATCTGTTACAACTTATTTTGGCTTCCGTGTTTTGGTAGTGCTTGGCACTTTTCAAGCAAGGCCTGAGCCTAGATGAACTCAAAATTGCAGCATATACAGAGAACAGTTTAAAAAAGGCATGTGGCATGTAAATGCCTGTTACAGGACGTGTTTGTTCCAGCAACAACTGCACCCATTAAACATAATCTGTTTGAGCTCAGTGAAGAGGAGGTGTGAATACGATTCTACTGAGCGAAGGCAGAGTAGCTAGTCACCAAAGCAAATGCAAGGAGGCATTTGGGAGAGGAAAATGGTGCCCAAGTCTCTTAGAA
>JAWWLV010000144.1:61500512-61512207 GCA_035041135.1 Platyrinchus mystaceus | reverse complement strand
AGTGATGAGGTCTCCCTTGAGCCTTCTCTTCTCCAGGCTAAACAACCCCAGCTCCCTCAGCCTCTCCTCATAGGACTCGTGTTCAAGTCCCTCCACCAGCCTGGTTACTCTTCTCTGGACCTGGATCATTTCAACGTTTTATCCTGCATGTATCCTGGGGTATTTTAGTCCTCTAATTGCAGATAAATTCTGTGTGTGTGTGTGTGTGTGTGTGTGTGAGAGAGCAGCCATACCCTCTGCCTGAGGATGTATTCGCTCATTCTGGACTCATGAAGGAGTTATATCTTCATCAGAGAGCCTTATTCATTTTGTGTAGATAACATGAACAGTTCTCTTTCTTTCTCTTTTTGCCCCAGGGAGCAAAGTTTTCATCATGGCCATTTTGAAATGCAGCATACACAGCTTAGACAGCTTAGAAATTACTTTTCTTTTAAGCCAGAAAACTGAGATTGGTCCCTGTACCAAACTGGGGATCTTGTCAGTAGACGAAAGAGGAAGGCAAATTTATAAAGTAATATGAATTCATATGTTTGTAATTCTTGTTCCATTAGAATACAAAGCTGTATAAATAATCGGATCTTTGAAATAAATAGCAAAACTTTTAGGGATTTGAATACAGTTGGTTCTTGACAGCTGACACTCAACACCAGCATTTCTTACGATTTCTAAAATTTGAAGCCATCGTCTTTCATGGGTTTGTGTGACTGCCAACATAAATCCTTCCGTCTTCGGAAGGTGGAAGGAGAGGTGTGGCGAGCTGCTCGTAAAGCTGGTTTCAGGCTTTGTTTCCACTCCTTCCCAATGTCTACCATCAGCTAAAGTAGGTGCTTTGTGCAGTAAGGTAAAGAAAAAGCAAGTCTGTATGCACATTCAGATACACAGTTCCTACATATTCTCAGCACTTTGGGCGAACTTAACTAGATGTTTTAACTATCAAAAAGAACAGTTTAGGTCAAGCTGAAATGTTTTCCTGATTAGCTAAGGAAACCTAAAAAGAAAACCAGTGATTTTGTGGTTTTCAGAAACAGAACCTTACACAAGATCTTTCAAACTTCACAAACTTTACATGCTTGCTTTAGCCACCATGGCCTGTTTGTGATTTGGCTGCAAGCAGTCCCGTTTGCAGTGGTGGTTGGGTTGCTCCAGGGCTGAAGACAGGCATTCCACAGCATCCAACAAATTCCCCCAGGGAAGATGGCATCCAGGTTTCTAGTCCTAGGAGCTGTGATGCCCTCGCTCTGTTTTTGGCAATCACTGGTGAAAAGCCTAGTCCAGACATACTCTATGACTTATTTTTCCTGAAGTTTTTGTTTGAATACAGTTTAAGAATCCACTTACATGGCAACACCTTTAAATTTTGTCTTGGAACAGGTGTGAACTCTTTTCAAGTCTACATGGCGTACAAAGATCTCTATCAAATGTCCGACAGCCAGGTATTGCTCTGAATGCTTTTCACTGCTGTGATCTGGCCTCTCTTCTCTCATCTCCCAACACGTGAGGAGTTGCTGAGGTGGAATCCCAGAGAAACATTCCCACTGACCTAAGTGGGACTGGGGAAATGTGCAGTGGGGGACTTCTCTCTGGAGCGTCGGTGCTGAGCTGTGGAGAACACCTGCATATGTTTCTTCAAGTGTATGACACTCACCTCACCTCTAGCCATTTTCTGGTGTCTCCCAACATGGCAGCCACTCAGACCTGCTCAGGATTTCACTCATTTTATTTTGCAGTAATCTTTCAAGAACACTAGGTCAGAGTGGGAGAAAAGGATGAAGCACTCGAGGCTTTTTGAGGTTTTTGAGGCAGTTTTGAGTTTTCAAGAGTTTCTTGGTTGCTGCAAGCAGTTAAATGGAGTTGCTCTTTGGAGGAGGTGGCCTTTTCTCATTAGGGCTGGAGATAACAATGAGCTTGTTTGTCCAGAGCTCATTACAGATTCCAGATTCTTCAGCTTTCCCATTCATACGTATCAGGCCACTGTAAATGGACAATGGCATCTGTTAGTAATAATAATGTTTGCTTATTCAGTTGAGAAAATGTTTCTTTCTTACTTATTCCCAGAGCTACAGCTCTCGGTCTCTTAAATAACTGTTGTTATGCCTCCAATAAATGTGGTTTTAATTGGAACTTTAGACATAATAATATATAAATATTTTCTGAGAGGCAATGCCTGTTAAATTCAACTCCCTGTTGGAATTACCAAGAGAAATACATCAAAATGTTTAATGTGTGGCTGGACTAATGGCTGTTACCTTGTTTAAATGCTCATGTTGCAAGCTGTGTATTGCAACCCATTCAGTGCTGCCTGAAGTGCCACAGTGCAAAGGTGAACTCTGAGGAAACTGTGTCTTCAGCATTTGATCTGTGCTTGAAAACTGGGCTCCCGTGTTACTGAAGTCTGGTTTAAACTGGGAACACATTAGCTGAGTACCTTTTGGGAAGGAAACTGTCGTTCAGTAGATCTGTGCTCAGAAATTACTAGTGAAAACAACATGATCAACTATTGCCCTTCTTTATGGATGGATGTTGACTCTTAGAAAGCAATTTTTTTAAAAACAGGATGCTCTAGAGAAAATACTGCAACTTTTAATTGCAGAATGAAAGATATTGGTGAAAGCTCAACAATATCTACTCTAAGAAGATGATGCAAAATGCCTGCACTTCAGAAAAGAGGTGTTCTAGATGTACTAAAAGTGTCTGTAGTGCATGGGGATAATTCTGTTTTACATTTGCTAAAACTGCAGAAAATAGACTCACTAAACTTCGGTCTATGTGAGAGGGCACAACGAGGCAGCCCTGCAATGCAAGGGCTGGGGCAGACTCTGTGTCCCAGGGAAACCCAGCCCTGCTCGGGGCTGTTGACCCTGTCTTGGTGCAGAAGGGCAGAATTTTGTCCTTCTTGTGGTGTGTACAGGGGTGAGTAAGTCAACACCAAGCAGTGAAGCTCAGGCTCTGAAAAGAGATAATGTGCTATTCACTGATGTAATTACCAGCGTAGAAGGTATGAAACTAGGTGAACAGAGAGGTCTGAGTGTTAAGTAACGTGTTTTCCTTATTCAGCAGTGTTTCCTTCTTTGTACTACCTGCAGCTTTATGAAGCCTTTACCTTTCTAAAGAGCCTTGGGGCTGTTATCCTGGTCCATGCTGAAAATGGAGACTTGATAGCTCAGGTGAGTGAACTGTCATTTTTGCTTTACTTTGTGAGATGATTTCTTCTGAATCCAGCAGATACAAGTGACGCAGAACAATGAAAAGCCTTTTTCAGAGATTTTGGGGTCAAAAAGTGGAGCTGGAAAGCTTTATGGTAAAGTGTCTTGCTGCAGCTGTCAGCGTAAGCAGCACAGTGAATTTGCAGTGGGTATTAAAGCTCACAGACCTATTTATTTTTGAGAACATTCTTATAAATCTTTGAAGTTTGCGAATAAGAAGCACTGTGTTCTTCTAAACATTTCCAAAATGTGTGTTTATGTGTAATCCATGCTCTTTGAAGATGCATCTCAGAATCAGGAAACTGGGCTCAAATGCAGTATGTTCCATAAAACGTCCTGGGTCCCCTGTGCAGACTTTGCAGGTCAGGTCCCCTGGGGTAGCTGCTGTCCTCACACTGGAGTGTGCTCTGATCTGTGCCACAGCACATCAGAAGAGGTAACCCAAGGACAGCCGTGGATAGCAAACCTCCCATTGGTCTTTCAGAGGCAGCATTCCCCTCTAAAACAGCATGGGTGTGTTTGGGTGGGTGTTGTTGTGACTCTGTACATTTGTGACGGATGAATCTTTTGAGGCTGTTGCAGAGATGTCTCACTCTTCTGATCCCTCGTACGTGCATCGAGCCCCTCTTAGGTCTGTGAGGCTCTGAGTGAGCCATGTGATTTATCTGCTGAGCTGCTTATCTGCTGGCTTATCCCCTAAGGATGAGGCTGCAGGGCTGACAAGGAAATTACAATAGCTAAAGCTGTCTTTGAGATCTGGACAAGGGAACCCACCTTGTCTCATGGTTAAGGGAGAACCTCAAGGGACCGTTTGAGGGGTTGAGCAGTGTGTAAAGACTCTTGCCTTGGGTGTATTTTGTTTTTCCCTCCATGGGGTTCTGTCCTCTATCTGCCTGGTTAGAATTTACCCCCTTTGAGAGCTGCCTTTCACTTTTGAGTTTGTCTAAAATAACCACTGGGATCAAAAGTTACGAGGAGTCAGCAGGCACATGCGGTGCAGTCATGTCTTTCCCCCACTGGAACCAGATAAAAACCCTCATTTGGATTCAAGAGAGAGAAAAAAGCTAATTTCTCATGAAGTTTAGAGTGATTTAAAACTACTAAATACATAATATATAGTTTTAATACAACATAATCTATCGAGTAGAATGAAAATGAATAATAAGAAACATGATTAAGTCAATATTACTGTAGGAATGGCAAAATAAAACAAATCAAATGGCACCTGTTACGTTTTGATACATTCCCCATTAAAATCGAGGTACACTCGTGGAATTGCATTTCTGATAGAAATCTATTTCAGTTACATTTTTCTCTGATCAGCCTTAATATACTGCCATGGGATATGAACATGCAGAACAGAAAAATTATTAGGAAAAGAAGAAGAAGTAAATAAATGTAAATTATGTTATATATCAACATATTTCTTCACCATTGCCATATCTCACACAATCAGTCTTTCTCTATGCTTTTATTTAGAAGGATTATTTGCATACTAAAAAGAAAGCTGCCTGCAGGTAGTTTTTTCAGGACTGCCCTGCATGAAAACACAAATGTGATCTTATCAAACAAATATTCTGTTTTATTAGCACTATCAAGTCCTCTTACAGTGGGTAATTTTATCATATGATCAGATTTTATGACTTTCTTCAAGATGCAAATCTATCCTATTTTGTGTAGCTATTCTGTGCCAACTTGCTATTTTTTTATATGGCTCTAACTTCATCATTTGCTGTATTTTAATTATCCGAAGTCTTTAACTGGCACTGTTTAGAGCCACTGCATTAGTGATGCAGAACATCTGTTTTTAAAAATACCTATGAAACCTTATGTTTTTCTAACCATAATATTCTTACACATTCAGATTAATACATGCCTGTTAATGCCTCTTCAGCCTTGATTGATTGCAGTGAAGTCTAAAGTATATGTAAATGTTAACTTCCTCAGGTTTTACTGGAGTCTGTGGGTAATGTGTGAGTTTTTCCCCCTCAGGGACCTGGGATCAAATATTTATTAGATGACACATTCAAGTATGTTTGGTAACTTCATCCTGGTCTCTAGGGGACATTTGTCTGTGTCACAGAGGCATTACATTGTTGAAGTGGGCTCATTAGAGCCCTGCGGGCAGGGCAGGGCAGGAGGTACATCGGCAGCTCTGGTCCTGCTTCTGCTCTGCTGTCAAGCCTGGACAACCTCAGATCAGAAGTTGACCACCATTTTCTGCCAAAAGGGAGATTTATTCCAATACCACTACTTGGTCTTAAATTAAGTGAAGCTTTTTGTCTATTTTAAAACAAATTATCTCACTGCTGTGAAGCTGGATAGCACAGGTTGGGTTTTTTTTGACAAATCCCCATTGATCCTAAGATGGGCTTTTTTGTGTGGACACAGTGCCCTTGCAACTGGAGGGCACTGTTTTGCTTTTGTGAAAGCATAATTTTAGTGATTCACTGTGTAGAAAAAAAGTGTTACAGAGAGCTGAAAGTGTCAGCAATGCTGAAAGTTTAAGAAAGGTGACCACAGTGCTTTGTGGATTGCAGCCAGAGAGGAACTTATGCAAATAAAGAAGGAATTGCAGGGTGGAAGTACTTGTAGTTACTATTTAGTGTGTTGGGTGAAGCCTGTTCCCTGAGTTGGTGTCTTGGTGTCAACAAGACTTTCTGGAGGGCAGAGGGGATTTATGGTGGTGCAGCCCAATGGCTCGAGGCACAAATACTCTTTATCACACAGCAGAGACCTGTGTTGGCTGTGCTGGGTGGCATGGGACCAGTTTAGAGCCAGTGTTTTCAGTGTTCAGAGGGGCTTATGCAGCTTCATTTACACAGACATTAAAAGGGGCAGTCAGCCAATATGGCTGTTAATCTCCCTGAGGATGTTGGGTGCAAGGGTCTCATCCTGGAGCTGTGTCAGCATTTATCTCTTGCGTTCCAGGAACAAAAGCGTATTCTGGAGATGGGAATCACTGGACCTGAGGGACATGCCCTGAGCAGGCCTGAAGAGGTAAGAGACTTCACTCATTTTGTTGTTCGTGGAAATATTTTGTTGAACACGTAGTATCAGAGCTTGGCTTCTGTATGTGCAGATGATAGATGGGTGCATTGGGAAAGGCAGCAGTCTGCTTCTCCCACCGCCTCTTCCAGTAGTATTCAAAGCCTGAAAAGTCCAGGTCCTTTCAGCTTGTTTGTTTGCCTGAAAAACCCTTTTGATGCTGCAGCAGGTGCGTTCCCTGAGTCCAGGGATGAGCATGTACTTGTACACTCAGAAATTGCAGCTCCTGCTGCCCTGGGCATGGGTGTGCATGTATTTTTTAAGTGTGACCTTTGTGTTTTGATTTGTGATGACCTAAAAAATGGGCTTATCAGGGTAAAAATCAGCAGTGCAGCTTGAGGATTAGGCTTTGGAGTAACTGCATTTATTGAAATGCTTTGGCTGAAAACCTCCTGTAAGATGCATGTGTCGTGCTTATGCATATACCCACATATAAATCTATTTCCATGCTGGCAGATACATTGGTGGCAGAAATGCAGGTGTAGAAATGCAAATGCGTGAGAACGGAAAGATGCTGTGAGGCAGCTCATTTTATGCAACTTTTTGTAATAAAATCCAGGCTCTGCTTTGGATCATCTCAGGCATCTGGAAAGGGTTTATTTAATGAGAAGGAAAATGTGAAGACATGAGAGTGTCTCTTAATGTATACGCAGTTCAGGCCGTTAATGGGGTGGCGGAGAGTGGTAGTGTGAAATGACTGCTTTCCTTGAAGACTAAAGAGATGAGGTCCTGGGGATTTGAGGCTAAACTTGAAGAGATTGTTGTGGTTTGCAGATCTTTATATAACCTCTCCCCAAGGCTAAAGGATTCAGCTTAATTGGTTGTATTCTTCTATTGAACTGTTTATGTACTTTTCCATTTTGCTGTTTAACTTCCACGTAAATTATTTTGAAAGAATTGAGTTGTTTCCTTTTAATGAGAACAAGAGCCTAAGGGAAATCTTCATTTGCAGTTTCCTAGAAAGAAATTTTGCATCTTTCTGACCATGCATCTAGTCTTGCCTCAGCCCCAGTGCTGAGGTACAAAGGACCTACCTCCTTCCCTGCTCTTCTGAAGGTGTATTTGGGGCTTCCAGAGCAAATATTGTGATAAAAGTCCTTGGACAACCTGAAGCGACAGTCTGATATAGGGAAAAAAACTGTGAAGGATTAAGCCATGTGGTTTTGGAAGGCCTAAGTCGCTCAAGTTTTCTAGCACAACTCTTGGAGAGAAATTTCTGTACCATTGAGTCAGTATTTTCGGTCACAACGGGGTTTTAGGTATTAAAATGCCAATACTGTGAGTCCATCTGGGAAGTATATGGTATAAAACTGATGGCTGGGGAAAGGAGTCTCCAGAGCTGCTGGGGAACACTGCTTCTCCATCTGAAGATGCCTGCTTTGTGTGCCTACGTCCCAGATGGCTCCCTTGAAGGAGATTGCCTTTACGCTTGCTGACAGAGGGGGACTTACTGGGCAATGCTTCAAAGGTTTTTTTGGATTATGGGCTAAATTCAGTCCACAGTGCTGAAGTTGCTGTTTGAGAATACTTTACGTTCGCTATCACCATAATGTAAAGATTAGGGTAAGTTGCCAGGGAGAGCTCAGAGGTTGTCTTTGAGCTGGGGTTGAAATATCTTGCTTTGTTCTCCTTCCAACTGCAGAATAGGAGTCTGAAGCAGAAAGGTGGGAGGGAGGTAAGGAAGAGCTGCATCAGCTGCTTGGACATGACCTTTCCTGGGTTGCAGGGACCCAGGGAGCTGTGTTTGTGCTGGGGCAGCTGCACGCTGCTAGCGAGTACAGCCTGGCTGTGGTTACTGCTAGTGCTAAGTGTTTGAGGCTGAGTTAGCTCCCTGTTTCCCAGCATTTGTCTCTCTGTATGGAAAAAGCAGAACGAACCCCTGAAGAGTTGTTGCTGAACAGAGATATGGCTCAGTCCTCCAGTTCATTTTTACTTCAGACTGCTTTTTCAGTTAACATTTTCCTCGTTTTCCTCAGCTTGAAGCAGAAGCAGTTTTCCGTGCCATCACCATTGCCAGCCGAATAAACTGCCCAGTGTACATCACCAAGGTGATGAGCAAGAGTGCAGCAGATATCATTGCGCTGGCCAGAAAGAAGGGTAAGTGACTTCCTTTTCTCCCCCAAACTTGTATTTTTTTGTTAATTAGAAGCTTAGTGGAAAAACAGGTACATCTTGACCCAAATGACAGGCAGTAGGGAGAGGTTACCAAAGAATGGTGGCACCATCACACTCTAAATATTTACGGCTGGGAAAGATGAGGGGAAATCCTACTAGATTTTTCAGTTGAGAAGCTCTCCCCACAAACTCTTCCATTGAGGATCGCATTTATCTCTTCTGGATCCTGTTTTCCCTTTTACTTTTCCCTTAAACTGCTGTATCTCCTTTCATGGGATGGAGATACCTTGTTCCTAACAGGGTCTAGCACCATCCTCCATGCCAGTATTTCAGGGTGTTACCTCTGAGGCATGGCTTGGGCAAAGACCCTGCTCTTAGAGAAGCCTGGAGCTCTCTCCTGGCCTTCCTGCTGGAGGTTGACTCCCCCAGATGGGCATTGTGGGTCAGCCCTGCTTGCTGGGCCTGTGGTGAAATCCAGGTTACAAAGCAGCCAAGAAGGACGTGCGAGCCTGAAGCAGCTGCTTTTGAAGCTGCATTTGCAAGTCAGGACTGTTCTGCTGGTTGGTACTACAGAGCTCGTGAGCAATATGGAGAAGCCAAAGAGCAAATTATTGTCTTGATATTTGTGTTCTTGGAGGCTTAGAGTGTGGTGCTTGGGACCATCTGCTGCTATCTGCTGGTGCTGTGCCCAACCTGGGAGTAGTAAAAAGGCATCTGTCTGCTGAAGGATCCACCACCCAATGCACTCCAAATTGGAGCAACAGAGAGAACGTGGCTGTGATAAAACCAGTACAAATTAAAACCAGGTCTGAACTGTCTCCTTCTGGATTAGAAAGACGGATTTGTAAATATGCTGATCAAAAGCATGTGTAGCTCAGAGAGACTCCTTATTAATTTTTTATCACACAGACAGAACCATGGCTGCCTAATTTTCTGGGAGCTACGCGGGCTGTGTAGCAGTGTGTGAATTATACATGGTGCATGCAGCAAGCAGCGTAATGCGCTGAAGAAGAGAGTGGGTTGTAATTAGTTCCTAAATATCTTTGCTTTTTCCAAGGTCCCCTTGTTTTTGGAGAGCCGATCACTGCCAGCTTGGGCACAGATGGGACACATTACTGGAGCAAAAACTGGGCCAAGGCTGCAGCTTTTGTGACCTCACCACCTCTGAGCCCTGATCCTACCACTCCAGATCACCTAAATTCTCTCTTAGCATGGTAAGACTCTCATTTTTTTTTACAGGCAAGTCTAAAAGCCATATGGGATGAAGCATTTAGGGATCAGTTTTCTTTAGACCAGTCTTGTACATGAAACAGCAGAGAAGGGATGTAGGAAACCAGAGATAGTTATATCCTTATGCTTAGGCTGTCAGTCATGTGAGTAGTCATGGACACTTCATGGTTAGCTTGATAAAGAGACAACTGCTGGCTATTCAGGAATTAATTATTTTCTTTTTTGCTTTTCAAGTGATTTGTAGTTTTACAACTAGATAGTCAGGACTTTGAACTGGCTTTCTCTGTAGCTCTCTGCTTTCTTTAGCTGAATTGTTAATCTATGATGAGATGGCATCCTCACTGTTCAGCATAAGCACCAGTCTGGTGGATAGACCCCCATCTGCAAGAAAAGACTCGGTTCTAAGCCCCAGTCATATGTGGCAAGCAGAGCCCCTGAAATGAGGATTGTCCCTGAATGCAGAGATACCTAGAACTGAGAAAACTTTCCTGGGCCAATTTTTGTCAAAGCTGGTGTAGGGCTTTTCTGAAAATTGCCTTGTCCTAAACTAACTTATATTTGTAGTAGATTCTGTGGTTTTTCCTCCTGCACATTGAAAACTTCTGACTTGGTGGTTTGTCTTCATCTGGGATAGACTAAAATCATAGAAGTTTACTTGTGTTTAGTTCTTGCAGTCTTGTTTTTACTTTCAGCTTGCCTTCTGTCTTTTTAGGCTCAGGGGTCCTCAAGCTGGAAGACAGCAAAGATAAGGGGTATATGTAGAGCAGCTTTGTCAGGAGAAAGAGGCCAGAGTGGATTACAAGGAGACTGTCAGGGACTTGGTTGGAGACACACTGGAAACTGAAGGCCATCCCTTGACAGGATAGGGATGTGGGCTGACTGCCTTCAGGTTGACTGTCAGGGAAAGTTTGATCACTAGAGAGGTGAAAGGAATGTGGACAGCAGAGGGAGAAGTGTCTTTCTCATATAGAAGACATCAGCAGTGCCTTGCCAAAAACCCAGACTGTAAACCCATCTCTGAAAGTATTTTCTGGCTGTAGCCAACTGTGGGTCTCCTTTAGCTTAAGCAAAAGACCATCTGCTCTGAAATGATATAGAAATTCGCAGCTGAAGTCCCACCAGGATAGATTGCTAGGGCTGGAGTTACTAACTCAACTTACCATTCAAAACCTTATTTAACTCCTTACCTCTGGGGTTTCCAATGCTCTAGACAGTGCAGTAGAATTTGAACCTTAAAAGTTACCTGCTGGTCTTCAGAAAACTTTTCCTCCATGTGCCTAACAGGCAGGTGGTGTGGCTGGCAGTGCCAGTGTGGCTGGTAATGTGAAGCCCTGGCATGTGTAATTCCGATGCCCTGGAGCAGGATGGGCACACACACCTGACGGGAAGCTGCTGTCAGTCAGTGCCACTGCTGTGGTGTGCACACATCTCTGCTTGCACTCGGTGGGTCAGGCTGTGCAATCCACCAGAGTCCACCCAGGCTTTAACTCAGCTGCTCTGATGATGCTGCAGTAACGAATGCACAGTTGAGCTCTGAGTTCCATGTGGCTCTGTTGTGACAGTCTGACGGCAGAAATGGTTTTCCATAATTGAACATTTTGTTCCCTAAAACATAATTTCCAATTTAAATATTTTAAAAAATCACTTTTTTGGTATGATCCATCAGTATCATCACTTGCAAAGAGTGAAGCTCATTGTGTGAGGGTAAGGCTCTTAGCCAGCACATGTGAATGTATATCAAAATGTTTGACTCTACTCTGTCAGACATGGCTATATGTTTTCTAGAAGAGAGCCCCAAAATAATAGTATGTGGGTCAAAGCAGAATAGCTAAAATGGCAAGAGAATTTTTAGAACTGGAATTCAAATAATGATTTTTAAAATGAACATCAGAAAGACAAACTGAGGAGTTACAAAGTTTTCATTATCCTTCAAGCATGCAAAAATGGCTTTTTTTTTCTAGTGAATTAAAGTCCTAGATCTTAAATGACAGCAGCTTAGCCTGCTTTCAGTTTTAATACTTCGAATGTATACTGTGCAACTAAAAAAAGAACTGTATATTTTATCAGTCTACCCTGCATTTGTGGGGAATTCTATGCAA
>JAWWLV010000144.1:61459768-61495910 GCA_035041135.1 Platyrinchus mystaceus | reverse complement strand
TGCCTACTCCTATTCTGAAATGGGTAAATGTTTCAGGACATGAAAGTATTGAAATCCTGCATTGGAAGCATTGGGATCAGGAAGGATTTCTTTTCTCTCTGCATATACCCTTGCACTATGTATTTCTTGCATGCTTTAGGCAGATCTGTCAGCAGCTCTGCAGCTGAGGTTAATAAGACTGTGAGGATAAATTTAAAACCAGCTCATTTTTTTTTGTTTACCTGAAAAGTACGTAATATTATAAATTGCATGATTAAATCAGCAGTATTATAAACTATGAGAGATGATGATATATTTTGATAATACAGCTCTAATCAGCTTCATGAATCGGATTTTCTATTTAATTCCAGAGCTTTGGCAAATACTTTTCTGCCCTTAGTGCAGAGTACTACAGACTGCCAGTCTCTTTGATTTTGACTGTGACAGGTTTTACCCTATGTGTTGTCTATCCTTAAGTTGTTATCTTATTGCTCAGTGCTTTGGTCTTTTGCACTGGGGAATCCTTCCAAAATTTTTACTGGAAATCCAATAAAGTGTTTTATATTAAAAAGGCAAAACCACTTAGAAACCTTTAAAAAGTAAATTTAGGTGATTCAGTTTCTATTTCTCTTTTGGGATCTTTCTGTATTTTCAAGAAAGTAGTAATCACACCTGCCCTGTCATTCCCATTAAGATTCAGGCTTTCCTGGTCCATTCTGGTCTTTTTCAGACAAATATGTGTGCTGGCCCCTCTGAAATTCACTTACACAGTCACAGCAGATGCATGGTGGGACCAGGTCCTCTGGGTATCCAGCAGCTGAGTCACGATTTTCCTTCATATTAAGGTTACCAGAGGCTCTGGAAAAATACAGCAAGTCTTCAAAAACAAGTGAGAGAAAGCCTTGATGGAAAATGAGAAATGAAAGGAAAAGTCTGATCCAGGAAAGTCTGATCAGAAAAATCCTTTAAAGTGATTTCATAATGCATTGCTTCATACAAACCAATTTAATACATTTATTAATGTCAGATATCTAAAACTATGACTACAAATACAGATTGTAAGTTACTGATTGAAAGAGATCTGGCAGTGAATATGTTGGTTGATCCTCAGGCCATTGAGTACAACATCTTTGAAGGAATGGAGTGCCATGGTGCCCCACTCGTGGTCATAAGCCAAGGGAAGATTGTGTATGAAGATGGAAACCTGCACGTAAATAAGGGAATGGGCCGCTTCATCCCTCGCAAACCTTTCCCTGAATATCTTTACCAGCGCATCAAAATCAGGAATAAGGTAATGTCAAATACTGTTTAATCTTCTTTGTAGCCAAACCCTCTTGAAACCACAGCAGCTTGAGTTTTTAATGTTACTCTGCTAATATGAGTCCATATCAGATGGATTGTATATGACTTGTTCAAAAAATGACCACAAAACCAGTTCCTCTGCAGTTGTGAACTGAGGTAACACCGTGAGCCTCAGTGTGTAGAGCACGTAATTGTCAGTTGGGCATAATTGCCTTCTGTCCAGCTGTGCAGGGTTTTGAAGGGAGAACAGTGATAGAATTTACTTTCAGTTAAAATTCAGGAAAAGATAAAGCTGCTTGTGGAGGAGGGTTAAGCAGAAAAAAACCAGAATTTTAAACTGCATACAGAACTCCCACACTGCAGAGAAGAAAAGCATGTAAGCCAGAGATACTCATTATATTGGGCATCTCTGAACTACTGTTAGTGCATTTGCTGAGCTGGGTATTAGCAGCAGTCATAACTCAGAAAACTTTTCTCTTTTGATAAATAAAAAGCTTGGGAAATGACCAAGATTAGGACTGGGTCACTTCTGGTTTTGAATTGTTATATCAGTCCTGCTCTTTTGAAAACCAATTGGCTGAGCACTACTTTGAGGTTATTTGGAAATTGCTTCTTGCCACTGAGCAAGAAAGTCACTGTGATAATGAAAAAAAAGTGACTAAAACTCGTATTTTCTTCAACCAAGCATGTATCGTAGGCTGTGAGACTGGCAGCTGATATTAAGTCTATAAGCAGGTTGATAGTTTCTGTCTTTCATGATAATACAAATTCTGTCAAGCTGCAGGAAAAAGGTCTGCATTTCTTAGGAGAAAAGGCACAGTAAAAAGGAAATGCACCTGCCAAAGCTTTGCAAAATACCAGTCAGTGTTGCTTTACTTTTACAGTATCCATGTAGGCCTTCTCTTCATATTCACTGCTCAAGAGTTTAGCTCTTGGGAGTGCTATATAAATTAGTGATGATGTCATTAGAATACAGAAGCCAGCACGTTAAAAAACAAGTATCAGTGTCTTGTAGCAGGAGTTTGCATAAAAGTAACTGGGCTAAGTAACCTGTATCTTGGAAGTGGGCCTGGATTTTGGGGGACCTCTGATACTTGGGCCAGATGTGCAAAGGAACAAAGAAAGGGACTGCTATTTTTGCTCCTGCAGCTCCCTCTGCTGCCTGCCCAGAGGAAGGGAGAGCAGATCCATGACCGCATTTCTTTTCCCACTGTAAAATTTTATCCAATGGAAATATTTAGAAAAACCCAATCCTGGTTGTATCAGCTGCCATGTGATCATGTCAGTGCACGACAGAGGAATATAGAAAAAACATGTCAAGCAAGGGACTGCCAAGCAAGGAACTGGCACAGGTTAGCAGTATAAATTTATCCCTGGAGAAGGGCTAGCAGATAAATTTGTGCCTCTGTGGGTCCCTGGAAGATGGATTTGTTGCTGTGATTGGCAGCTGCTTTCTTCTGAGCATTAGTTTTGGCTCAGCTAGCAAGACAGTGGCTCTTCTGAGCCTGATGTCCCTGTCACCAAAAGCAAGGACATGCATTGATTTCTGTGAGAGCTGGATCAAACCCCTGTGAATAGTGTCTCTCTATACAGTGTTTTAATTTCATTTTTAACCTGGTAGGGAAATGGATCTGAAACGGTAATATTGTCCCAGACTTCTGATCTTTTTGATGAGCTTTGGATTCTGCAGTTCAGTGGCTTCAGGCTCTTTCTGAAAATTGGAACTGTTCTTATTAAAATATGAATTTCTAGATTTCTATGATTTTAAGGCCAGTGAAGTTGTTTTGATTGTCTTTTCTCATATTACTCATAAGAACTGTACAGGGGAAAAAATCCTGAGACCCTGAAGTGAAATCAGAGCTCAAATGACAGATACTTTATTGACAAATATTATGAGATGGATCCTGTGCCACAGTCTGGCGTACAGTTGCTTTTCTAGTTGATGACAAGAAGTAGAAACTTTTGAAACTTTGAAATTTTGAAATTTAAATTTAAAAATTGCCACCACTTTTCAATGAAGAGAATTGAGATCTATGAAGGGGAGGAGCCAAGGGAATACAGTTAGGAGAGAAATTGCTGCAGTTGGTATAGTGGGTTTCAGTCTTGTTACAACCCAAGTGTAATTTGGCAGCTGAATGGAGAGAGAAAATATGATTGTAATTGAACTTATGTAAAATAAACATCTTAGGTCAACCTTTGTTCTTTCACATCCCATTTCACCCCATTAATTGTGAAGAAAGCCTGATAAGGATCTCTCCAAAATTTCTATATATACAAAAATGGAGGGAGGAATTTGTAATTTCCCTTATATATAAAGCAAACTGCATCTTTGCTTTATATATAGAAGAATATAGCTCTGTGCTCAGTGCTCTTTACATACAGGCAGGAGTATCTTTGGCAGCATTATCAGGGCGTTCAGTGTCTTGATTTTTACTCTTCTCTTGATCGAGGTGGGAGGACTGCAAGGAGTCTCCAGAGGAATGTATGATGGGCCTGTGTATGAAATCCCAGCTACGCCAAAATATGCAACTCCTGCACCCTCAACTAAATCCTCCCCTGCCAAAAACCAGCCCCCACCAATCAGAAACCTCCATCAATCTAATTTCAGCTTATCAGGTAAGTCAGCCTGACTAATGAAAAACATTTTAAAGCCATGAGTTTGGATTACTGGTGATACATTTCAACCATAATTACTTCTTTAATAAAATGTCAAATAACACACACACACACACACGTATATACATTTATGTATACATGTTTTTATGCATTTTTCCCTAGGAATATTTTACACATTGCCAGATATTCAAGATGCTTGCAATTTGAAATTTTTCTGTGTCAGTCTTCCATTATTATTTACCTGGCCCACTGCAATTAGCTGAGGTCTCTGGTTGATGTGACTGAGACCCCTTGGTGGTGTGTACACCTGGTGGGACTTGGGTCTGGTGCAGCCCTTCTGTCTCAGACAGATCAGATGCTGCATCACCAGAAACTGCTAGACATAGAAACCTCCACTGTCCTTGCCCTTGGTTGCAACCCATGTGCAGAAGTGGTATTTCTTACCCTCTTTGCTCTTGGTGCCCCAAACGTTTTCCATGGTACATAAGAAACATCCTTTGGGGTTGCTGGAAATAATTGTCATCTGAAGACAATTACAAGTGTGTCAAATCCTTGTCCTTCAAAAGTCTACAGCCCTAGTGGTGAATAATGCCTCCATATGATGTTATGAAAGTCATTGGATTTTTCTCCCTTGTGAGAGCTAATGGTGGAGTTTTCCTCCCTGACAGATCCTGACTTTAGAAACTAAACGAAACTTCTGGAAGAAAATCCAAGGAGAGCAAATATATTAAAAACCCTTCTAGTGAGTTGAAGTATATTTTTGGCCGTACACCTGGGGCCATGGTGACATATACAGATCTGTATCAAGCTATATAAAACAAAAAAAGTGCTTAGAAATTTGACATCTTAGTAATAACTAGTAAGTGGGATTTTCATAAGCATCTGAAGCTGTGGTTTCACAGTCCACTGCTGGATTTGTGTACTACCAAGGCATCTAGTGGTACAAATTTGATCCAAATGATGCAATCACACATTACTGTGTTCCTTTGAAATTAAGCAGAACCAGAGACTATGATAACATTTTAAATTACTCCATGCATTCATGGTAGTCTTACACTGCCTTTGGGAAACTGAGTGTGATCAGGCAATATTTAGCCTGTCAGAAAGCTTGCTATCCCCTTAAGCTTAACCTTTTAACATTTTAAAATGCAGTTTGAAGTGGGTGTGAGTTTACATCAGCTCAGTGCTCCTTTCCACGTGGATTTATGATTGCTAACATCAGATTTACTGTACTGTTGACCCGTGGGCTCAGTAGGGACAGATACTCTAAATCAGTGATGCAGTTCTGAAAAATCCACTCTCTGCATACATATTTGGGCTTTTTTTTTACTTAGTAGTACTTTCTGTCAGAGTGTGATCTCGCAAAGGGAACCCAGTCCATAGGCTGTCATGGGCTCTTCTTCAAGTCAGTGGAATACAATTCCCCATGTAGGGTGAGCATCAGTCTGATCTTAAATATTTCATCCAATACTTCCCATTCAAGCCAACTGGAGCTAAGGCACAGAAATGTGCCTTGAAGATCAGTTTAGCATTTTAGTCAGGGGTCGGCTCAAGAGAAACCAGCAGATGGTCATGTGAGAGAAGCATAGCCAGGTAGAATTCTCACTGCTGATGGTTTATTCCTTTTCATAGCTTTGTTTCCTCATTCTCTGCTGTTGCAGGAGCTCAGATTGATGACAACAACCCACGTCGCACTGGCCACCGCATCGTGGCACCTCCTGGTGGTCGCTCTAATATTACCAGTCTTGGCTGAGAAATGATGATGGACAGAAACACGAGGATGAAGGATCATGGGAATAATGTCCATTCCCTTCAATATCTGTGTTATTCAGCCCACAGTTTTATTTGGTACTAATGGAAATAAAAACATAAATGTCTCTTTTTTTTTTTTTTTTTTTGTATAGAAGAGGTGATAATAGTGTGGTGTGTTTGCTTGGAACTACTTGCCTCACAATTGTGCTTTCATGCCATAGTCACCATAAAGCATGGTGCTTCCATTGCCCCTTTAGTGACTACAGGTTTTAGCTTTGTCTCGTAACTGAATGATGGTTCCTTTGCACCCTTTCGCTGTATTAGAGTAGTTAGTGCATGTTACTGAGTTATTTATGCAAGTTGCATTCTGTGAGTGAGTCCCTTTAGAACACGTTGCCAACAATTGACTAGACACAATGCCAAGATTAATGTCTGTATTTGAGAAACACCACCAAAAACACTTATGAAGGAAGAAAATGGCCATCTTGAAAGTAAGCAGTAGAGTAGTATAGGCAGCTTCTGTTTAATCTTTAATTTATTATAAACCCAAGAAGCACTTCTCTCAGACACAGAAAATCATCGGGACACGTAATGACAAATGGTCTCCGTAGTACCTGTCTGTTCCCACTCGGTACATTCCAAGTCTGTGTCCTTCTTGTTTCCATTTTAGACAGAGCCATAATTTTTACATACCAATGCCATTGCCACCCCTGCAGGGATTTCTCCACCTGGGCAGTAGTGCTCTCCTTCTGCATGAGATTTTTGGTACTTACAGATAATCCAAGTTGCCGTCGGATTTTTAAAGTTTTTTGTACAAATTTTTTCCTTTGTAATCACATGCATTTTTACTTACTCTACCGTATCAAGATCTACTAGTTGTGGTTCAATTTCTGAATTCAAAGCTTGTGAAATAAAAGAAATTAATTGATGGGTAAGTGTCTTCCTCTGCTTTCCGGTGCTGTGACTCAATGATTGAAAATTTAGAATGGAAAAACTGAAGAGAAATTGTGTCTTAGGTTGACATCATGCCATGGAAGAACCTGCTTAGATCACAAGTGTTTAAAGAAGTTTTTACAGATGTCTGCATACTATATGTCTTAAGTAAACAGAGCTCACACTAAATGTACATACTAAAAATTGTACTTACTAATGGTTGGTCTTGATCTTAGAGGTCTTTTCTAACCTTAATGATTCTTCAATTCTGTGACATTGCAGCTGCCTCAGTTTTGGCCAAATGAGACCTAAATTAACTTTCTCCCAAGACCTTCAGGTCTACATTTTATTTGCCTGAAGTGGTAATTCATTGCCATTATCCTCATCTGTAGTACAGAACCAGTATGCAGTGCTCCAGTCTGACCTAAGCTATATTTGACTTCATACTGGTTTTCTGTGATGACTGATCCAAGACAAGTGTCCAGCCCTGGCATGAACAAGACATGCTTCAGGTAAGGTGAGGAAAGTGGACTTTAATTCTGTCTCTGAGAATGAATGAAGTTTTTTCTCCTTGTCTTTCTGTCTCTCTCACAAACTATGTAAAGAAACCTTATTTCCTGTCACTTTTTACTTGTCTAATTGTGTTGCAGATGCTGTGGGAGGTGTGGGCTGCAGTGGAGGTGGGGTGCTGTGAGATTAAGGAGGTCAGCAGAACACCTCCCCCTGTGCCACTTTTCCTGGTGCAGCTTTGCAGTGTAGACACAGGCAAAGTCCTGCAGCAGCGTGGTGCCTCTGTAATGGTTTTATCTAACTCCGATGCTTGACCACTGAGCACCCGTCCATCCCATCCACATGGCAGTAACTTGGGTTGGCACAGACAACTTGGTGCTTGCCAGGTGCATGTGGGACATAAATGTGTTGGGAAGTAGCCTACCTGAAGCCTGTCATTCTGAGGCCAGTATGCCATCACCTCTAGCTTCCCTGGGAAAGGAACTGCTACTCTGGAAAACTCCATTTGGGTCAGCTTGGTCTGAAACCTGGCAGCAGAGCTGGTCTGAACAGCCACCTTTTCTTTTTCCTTTGGCTCTGCGCTGAACCAGTGGAGAAATACTGCAGTTCAGTCTGCAGTGAACTGAACTGATTGCTCCCCAAAAGAGGAAAATAATGCTTTTCATGAACAGTCCCTTCTGCTAAGAATTCATGTTTCCTATTGCCTGGAGAGCAGTCTCATCCCCAGGTCTGCTTGCTGGTTCAGATATTTTATGACAGGAATTAAAATAAATTGCTCTCTTGGTGGTTCAGGTTTTTTATAAGGAGTAAAGTAACACTAGCAGAGAAGCCTGGGGACAGCCTGTCCTGGAATAACCTACAGCCTAGCAGGTAAGGCCGTCCTGAAATGTCAAGTCTCCATCTGCACTGTCCTATTCCAACCCATTTGCTGTGAATGCTGACAGTCAGCAACGGTTTTGGTGATGTAACCCTGACAACAGAAATACAGCTGGTTTGTGAAGCAATGCAGCAAATCTGACAGTGTGAAAATTTCAAAACTGCTGGTTACAATTTCCATGGTGCTTTCCTTGCATGCCTTGGTGCAAGTAGCAATGGTTGCTCACCTCCAAATAAAACTATTCCACTTATGAGGCTTGTCATGCTTGAGGTGGTAGAAATGATCATTGTGTAACCAGTGTTGAGATTCCACTTTTCCTACATGCTTAACAGCATCCTAAACCAAAGAACCCTTTGCCTACAAGCTACTTGAAGATCCACTGTTAACATGCATTTGTTTTTTCACAGTGAAGTGTCTGTGATTAAATACATGTGTGGGTGTTTGAGAGGCATTTCATGGTTCAGTGCTGCTGGTGTGAACAAGACTGTGCTTGCCAGGTCAATGTGACTATTCTACGATTTCTCCAAGGAGAAATACCCCAGCATACCCATGAGGTTCAAAGGCCCTGCAGCCTGGCCACTGCTGCCATGGGGCTGCTGAGGGGCAGCCTGCAGGAAGCCTGTGGATCCCATGCTGTGCCAGTGTCTCTGCTCTGAACATGCAGCGCTGCCTGGATGTGATTCAAGCAGCAATTGTGTGGAGCACAGGCGCCCTACTTGGATGTTACTGTGATACCATCAGAGAAATGGCATGTGCCAACAAAGCAAGGTAAGTGGTGCTTCTCTTACCAGATGGAGGCCTATTTCATTGCAATGCCCCTGCCCCTACATCACTGACCTGTCCTTACGAACATAAAACTAAAGAAAATGTGGATTAGCTGGTGATCCAAATGCATCTTGCAGAATAGGAAACTCTACTTGAGTTTGCTTCCTTGTAGGAACACCAAGCTGGGAGATGTTCAGTTTGTGAACTTGGGGGTGGGGAGCTGCTATTAGCTCACTAAAGTTGGTAGCAGTGCAGAGCTTTCATGCTTTCTGAATCGTCAAGCTTCTAAACATTTGCATCAGAGGTTATGACCTTTAAATACCGGATGTAGCCCTAATGGTGTAGAACTGGCTCTTCCCTGTTGCTATTTGCAAACCACTTAAAGTTAAGTCCCTATGACCAGCCTGAGGATCATCTTTCAATCAAGTGATGTGGAAGAGAAGGCTGGATCCATAGATCACCCAGGAGGTGGCAAGAAGAATTTGCTGTATTGTTTTCCAGGATTTCATCTTCTTGACATAAATGTTTGTCCCAGGAAAGCTCTTCAGTGTACAAAATATGTACTGAGGTATCTGTCTATCAGTTCACATAAATATACCCTGACACTAATAACAGTATAGGTGTTACATTAAAAAAAAATTTAAAAAGTTGCAAATCTGCATGATAAAGACATAATTATAATATCAATCTGGAATAGCAATGATTTAATTGAAGTTCTATCTTAATCCTGTGTAATTGTCAAGGAGCTCTAGGCATAAAAAAAAATATGCATTGTCATTCCAGGTTCAACAGCACACTGGATTTTGCAATTTTTTTTTATTTAGCTTCAGGAAATGTCTATGAATTCAGTGTTGCATCTGAATTTTCACCTCCCTTAAAAATTCAGGGATGTCTGAATGCACCATGCTCTCTTCCTTATTTCCTTCCCTCTGAACTTAATACTAATCTATTAGTCATTGTTCATCTACTCTTGGTAAAAAAATTAAATCTCAGTCATCTAAACAAGCTGATTTTAGGGTAGCTTTTCATCATGGTTGTGATGAACTTTGCACAAACTTTCCAGATAAATTTCAGTGATGGCAGTGAGTGGTGTTGGGAGAGGGGTGTATGGGATATGGAATAATGTTACCCTCGATGTTTAAGAACAGGAGAAAAAAGGCATGACATTTTCCCCTAAATTTCTGCAGCGTTTTTGATATGTAACCATAAAGTATGATCAAAGCTCCAAGTTACCCATTCCAGAACAAAATAAAGAGAGGGTGTTTTATAGATTTACACTGTAAAGCAAGTGTTTTGAGCTGTGACTGGATGGACTTAATCTTCAGGGTGTTTTCCAGCCTAAAGGATTCTATGATTCTATAACATAACACAAAAGTTCAATAGTGCTTAACTGCAGAGCAACTGTTGTGAGCTTTGTTTGTCATTTACTACACTTGTTTTTTGGTCCAATTAAACTCCATCTTGTTCAGTATCTGCATCACTGACAGGGAGAGATGGCAAGTGCACAAAATCTGCTCATGACATTAAACAGGAACTCGGTGTATCCATGGAGAAACTCAAGGAGACTGAGAAGTCAGTAACGGGCAAAAGAAGCAAGTTTTTGTCGGGAAATTGCTAATGTGATTGTGGGAGAAGAGAAGAAAGGTCTGTAAAAACTCCCTCACAGGAAAGTCGGGCAGATGAAAGGCTGGGAGGTGCCCACACCCACGCCTGGGGGGACGCGCGGGGGTCCTGCTGAGCACCGGGACCCTCCTTGGCTCCATCCCGGGACTCCCTGCTCGCCACCTCCACCAGCGAGGGGATGGAAACCTCGCAAGCTGCCCAGCAGAGGGCACTGCTGCCCTGCTTTTGGAATAATCCGAACCTTGGCGCTTTTTTAACGGAGAGAAAAAAACCATTTCAGCCCAGCCCAGCCGAAGGAGAGCAGCCGGCAGACCCCACTCGGGTGATGAGAGACCCCGTCTGGGTAATTAGAGACCCGCTGGGGTGATTGTGCTGCACCCAAACTGTGACGGGAGCCGCTGCTGTGCTGGGTGGTTTAAAGGATCATCGGCTCTAATGGCAAAAGCTTCCTTATTCCATCTCCACAGAGCAGGGGGGAAAAAAAAGCAGAATGAGCAGCAACTAAAATGTCCAGATCAGGCAGAGAGATCACAGAGTTCAGATATCAAAACACTAGAATCAAATGCTTGAAGTGGTACAATTTAGAATTTTTATTTTTTTTTTTTTTACTATGCTTGGGGTGAAAATTAACTCACTTGGTAAACTTATTTGTGTGGCAACACTTCTGTCTGAGGCAAATGCATAACTGATGTAGTATTGTCCATCCTGCACCACAGGACAGCTTTTTCGTTAGCAAAATATCATGTGTAGTTTTAAAAAGGCAGAAAAGTTCCATTTTGTGAATGCTGTAAGGTTGCTTCAGTGAGGGAATTTATGACACAATACAGGTGCTCTGTACAGCCAGTAAGAACTCCCTGCTTTGCATAACAAGAATTCCCATAGGAGAATTAATGAGCATAACAAAGTATATTGGAAACAAAAGGGTGCACTTAAGGAACAAGACTAGAAACTGGAGTATAAAAAAAATGAAAGAACTGGTTTTGTCTCATTTTTCCTATAAGTAATAATTTGAAATCTGAGAAAAAGAGAAATACATATATAAAAATGTTTGTACAAATTTTAAAAAGCATATATAGCCCTGGAAGCACTAGAATGTAACAAAAGAGGGACGAAATGTCATCTTTTGATGTACCAATATCATCTGAAGTCTCTTTACATACTTCTTTTATTTTTATCTGGTTTTGTTAGGCCAAAGCAGAAATTACAAAATACTAAGACCCGATCTACCACATTTAGGGCTCAAAAGCAAATGGTATATCCCTATTGAGATGAAACCTGACTGAGACACACCAACCTGGGCAATCAGCCTAGTGTGGATCAGTTCTACAAGTGCACTTCCCTCAGGTATATTCCAAATCCAAACCTATCTCCCCTCCACAGTCCCAAAGCAATCTCAGAAAGCTTATATTAAAGACTTCCTTGTTCCCCCTTACCAAAACCAGGAGGGAATGTTGCATTAACAGCTAAAGGAAGTCAGGATTGATTCTTGGTCTGTAGCTAAAAAAGATTTATCGGTTATTATTGATTTTCTTTGTTGTTCCTCAGCAAAGCAGCTCAGTAAGTATCTATAGCTGCTGAGATTCCCCAGAAGAATGCTTTGGTACACTGTGTTCAGACAGCTCATATAAAGGCTTTTACTACCAGCTGCCTTTTTTTTTTAAGATATTTGAGTTTTTTCTTGGTTCAGTCTCCCCTTCACGTGGACTCTGTAACATCTCTCTGAAAGACATAAACAAGAAAAATAAAATTGCAGTTTTTAAAATGCTGTAATTCTTTCTTAAACTAAATTAATTTTGATAAAAGAAAGGCACTTGCCATATAACTTCTGCACTCTGGCTTCAGCTGCCTCTGTTGAGGTGCCAAAGAAAAACTGCAAAAAGATAAACGTTCCTTTGTTGGGTCCCTGTTCCCTACACACGTATCCGTTGTTGGCTGTGGGAAAGGAGTGTGTGAAAAGGGTTGATGCCATCAGGGAAAGGAGCCATCTCCTGAAGTCAGTCGCAGGCTGAGGTCACTCAGGGGATAAATCCTTTTCCCCAAAGGCCTGTGGCTCCTGAGAACCAACTGTTTGCTTTGCCTGTCAGCAGGATTTTCTCTGCTCAATATATCAAGCCCCAGCGACCAGCTGGCTGGTTTGATCTGCCTGTAGTAATCAGCTGGCATCTTTCAGGTTTGCAGCCATTTCTTCTCCTCTAGTTAGCACCCCAGCATAAGCCAACTGAAACATCTATCAAGAAAATCATTGTTAGAGCTGCTACCCTCATCAGCCAAAGACTGATGCTTGCCTTTGTTCCAGAAATAAAGGTAGAAGTTGAAAGCCTAAATACCACAGACCATATTTTGGTTGCTACATGTCAGCCTAGTTCCATTGAATTCACTTGTCTCTGCTGATTTATGCTGTCTGTGACTCAGGTTTAAAAAGAACTAATTCAAGGAAGCAGTATTTCTCATTTCTCTACCTATAATCAAAGTTATTTATAAAATACATGGCAGTATGTACAAGCAAACACAGATGAATTTCCTAACTTAAAAAAAAAATGGGGAAAAATAGGTCAAGAACATGTGAGAAGGAACTGTTATGGAAGAAGGTTAGCTAATGTAGGCATTATATTTTGGGTTTGACTGACATACCTACTTGTGAAGTAGATTTTGTAGCTTTTTATTTAAAAAGTAGTTTTTTATAGATTGTATTTCACATATTTTTAGCCTCTACCGTACCTGCATGAGCCAGAAGTCAGTCCATCGGGCTCTTGAATATTTTCATGAGAATCATCTTTTTCTGCTGATTCAGGTGAGTGGAAGGTCTGTCTTTTGGACTTTGTTTTTTCCCCTGAATTGCCAAACGCATGTGGATTAAAGAAAAAACACATATAGTAGAGCTTGTTTGGTTTTGATTAACCTAAAGCAAAAAAATACCCTCTAACACTTCATACATAATGTTAATATTTCAAGGAAATCACTCCACTTTACATCAGACTAGCACACTGCTTTTTTACCATTGGTTAGTCCTGACACAGCAGACTTTGAACTTTCACTCTTGCTAAACACTGAAGTAAGTTTTCATGTGGTGCAACAGTTGAAAGCTCTATCCTATATTATCTCAGCAAGTAACTGAAAATGGCTTTTTATTACCAGTAACCAGAAGAAAAGCCAGTTCATAATTTTGAGTGATTTGAATCAGAACAATCATATGGTAAAAATTCACTGCTTTTAGGGCCCTAAGCTTCCACTTGTGTCCCTGGGGTCATGTGCCTACCACGGTTCTGCACATTTGAGAAACAACCAGCTGGGGGGAGACACTTCAAAACTGTGCAGGTGAGTGAGCTGCTTTTCCCCTTCAGGCACCCATCTCATCTTTCAGCATCTTTCAAATGTAATGCCAAATGCTTAATTCTAAAAATAAAAAAGATTGCATGGCTCAAAGGATGACACTTTGTATACTCCACCCAAAACCTGGATGAGGAAACGTAACTGCTATTCTGACAATTTGTCCCTAAGAATCTCTTGAAGAATGAATTAGTCTAGTTTGTTAAAACTACAGTAAATTTGTGTAAATATTTCAAGTTTCCTGATTCAGTAAGATTTTACTTTTGAGCATGTGTGTGGGAAGGCAATTCTTCCATTCCAGCAGGAGAATGAACGCTGGGTGACTCAGCTCTGCTGTTCTCCCAAAGACTTAGTAATTGAGGTGAACAGAGCACTTTCTAAAGGACATGATAAAGACATTAAAAATAACTTTGGTTTGAGCGGGGCAAAGCCTCACCTCAGTGGACACAATGTGATTTATTGGCTGAAGGCTGCTCTGAGGTGATGAAAGGTGACACTTATTTGTGGCTGTGCTGCTGGTGACCTGGGTGACCCCGAAAGACTGCCTTTTGTACATCCCAGTTAGGGAAATGGCACTGATGAACAATCTCTCCTGAAACCCCGACGTGTTATATTGCAAGAATCTGCACTGATATGTGGAACTATGTGGGGTTTTTTAAACCATTCAGGATTGTATCAACCTGCTGTCTTGCTCCTTTTGGAAGGCTTCTTCTTCACAGTCACTGGAACTCTGGTCAGCACAGCCAACTCGCTCACAAAGTTCTGCTCTGCTTCCTGCACTCAAGGATAAACCAGCAGTCAGTTAACACAACACAGCTCAATTCTGGGTTACATTATGCTACATGTGGCATGACAAAACAGGCATATGTCACTGCAGAAACACAGGAAACAATATGGCCAGCGTCAGTTCTTACAAGACAGAGGTGAATCTTAGCCCTAATTTTAACTAGAATAGCAAAGAGACCTGTCCCATGTTTTGCCATTGACTGCTTCAGATCCATGAACCATTTTACCCTGATTTACCCTTAGCTGATTCTCCAACTCGATTCCCAGGTGATGCAATGCCAGCAGCTTCTGTTTCAGAGACTCCAGACGAATTTGATGCTGCAGTTCGAACTGAGACAAAACCTTCTTTTGCTGCAGCACTATCCTGGTCAAGAGAAATGTAAAAGTAAAGATGTTGTTCAGTTCAAGGAAGGAATACAGTCCTGGCGAAGTCTATTTAGAAGATTTTGTAGAGAAAAAGGCTCCTTAACAATATTGGTCCAACCAGCTTCTGCTGGTAAATTTTGTGGTAGGTTTTTAGATAGATTTACTTATTTTAATCACCTGCCTTGGCTGTCCATAGGATACAAGCTCCTTTTGGAGGCAGGAATTAGAGCAGGAGTTTGGGTTGTCTGTGCCTGGACTTTGCGAGCTGGAGTTCAGCTCTACAGCTGAAGTCTGCTTTCAAAACCACTGTATGTTTCTGAAGTCAGCTTTACTGTCTGCTTGCCAAAGGGACAGGCTGTTAGAAGATGAGGTGTGAGGATAAGGGATTAAGAATTAGACATTTCATCCAGGCTCTTCAGTACCAGACAGAGACTCATCCAGAAACATGGTAACTCAAAACTTGGCAATTGAGAGCACTGACAACTGTATTCTTCATTTGTTTTACTTTTCTGGTTAAGGATTATTATTAATACAGTGCAACCTGAATGGCTGAAACTTTGCTGCATCTGTATTTCTTCTGTTTTCTTGCCTGATCTACCTTAAACCAATGCTGTCAATCATCCATCAGATTCCTCAGGGAAGGAGGTAACACAAATTGTTTCTGACATCTACACATAATGAAGTTGCTGTTGTAATGGTCACTGCCTACAGAGGTTAGCTTTCAAAATTTGCTTTTTTTGATAATGTTGCACTACAGGCAAAAAGAAATAAAACAATAAAACAACATAGGGTTTAATGGGAGTTAGACAAATTAATGGAAATTTTGTCATTAATTTACAAAGGACTGGGATTTGACCATAAAAGAAATCATAATGAAAATAGGTAAATGGGTTTGATTACTGATGGTTATGAGACCAACTTAGATGCTGAACATTCTTCAATACCATATTTCTGCTTGTATGAAGGTCAGTTTCAATGTATTCTGTTTTAAGACACTAGAAGAGATTATGGAAGAAAAAAATCTGAGACAGCAGCTAGAAGCAAATTTATGTGTCAGAAAAAATGATAAATTTTATAATGAATAACAGATCTTTTATGAAGCCCTTTATATAAATCCATTTCTATACTAATTCAAACAAGGATGAAAAAAGGAAGGCAATGATTTCTTTCAATTTAGAAGTAACAATGTCTAAAAAAAGAATCCCTTTACAAAATTGCAGATGCTATGTTGTTCTGAATAATAAACTGAGAGTACAGACATAAAATGATTACAAATATGTATCATGTGCAAGCCAAGCAATACAGTTTTTTATGACAACTTATTCCTCTGTAATTGAAGTGCTATTTGTCTGGACTTAAAGTTTTATAAAATCATTACTTAATTAAATATGATTTTTATTTAATTAACGTTTGAAGGATTCTACTCTAAATTTAGTGCAAGTGATCTTGATTGTCCAAGGCATTCACTGAAATCTCGCCATCTTGAGTATTTTTTTTTGCTTCAAACATTTCCTCTTCATTATGGTATATGTTTCCTCCAGAGCAAACTAACAAACACTTTTGATGTTCAAAGTAAAAAGGATGGAATGTAATGAATTAGACAGCACTGGTTCCCATCTTACATTTATATTACATTTCTTTTAAAATTTGGCATATGTTTTGGCATTGTTTTTCATTCTCTTTTTAAACTGTGTAATTACAGTTCTTCAATCTGTAACTAATGACCATCAGAAAGTTTATTGTATAAGAAAGTAAATCACGTATTTCTTTTCCATCAAAGACAATTATAAAACTCGAACTCAAGATTTATTCAGCTAGATGTTTATGTAGATCTGCCATGACTCACAATGTTTAAATAGAGTCAGTAGTGCTGCTGCCTGCTCTTACCTTTGATGGACTGCGGATGACACGTTCAGGAGGCCTTTGGTGTGTTTTTCTTTCAATGCCAGTTCATTTTCTTGTTTCTTCTTAAGTCTGATCTTTTCAGTTCTTTCTGCTGAAATAATATTTTTTAAAATCTCTGCTCAAAATTACAAACTGAATTGTGGCAACCTTCAGCACAAATTAATCCTGGTTCTAGGTAGTCTTTCCAAAGTTAATGTTCCTTGGGGGATATCAAGTACTTCTTACACAATCTTGCTCTGCCACTGTGACCTGTTGCACAGACAGTAGTTTGTGCATCATTTAGCGGAGATGGTAATGTCACTAAACTCCTATTCTACCTGCTTCTTCCACTAGGCTAACTGATTAACACGGAATTCAAAGCAGAAATTTTATAAAAACCCCTTGATTTCTTAAGCAAGAACTATAATACCTAAACAAAACATGCAATATAAAGAAAGCCCCCACTTAGAGGCCACTGAATCCTGGGAATGCTTAACTTCACAAGATGTCCCCTCAACTGACATCAAACTATTCTGGGTACTTTTGCATATGCTGACACTCTGTGACTAAGTTAGTGCTTATCTGCTGACCAGGCTCCTGACTCTTGCCTCTGAAGTCCTGACTGGCAGCAAGGCTTGGAGCATGTCTGACAGAAAGGACCTCGCACCACTGCTTTTAAATAAAACAGAGGGAGGGAGATGGATGGGTACGCAACAGATCAGGGTAGACAACCTTCATTTGGGGAGCATCCAACCTCTTCTGAGTGCTCAGAAAAGCTGACAGGCACCTTTCCTACCAATGGCACCATCAGGGAGCAGTTACTTTTGGCTGGGCTGGGCTGGCTGTGCAAGGGGAGGTACTCTCCACCTTTTTTCCTGTGGCTGTGCCAGACAGACTAAATTCAGACTTACTAGGCCAAGGGATGTCAGAAGAAGCAAACTCCTCTAGCCTGAAATTAAACATAGTCACTGGGAGAGAGATGCCTGGAATAATGGTCCTTACTTCCATTTAACTGTCACTGAATGAAGTATATAAGAAATTTCCTATGGGGCAATCCTAACCCCACAAATAATACACAGTAGGTGGTTCTATTGCCAATGCTGTTTTTATCACCTTGTGTTTTAGAAAGAGAAGTTATGAGATGACTTGGTGAGGAGGATCACACTCTTAGTATGGTGACCATGCTTGGAGATTACTTCACAGATCAGCCCCTTCTGCAAAAGGAAGCATCATGGATATTCTGACTCCTGGATGAGCTTGGATGGAAGGCAGTTGGCTTGCTGGTAGGGCTTAGAATGTCCTGGCTGTGCGCCCAAGCAGAGCTCCAGGATGTTAAGAATCACAGCGAGAAACTTAAGTGCCTCTGCGGCCAATACAGCAGCAGAAATGAGAAAGAAGTGGGGCTATGCATTACAAATCTGGACTTTGGTTAAAGAAGGACTTAGGTGTACTAAAGTGTCCAAGTCCCTTAGCTGGTAGTGCCAAGCTACAGCTCACATACATAGGTTTGCAGCATTTTTTCACTGTAGCAGTTCATTTGATTGGTGAATTTCAGCTGGGTTTCTCTCTGGCCACCCAAATCTATAACACTGCTGCTTTATTACCAGCATAAATACTCTCATCCTCCCTCCTGTCTGAAGGCTTACATTGCAGCAGAACTATTTTTTTTTCCTTCAGTTGAAAACAAAATGTGCTCCATCACGTGCAATTTTCTTCCTTGTATTTCATGGCATATCAACACACTCAAACAATAACATATCCACACAACCTCTAGGAGAAAAAATAATCTAAATGAGCAATCACCAGAAGGTTGACTGTGCTTCTTGTGACTGGTATTCTAGGTCTCACAACCTAACTGGGAGACCAGTTGAGAGCAATATCAAAACACTGATGAAGCAGAACATTCAAGTGTGTAATGACATCCAGCTCAGTCCAGCTCAGCTCAGAAGAGCATTCTGGAACAGGCTTCAGTTTTAATTCTGGCTTGAAGAAACTCATATCAAAGCCAACTATAGTTGGCTCAATAAGGGCCAAAGAGGTCTTTAGAGGTTTCTGAGAACTTCAGTATATGACTGCTTTGCTGGCTGCCAGTGTCTGAAATACAGATTGTCCAAAATCCCCACACAGATTTTGCCTTAGTCGTAACACTTCAGCTTCCAGTATTAAAGTCTTCAAGGTTCACAACAGAACAGTGCAGAACAGATTGGCTCTCTCCAATTAGCCACGCCTAGCTAACACTGAGCCTCACAAGTCCCTCCTACCAACTCACCTCTGGATCTCAGCCTTGAGTGGATACACCTATTCATCTTCAAAAAATCTGTTGTGGTTAAAGAATATTTTCTGTTTTAAAAATTGCTAACTCTCCTTTAGAAAAAAAAAAATTATCCATTCCATGTCTCTCAAATACCTCTGATCTTACTCGCATTTTGCTAACTTGTTAACTTGATTTAATGCCTTCAGCAGGGGAGGGCAAGCTGTTTACAAAAGAAATCAATAATCACAGCTTGCTTTTCTTCTCTTCTTTTGAAGGAAATAAACAATTAAAAATAATTGCAGAAGAACCCGCCTATATTTGAGATCCAGCAGTTCATAAACCTCTTCAGCAGTTTCAGAACTTGTGAGGATCATGCTTGACAGCTAAGAAATAGTGCAGTAGCTCACAGAGTGTTCTAGGATGGGCATGCTTGGCTTTTTGGTGTCCCCTCTAATGCATTTCCTCAATTTCAGAGACAACAACATTTCTCTGAGCCAAAAAAAGGAATTAATTTAAAAGTCTACTCCACAAAGCTGAGGTCAGTAACCCAGAGGAAGCAGACTTACCTGCCAGTGATGTTTGTTTTCTAACATTGGAGCAGGAACTGCAAACTCAGATCTCCTCCCTTCTAGTGAAAAGATTCAGCTTGCAGGGGCCTGTCATATACCCCCTCTCTCTCCTTATGAATATTTGATTCATTGATTAACTTTATCTGCATGAATTAATATGCAAAGTTGAACAGTGGTAGATGTTAACTCTACAACTTGTATAGCTCCTCACTTTTGAAATTTTTCTTGCCCTGTGTTGAGGTTTAAAGCACTACAAAATCAACTGCAGGCAGTTGTGACTATGGTGGTATCTCTGATCCTAACTTGGTGAAGCAGAGTTTGTGGTTAAACTATAATTTCCATCATCAGATCACCGTTCTGTGTGTGTTTGTACCAAATGTCGAGTAACAGGGTCCTGCATCTATAACTGTAATTCAAGCAGTTAATAAAAACAGTTCTACCATTTCTCCTTCAAAGATGTAAACAGACCTACTCATTTTGCTTTGATGCTTAAATAACAGATTTCTGCTACCTATAAAAGCAATATTTACAGTGATAAGGTAATTAATTTAGACAGAATTGTCTTATAGTTCATACGTACCTTGTAAGGATTTCAGCTGTTGAAGCTTTTTCCCTTCATAGCCCTCTGTGATTTTTCCTAATTGCTGGTAGTAGTTTTGCACCAGTCTATTGATATTATTGCTGGTCCCATACACACTTTCAACAGCAGCTTCCACCAGTCTTTCCTGTATCAGACAGTACAAGCCACAATTAAAAACCTGACCTGTTTTGATCTGTCTAAAAGTGAACACCCAATCTGATTATGTATGTGCACAGAAAATTGTGAACTTAAATGTGGCTTTAAAAATATGGCAGACCAAGATGCTGAAAACCAGGTATCTCCATTCATCCATGGAACATTTCAACATGGTAAACTGTAGTAAAATCTTTCTAATTTGCCTCCCCTTCATCTGGGAAGAGGTCATTCCCCTATCTGTTCAATTTCTGTAGCTCATTTTACCTGTCAACCCAACTGCCAGCAAAGGAAAGCAATATATGTGTAGCTCTACTATGACTTTCCATTACACAGAAAATCCAAATATTTACTTAGGAAAAATTTTATTCATCTTGGAAGCAAGTTTTAGTTTTATTTAATTATTTACCTATGAAGTAATATTAAGCTGTTAATATACAAACGCTATTGACTAATCAGAAAACCTTCATCAATAGGTAACCATCTCCCTTTCTTCATCCTTTTTGTTATTCTCTTCCATGAACAACTCTCACAATTTTTTATATTTTTCAGGGATTGGCTTAATAAAACCTCTTTTGGTTAATATAGCAAATACTCTACTGCTACATAAGTGTTAGTTTGTAAAAGTCCTTACAAGGTATGTTCAGCTTTAACACAGGTTGTAATGATCTCCTGCTAATACTTCTAGGCATAGGGTAATGCATAAATGAAATTGCCTTCCATGTTAGCAAAGTAGTCCTCAATTTTTTTGGAAAACCACTATTGAACATTTCCATACCTTGAAGTCCTGCTCATCATCTGAACTCTTTTTTCCAGCTTCCTGCTGGGCATGCTGCAGCAGTGTCTGCCCAATCACCTGCTCCATGTGCTGCTGAAGAAACTGAAGAGCTTCTTGGATTTCTGTGACTAGCTGCTGGTGAAATTCTAAATTGGTTTCCTGTGTTTCTTCCTCGAGTTTCTCCTCCTCTTCCTGAATGTGGGACTCCTGGTAAACAGACAACAAGATACCACTGCCATCTAAACATGTTAACAAACTTAGTCAGCTTCACTTTGAAAGGAAGTCCTACACCCTTTCAGAATGTTACCATTTTAACAATGAGAATAATCTGATTTCCAGTGGAAACGTGTACAGTCATTTAACACACTTGTCTTAGCAACAAAACTATAGCCTCTGTCATGACACATACAGTACCAGCTGTATCCTGTCCCATTAGTCATTTCCAAGTGATGTATTCACATCTATGTCAAATACCCCGAGCCTTGTTCCTGTGCAGGCAAGTATACAGTATACAGTTACACAAATACTCATACAGTTTGTGTGGCCTGAGAAAATCTTGGTATATTGGTACTAAAGGCCCTTGCGGGAGGTCATGAAAACCATTGCACAGCATCCTGTGGTGAGGAGTTCTAAAGCTTACCAACATATCTCTTAATTCTGAACCTGCCATCTAATAGCTTGTCTCAGTGCTCTCTTTCATTAAAAACACATGAAAATTTGTTCCCTATTCACATATTTCATACCAGTTTTAAAACCTATGATATTCCATATGACACCGTTTTTTAGGCTAAAGAGTTCTTTGAGGTCTTTGGACCACCCTTGCCACCATTCTCCATGCTTCTTTTTAAATCCACTTTCCACCTAAATTCTCTTTAGCACACAATAGCATATGCTCACCAGCACGACCTGTTCTATCTTCCTTACATGTATTATTAGTCTTCCACAGATGGCCTTCTATTGTGTTGCTGATGTCCTTCTTATTAATATTCTTATTTAAGGCTAAAGAGCATTAAATTATTCTGGAGGACTTGACAGTACCTATTTGATGCCTTCATGGAAATAAGAAATGCAAGTAGAAAAAGAACCTGCTCTGCCCACATTCCTCTCTGGAAAATAATGATGTCCGTATTAAGGCTGGGTTGTTCTGACATGTATTTATTTAAAGCTCAGACATATGTTTTTGAAAGCTTTTTTAGGGAGTTGGAATGTGATTAAATTGTTTCTCCTTTTTTTTAGAGACCCAATGCCATGATCATGCCCAGGCTAGGATCCTTTAGTGTTGTTTTACATTCTACACAAATTCAACAGATAGATACGACAATGTCCACCAGTCTAAAACTGGCCCAAGCAAAAATTAAGTTTAGTTAAAAAAACACAGTATGTCTAAAAATCTGGTTGAGTGTCTGTAAATTAATGTTTTCTTTAACTCCTTATAGACTGTTTTAGGGCTTGTTTGTAACATGTTTTTTCTCTCTTGACTTTTCACAATTCCATACCTATGTCCTACTTCTTTGGCAGCAAGGATCTTATATTTGTATTTTTAGGCACTTCCTTGTGAGATGAGTTTTAGCTGGACTTGGAAAAAGGCTGTAATGGAGAGAAGCCAAAGGAACACTAATACCTGGGGACATTTCATTTTTGTTAGGGAACATAGTGATTGCATCAAGTAACGTCTCTGTGGGAGCTAAGTGAGAGGGAGCAGTGGAAAGCAAGAGGAATGCAGTGATATGCATTTGTATTTTATTACTTTATCTTTCTTCTGAAGGTTAATGAGTTTAAGATTTTAAAACTTAACCAAAAATACTTCAATTGATGTTTTAAACATGAAAATGGCAGCACACAGATTTTCCTTATTCCTCTTCCAAGTGGAGATTGAGTGTTTACATTATGCAAATCAAAATTAGAGGGTTACAAAATATTATCTCTCAGCTAATTACACAGTGACAGCATGGAGCACAGAGCTGCAAAGTATTGGATGGGTTCAACCCAATGTGCAGCAGCAGTGGGTTGGGCAGAGACTATCACTGACACCTGCTAGGAGGGTTGTCTGAGGTTGAAATAAGAAATTTGGTGTTGTTTCAGGTAAATTTCCAGTGCAGGTAAGTTATTTACTTAAGGGACAACAACACTTAAGGGATCAACCCTAAAAACCACAGTCACAAACAGATTTGAAAGTGACCTGTGGGAACATCCAGTCTAAAAATCCTTTCAATTTTCCCTTACCTCCCTGACCAACAGTACACAGATAATTTGGAAGGACGTCAAGGGAATGGATGCTGAGCTTCCTATGGACAGGAGAGAGAGAAAAAAGAATGAAAAATTAAGACAGTATAGATGAATTTGCTAGGTCTAACAGGAGGAAAAATTTCTTCTAATGCTTCTCAAGTGCATATTACGATCCCCAGCAGAATTAGGAGTTTATCTTACCCTGAAGCAGCAACTTTGCAGAAGTCCTTTATACACAGAATCATAGAATCAGCTGGGTTGGAAAGGACCTCCAAGATCATCAGGTCCAACCCTTGATCCACCATCACCGTGGTTACATGTTGACATGCCTTCTCTTGTTAGTGTTTTCATATAAAATAAATCGCTAAATAAGCTTGCTATGATCACACGTATCACAGATAGCTAAACAGCAGATAAAGCATCAGGGTATTTAAAATGTCTGCCCAAACTACAACAGGCGCACTCACAGACCTCCTGTAGCAGTGGTGGGCACATTTTTGACAGAGAACATTTTTCTTTCTACTTGGGACTTCGGTTTTTTTTAGATCTTCTACGACTACTTCTAATGCCAAATATCATACCATGAGATCACTGGAGACAATCCACGGACACTGTACTTACCACTGCCTTCTGTAACTGCAACTGGTCCTCATCATGGCATGGGGAGGATCCCTTCTGCAGGGTATGTTGCTCACTCAGTTCCTGAAGCAAGCTCTTCTTTCTGGACAGCCTCATGCGGGCCAGGGCTGCCATTCCAGCTCTTCGGAGAGTTAACCTTCTGAGTACTGAACACAGCAGAAGTCGGTGTTTTTGCAATATATAGTTAACAGACCTGTAAAAAGGACCATTAAAAGTCCATCAGCAAAGCTGCTTGCTCATTTGGCACAGCTATGTTCAGCAAAGTCATTGCTTAGAGGAGACAAGTTATTCTTCACTCTGTGTAATGTCTTTTTGTACAAAGCATGCCTTGGAAAGCTGATCAGGTGTAAATGGGTATTGCTGTGAAGGACTTTTAGTTCTGTCACACTGGAGTTAAATTATAACAGAAATACAATAGTTAGATAACCATCTATATGCTGCTGGACTGAACATTTTATCTTGAAGAATATGCAACTCCAATGTGACATATGGAGTGCAGAGAGGCTGGTTCAAGACTAGAAATCACTCACATAGTATACAGACAGAAAGCACACCACTGAGAAATCACACAAGACTTCTTTTTCTACCTACCAGGAGTCATGATATGTCTATTTTTTTTATTTTGCTTTTGATACTCAGACAAAAAACTCAGGCAATTGCCTCTCTCTCTCTGAGGATGCTCATAATCCCAACACTGCTTTCCACAATGCAATGTTCAAAAGTTTTTATCCATGCATGCAACGGTGAAGTTTCACCCCACTGCTTACTGACGAAACCATGCTTACTCATCACTGAGGCATCCTAGTCTGCTTACGACACCTTGAATTATCTTCTCTTGTTTCTCAGACAGGTGCTTTTGCATTACAGCAGACAGAGCATATTCCATTGTCCATAGCTAAAAGCAGGGGGAAAAAAATTACAAATGTAAAATACTTTGATTTCAGTCATTCTAGTCACCACATTAAGAAATGGGGGCTTATTTGGTGTCATTTTGCTAAAAGCAGTCATCCTTCACTTTCAAGAAATGAGCTCATGATGAATTAAAATTATTCTACTCAGGAATATTTTTTCAATTAACAAAATCTTAAAGAAAGCTCACTGAAAAAAAAAGGAAGGTTTCGAACTGGTTTGGATGAGCACTGAGCTCCATCTCCTACAGATTTTTTGGTTTCAGCAACAGAAGAACAAGAGAAAAATAATAATAATATGGCACAAAACATTGCATTGACTCTTATCAGCAGGCTGCAGTGGGCTTTTTGTTTGGTTTCTTTTCCACTAGCAGAGAATGTAGTTTTTATTCTCACTGAACAAAATAAAGATAAAATCTTCCATCACACTTTGGTGTATATAGTACATAGTGCTAATAGTTGGAAATGGGAGATAGCATGATTAGGTAAGTATATGGACTGCAAGTTTACAGCTCCTTCAGGGTGATATTTAGATCAAAGAATGTAATCTTTAAGAGAGTTTTGATGGATTCGCCATTAGACCGTAAATTTTTGGAGATACGGACTTAAGATTTTATTTAGTGCACTGCAAGAATTTAAGGAATAATTCATAAGCTGAAATGGTTGTAAGGCCCAAACTCTGTTACTATGAGATGAAGAGTGTATTTCAGGCTACACTGGCAGCTGAATAAATGTAGGTTACTTGCTGATGTATCCAGAGTCCTAAATTAAATATAATACTCAGGATCTCTGATAGCTTCACTTTATGTTCCAGCCTCATTCACAACATGAGGGACTAAATTTTCTATTATTGCAGCCAGCAAGGTTTTAATAGATCGATATGTCTAGCAAAGAATTAGATGTGTAATTGCACAATTGTTACTGTTAGGAGGGTACTGGGCCCTCCTGCTGGATCTGATAGTCTTTTCCTTGGGAGGCAGTGATCTGTGCAGGAGAGAGGCTGTATCTGTGAGCACAGAATGAACTCTCCTGGGAAGTGCAGAATATCAGAAACCTCATCATCTTTGGCCTTAAAATAAAAATGTCTTTTTTTCTTAGCTAGCATCTTCTCTGTAGTATACACAGTGACATATCTAACTGATCTCCCTCCCTGCAGGAAACCTTACCAAAACACATATTCCTGAGCAGGGTGCCTGAGAGGGATGGGCGGGCAGTCAACAACAAGTGACAGATGGGAAGAGTGCAGCTGAGCATGAGAAGCACAGCCCCAAAGTCTGTAAGGAACTAGAGACACATCAGGCTGCTCTTGGCAAGCACCACAGATGTACCCGTGTAGCCAGGCCTCAACTGATTAGTCTAGGTGAGCCTTAAAATCACAGAGCACAGCCGAGCACAGTGCCTTCTCTGACTGCATGCTGCAAGTGTCAAATTAAGGTCTATCACGTCTCCAGGTATCATCATGACAGATGGCAAAGACTTGCTGGAAGTAATAACTGTATCAGTATTTTCCTTTAGCAGCTCTGTGGATATGGCTTCCTGGTGTTTCACACCTCTCTGCATATGCCTTGTAGGTTCATCACATTGGGTATTTTAAGGTCTCTTTCAGTAGTTAGAAGAAGGGCTGAAAACAACCTTTTACTTTCTAGAAGTACTTTCATTTCCAGTGAGAGACTGGCTGTGGCTCAGATGAGGTTTCCCATCATTTCTGGAGACCTCATCATTCACTGAGGAGTTGCTCTTGAAGGGCCTGTCTGCGCACTTGCTGGTAAACAGCATGAAGGTGTTTATCACCAAGGCACAGAAGACAGAAAATGATTTCTGAATTACAATTGGAATGGTAAATGATATAATATTGCAGACAAGAACCCAAAATTTAGCACCTCACCTGCTACCAGTATATCCTATCCAAAAAGGCACTTTTTGATAACAAAGATAGGGATATAGTCATTCTTTACTTCTGTCTATGAAGAAGCAGCCTAGTTCTGTAGCGGAGAAAGTGTTTTTTAAAGGAAAAGAATGAGTCACCTTTTCCATTAAGAGTGCATTTGAAGTAATCTGTACGCAGAACTTATAAAATATCTCTTCACCTCACTCAGACCAATGGAAAGCTCACAATGCAGCAGAAATTCCCCCAGTGCACAGTTATTAAACTGAACAGTAGAAGTACATTAGTCATGTAAGTAGTAAGAGAACGAAAGGAAAGGAGTGGGATTATTACACATTCAAGATGGGATGATAAATAAGGAAGTTTCAGACCAAATACTAAACCAGTATTTTGTCTCAAAAAGGCCATTAGGGAGATGATCAAGATGGGAAGGATCAGCTGGGAATAAACAGAATATTCTATGTTTTATTGGAGGCAACACTTGAGCAGCTCACTGGGATGGGCTGGCAAGGCTGGGTATTTTCTACCTCCAAAATACACAAAGAACTCACACACACAGGCAGAAATGCAACAGCAAAAATTCTCTGGGAATGTTAATTTGAGGCTGCTGGCATATGACTGAAAACCAGCAAACCAGAGACAACTACTTCATCGAGCCAGGTGGCAAGGTCAGGCTTTGTGCTTGCATCAATCTTCCAATGGTGGGTCAAGTCACCAAGCACCTCTCCAAGCTTTCCTCTTCTTGGGAATGACCTTACTTTGCTCAGAGATGGGTCTCATACAGAGAGGAGAAACTCAGGTTGCTGTACAGAGCTGGAACAGAGCTCAGGCCCTCTGAATCTGCATTTAACCAGTAAAAGTAGTGACAAAAGGATGGCAAACACAGGAGTAAAGTTCCAAGGAATGTCTGGCTCCTTGAAGTGTTGTTCCAATTACTATGAAAAAATGAGTATAAACCAAAAAGAAAGTGATAAAATGCACACCACGTTAAAACTGGTAAGCAGATGCTGGTTCAGTTTTCTGAGTGTCAGTGATGTGGGAATGGACAGAAATTGCATCCTGTTCTTATTCTGTAAGCTTCCAAGTGTTTTGCTTCCTGGTCACAAGTCTATTACAAGAACTTCTGAAGCACTGCTAAGGTTAAGTATTACTCTCTGGCAATAAGGGCGAAGAATATGCTTCTCATCTCTGTTTTGACATCTTTAGCATAGATTATTCAGGAAATAGAAGGGAAGGGATTTCTCCCTACCAGCCTCTAGGTGGGGTGCGATGCACACTGACTGCCAAGCCAGTCCCTCAGCCTGGTGCAGCAGCTGCACCCCGAAACCCCTGCCCAGGCAGGAGAGCTCGTCTACAGAAATCATGAGTTAGGGACTATGTGGGAAAGTGCTCAAAATTTATTTTCAGTAATTATTTGTGCCCAATAGCTTTGCTCACATCCTCCAGCACAGAAGGCAAAGTCATATATAAAAAAGATTTCTGCTTTTCAAATGTAAAAGAGATTCTGTTCCCTGTAAGGACATCATATTTATAAATGCTAGGAAAGCTAATCTAAAAACAAACGAAAAAAAAGGTGGTTCAGGTAAAAGGGAAAAATCTCTTCTTGAGCCACCTTGAAAAGCACATATAAATACTCTGGTGAAAAGTCTTCTGGTATTGACTTCCCAAGCCTGTAAAGCAGGTGGCTGTGTAACTCTCAGCATTGTACATTTATCACAAGGCAAATGAAAGACATATCTCCAGACGGAAAATGCCTGATAAATGAAATGACTCTTGATTTATGGATCTTCTGTCATGGTGAGCACTGTAGCATCTATGGGATCTCTTAAATGACATGATCACCTGTCACAAGGTCTCTCTTCTCCTTAATGTGGAAACCAAGTATTCCTTTTTGTAGAACACAAGTGTCAGCTTATTGCTTTGTTTATACTACGAAAGGGCCAAGAAATGCACTTTGCATTTGAACATAACAGAATGGATTGTGTGATGTTTTTAACACTCATTTATACAGGAAAACTTGCCAGCCCAGGTTTGGTGGAATAGCTATCTCCCTGCATACTCTCTTCGGAGATACAGCAGATTTTTTTCCAATTTAGTTCAAATCCTTTCCAAAAAGGAAAGTATTTGATAAGTTAAAAAAGCTACTTAAGCTCAAACACAGAATATTGTCTTGAGGAATGACACAGTTTCCCACTAGGAGAAACTCATCTCTTCTTGGAATTTATCCCACAGGATCACTTGTCCTTAGGACAGCTCTGTCTGCTGCTCAGGAAATTTTTATATTGAATAAAGCCCAACTGCAGCACTGGTGAGTCAGAGACCACTATGAAAGCTCTGTCATTGCTAAGTTAATTCCTCCATAGCTCTATAGTAATTACTGTTAATGATGTCAGCAAACCCTTTTTTCTTCTTTTTCTTTTTTTTCAGCTAGGAAGTCATCTGCTTTATATTATGAATGCTATGGTACATTGAAAGTGATGGGATGTCAACTTTCTAATTTAAATAACCTATGCTTGGGCATGACCAGAACATCTGAATTCACATACAATTAATCCATCCTACACTGCTGACCAAAGAGCTATTATTTAGCAGCTGAGTGCTGGAGATGAACTAATCCTGTTAATCCTTTGAGAAAAATTCCTGGTATATGGTTTCTCTACTCAACAATGTGCCCAATGACAGCAACAGAGGAATGTACAAACAGAATTTTTGGCACAAAATGTCAGACTTGAGATCCTCTCCTCAGTGGTGAGTGTCCTATTTGTTGAACGCATCCTCTCTGGCCCTGAACAATGGCTGAGGTTCAATGGAAGGACCACAGCAGAAGTGCCCTAACATGTACCCTGACTTATGAAACTGTTTGCAAACTGCACACCGGAACCTCCTATCTCTTGTGGTTTTTAATGACAGCAAATACCACTACAGTGCTTTGGGTTCTGTGCATTTACTCTTATTGCTTTTCTCCCCTGGTGTCAATGCCCCCTATGCTGGGCAGAAACAGAGCAGGAAAGCTGTATGTCTGTTTCTCCACCTTCTTAGAATAAGTTTTATATAAAGTGTGTATCAGATGTTTCTATTTATCACAGTATTAATACATAAAAATTAATAAGAAACTTTTATCATTGCAAGGACTCCTTCCCTGTAAACTATATTCATATGTATCTTCTCCAAACAGACCTGATGAAGGTTGTTTTGAACTGTTTCTGTAGATGCTCAAGAGTTGAGGACATCAGACAGCAGCCTTGCCAAAAAATATTTATGTGCTGACAAAGCTGTCAAACACTGTGGACAGATGTTCAGTAATTACTCTCTGACTCCTCTATGCAAGTCTACATGCACAGCATACATATTCAGTCCATGTTGCAGGTCAAACTGCATTTTGATAAGCATCTTGATAATTTTTTCCATATCCCATACTTTAGACTCCGAGGTCCCAAAACATAACATGGATCTTACTTCTTTTTCTTGCAATAGCTGTTCCTGGAAAAGCTTCCAGCGTTTCTGGCGGTGGGTTTCCCATTTCTCCATCTGAGGGACCAAATTCTCCTGCCATTCCTCTTTCAGAAGCTCACATTCTCTTACAGAGAGGCCAGTCACCATTGGTAGGGTCTGAAGAAATAGCTCTGTCACCAACTCTTCTAAAGCATGGGAAGCTTTATAGTACAGCTCCTAACAGAGAGACAAAGATGGACAGAGACACAGGTGACAAAGTGAACTCTCAAACCTTTGGAGCTGTCTCCATGATGCCAGTGAGGGAACCATGTGAATGCACTGAGCCAGTGACTGACCCCCAGAGCTAAAATCCAATGCCACTAAGCCTTGAGTAAAAAAGACCAGGCTTTGTACATGAAGCAACTTAAAATATTTTGGTTCAAGGCACACAAGGCATTTAAAATGCAGCAGTGGCATGAGCACATGAGACTCTGAATCCTAACTGTGACTCACATGCAACTGCAGTATAAAGAATATCCTGTTTTATTGGCCATGGTGATGTGTTATAAAAATGCTTATTTTGAAAGCTGCTGTGGAAACAATCCAGTGTAGCACAGCACCTCACAGACACATTTTCACAGTGCTGATAGGAAATGAAGAAAGAAGGAAGAGTAAAAAGGAACAGTATGGATTTTCGTTAGGCAAAACTGACATACGTCATGTCAATAGTCACTACTTCAAAATATGACACTCTTCAATGCCTGAAGAATAGGATTATTCAAATTCATCCTCATTTAGAACAGTTTCAAGCCTAGGAAAACAAACATTTTCTGGTGGTTTTAATAAAACTAGTCCCATATAAGCAATTTTCAATGGCTGAGGCTGCTTCACTTACAAGAAGCATTTGGGAGATTTAGTCAGATCCAAGCTAAAAACTCTTTTCTAATTTCACTGTCAAATACACAGTGGTAATAGGAGCTGTGTTGGCAAACTTGCTAGAATTTAATTCCTGAAGAGAAGGAGTGGGGGCAGCTAGCTTTCCCCAGCTGAAAAGAGAAAACAAAAACACATTGGAAAGGTCACATGGATACTGCAGTACTTCAGCAGTATGAAGAGCTATTTTTGTGTGAGATCCACATGATCTTACCAGTCCAAAAAATCTTTATTGCCTAACTGGGCTTGTTTTCATTGTAATCAGCATTAACTCTCCTGAAAACACTTAGATTTCTGTCTTTTCTTTAAAACACAGATAATATCTTTAAAACTCCTTTAGGCATTTCTGTTACTAGTCATCTTTTAGCTGTTGCCTTCCTTTAAATACAGTTTTAATTATAATTTATTAGGTAATCAAAATCTAGAACCTCTCAGTATAAACACAGAGATCCTTATCTAGATGTCAAATACATTTGTCTGCAGCTCATAGACATGAAAAGTCTAGTGGACTTTTTTTTTGTGGGGGATAAACTGCTATAATGTACTATGTAAGAGCCCATTCCAACTGCTAGATGTTGAATCATAAACTAGAAAATAATACTAAAAAGAAATACAAAAAACCCCACCAAAAACCCAAAAGGGGATGCAGTCAAGAATGCAGAAATAAAGAAAGACCAGAACTTAGGTTGCATGTGAAATATAGTTCTTGCCCCTATGATGATAAATTTGGGGCTCATGTTCTGTTTCTACAGGACCTTTACCTGTTTCATGTTTAGGTTTAATTTAAGAATACCCTTTGAACAGATTGATTTCATAAAAATATTTTGTATTTCTCATTTATTGTAAAATATACAAGCTGTGCACTGAATACTAAATTATTATTTTCCTCCTATGATCCCTCTAGGATGCTAATCACCATATTAATTAGCTGTTTCACAAACAATAAATAGCTTAACAGCTCCCTGCTGTAACCTCTTCTTATGGATAAAATTGAGGCATGATACTACAAAACATGTTTACTATACCTCTGAGATGAGTTGTCTTGATCCTTTCCACTCTCTCACCTGTTTAAAGCAGGCAGGAATTTCAGAATCCAGCTTCCATTGGCTTTCTTTAACCTTAAAGTGTTCTGAATTCTTGCATAAAATGGGCTATGGCTTTCTGAAACTGGGCATTGGGTGTAAGCATGAGAATTAGCAGTCAAAGGCTCAAGAATCGGATACCTCATTTCTGATAACATCTCTCCCATTTGTAGTGATTGCTCACAATCTGGACATGACAGTATCACTGGCTTTGCATTTGCTACACAGGTCTATCCTATGCTGAAGGATTGATCTCCCCTACTCCTTAATTTTTATTGTTACCAGTCCCTGTTACAACTAAAGACAGGATTTATAGCATCCTAATCATCTGTGTAGTTGTGGGCCTGGCTTAGCTTGGCAAAAGCAATGCAAAATGTTTTGCCTGAATTTTCTCTTCCACTGCTATTTATTTTAGAATTCAAGTCTCCAAGTTCTCAGATTTAACGTAAGCTCAAAGATTCCATGTTTCTAATTTTCGTATCCCATACAATACTTAAAGAAAAATTGCTCTATCTCAGTAAACCATCTCTTCTCTGAGCTTTACCAGCCTTTCAGGACAAGTTAATTCTCCTGCCTTTACTGCGTGTTCAGTGATATAAGGATTTATATTGAGTCTGAAATAGTTCATAAGCAGTCTAGAGGAGCCTGTGGCATTTCTATTAAAATCTCAAAAGATCTCAGGCAGGGTGTTAAGGAATTCTATTCTTAAACAATGACAGCTAAATCCCTTTGGAACACATTTAGCTGTAGAACTGATAGCATTTCCCTGGCATCCTCACAGCTCTGTATTATTATTTACTAGGATATATTTTGCACAGAACATAAAGATGGTATTTTGTTACTTGTGATATTTTGTTCAAAGATACAGTGAACAGAGTTCTGTGTGTATTCTCTGCAGCTTCAAATTATACTGTATACTTGCCTTTGGCACTACCACAGTGAGTACACAGTTACTCAGGAAAAATGTGACTAGGTCCTGTTCCCACAAAATTACTTACCTATATCACCTCATTAACGTGATGGGCCAAATCCTATGGACACCAGACCCCAGGCAGGCCTTGCATGCCAGACCCTAACAGGACAGAATGCTGTACCCACAGGCCATACCACAGGGAGGATACAATGGCCAGGCTGTTTAATGCAGCACTGGAAAAAACACAGTGGAACAGCCTTTTAAAATTTGGTAGGAAAAATACAAGTCTACATTTAGGAAGGACTGCAGATGTGACTGAATTCTACCAAAGCAACTCAAGCTAACAAAATAGTTCCAAACTATTTGTACTCTAAGGAATGTACTTGATCTCAAACAGCAATAAAGTCTGTCCATGAGCAGGGATGGCACACTATGTATTATTAAAGTTATTTTCCACAGCAAAAAAAGGAAAACTGTTACAAAATCCTACACTGCTTCCAGGATCTTATTTTTGGACTAGAACCCCTATAAAATATTTCTTACAAGCTTCCTGATATGCCATCTCTTGTTTTTAGGGCTTTGACTTAATGAAATTTATTCAAATTGATTCCATTAATAGAATAGCTGATTGCAATGAATGAATGAACCTGTTTGTAGTACCTGGCAGTCAACCTCAAAGCTTTTCAAAAAATCCCCAGAGAAATTCATCAAGCATAAAGAAATACCACTGGGTATGTGCAGAAATAAAATGGGCTCAGATTAAAATGCTGAGTGCATCTGAATTTCAAACAAGGCAATAAATACATGATTTTGTCAAAAACCGGGGGAAATACACAGCTTATCAGATTTCACTCAAACACAAAAAACAATATTAATGCTCCCCCTTCAAACCTAAATGATGAAAAGGTTCCTACATGTAGATGACAATAAAGCGAATAGTGAAATTGTGAAGCAGGAAAATGCATTTCGAAAGGCTGGTTGTAGTTTATTTTACATGCCTGCCAATAAGTAGTATGTATTATCTCAGAGGCAACTTCAAAAGTGAGACAGAGGTGTCTTGATAGAGATTTCCACCTCTAACAAACTCTAGGTGATTCACCTAGAAAAGGTGCTAGGTCTTGGTACCCAAAAATGCAGTCCACTCCATGAAAAGCAACCCTAACCACATCTCATATTAATGAAATTAAATAAGGAAAGTAACAGAAGAGTAAGTCTCTGAGAATCTGTACTTTTTATTTTGTAAAAAATATTTTTTCACCCTTTTATTAACAAAGGAAAAAATCAAATACTTTCTTCAACCTCACATTCATGTTTACCCATTCATAGAATGTTTATTGCCTTGCCCATTGATAACTTAATAGCTTTTAATCTAAATTCCTGTGCCTTTCATTCCTGTGTCAAGTCAAATGAAAGAACATTCTGGTGAACTGCTATCAGCAAAGAGGAATTACAAATGACAATAAATTGTGGTTTTATGGGTTTGAAGCTAAGACTGAGGAAAAAAACTACCTTTCCATGCACTATGTCATTCCTAGCCGTTAATTGATTTCCTTTGTGCAATCTGCATGTCTGTTTTCTTAATAATGAGCTGTTAACCACCAATATCTTTTCACTTCTCCTTTTCTTACTGAAATATGTGGCTAGTTCACAAAAAAAAAAAACGAGGGAAAAGATTAAAGGTTGGTGAATATCTGATGTGCTAAACTTGAGACAGACTTGCAAGGAGATAGCCATTTTTCTTTTCAAGAGATCATGACAAACAGAACAGGACATAATGGGGCAGGAGTGGGTGCTGTGTTTTGGCTGCCATGTAAAAGACAGTTCTGGTAAAAACTTTGCAATTGAAAAGTTACCCAAGCCAGTACAAAACTGTTACTGCAGCACAACATCCCTTGTATGTGGGATAACTCTGCAGACCGTATTCATGTACATATTAGGCTGAGCCATTCAATTAGCTCTGCACAATTCTTCCTTCAGTTATGATATACTGTGATAATCAAAATCATTCACCCACATTCCCCATTATGTACTTCAAAAATTAGTTATGGAGCCTGTGTCGAGACACAGAGTATTCACCTACAGCGCACTATTCCAATCCACCAGTGTGGCTGAAAAGTCCTACACTATCCTCCAAAAATAACTCATTCATTCACTTCAGGCATCAGCAGATTCCATTGACCTTGGTTAAATCATTTTAATTGATTTATTCATGTGTACACAAAACAAACCTACTCAATTATTCTGTGCAAACACAGTCAACTTCCAGATCATTGACTTTTTACATATTTATTCACCAATTTGGATAATTCTTTGATGCACTGTAGCACTACAGTCTTTTGTAGTGCTAGAGGGTTATATAAATCTATCTTGATGAACTCACAATCTGTTCAAAAGGGGAAAAAATATAAAAATTAAAAAAGCATAGAAATTTGAGAAGGGCTTATAAGAACACCATGAGAACAAGGTTAGGATCTTCTTTCACAAAGGAGTGCCACTTAGAGGTGACATCTTTTCTTCTGTCCTCAGGATATTTATTGGTTCCCTATTTGGTCACATCATGACCTTTTCCTTAGATTCTAATATCACCTCTTGCATTGAGATCATCTTTCAACTTACTCATAAAACTAAGTCTGTTAGGCTAGCTGCTCTGCTTGCTTATACCAGGAAAAACCAAGGTAGACGTGGAAATGTCAAGTTGTTCTAGTGCACAACTGACAGAGGAAGTCTTTATCACATAGAAGCCTTTATTACATAGAGGACTTTGCCAAGTCCTTTTTCCTTGAAGAAAACCCCAGTGCAATGGCCTTCAAATGTAACAGCCAAGGACCATGAACTCAGGGTGATGGCAAGGCACTTGGGCTTCTGTGCTTGGTTAAGTGAGTTTGTAAGGAGTGCAACCCTTGGGAATTTTGTATTGGCTGTCTTCCTTGAGGATTTATTCTGCTCTGTCTACAGTGCAAGCTTTGATACAGTACTTAAATGGGGGTGGATGGTCTAGGAAGCTGATACAGAATGGAGGCACCTGTATGCTCCAAGACAGTTGCTTTGAAAGCTGCTCTTAGCAGAAGGT
>JAWWLV010000144.1:61434705-61452178 GCA_035041135.1 Platyrinchus mystaceus | reverse complement strand
CAGGTAGGTTGTGGAGTCTCCATCCTTGAAAATGGAAGTTGTCTAGACATCGTCCTGGGCAATCAACTGTAGCTCACCCTGCTTGAGCAGATGGGGTGGACAATTTATCGATATGAAGGCCAAAGTGAGCACTGCAGCAAGAACAGACTGCAACAAGACTTGATCATTCTGACAATTCAGTTCACTGAACACTATGTCATTTTGCTATGTCGACCTAATGTCATTTTGCTACAACAATTTTCTTTAAATATGCTCACAAGTAGAAGAAATGATTCTGGAAATTGTGTGAGAGTAAATTACTTCTCACTATTTTCATTTTGGCTGAACATTTACTGTAATTTTCCATGAGTGCTGATGGGAGGCACTGAGCCCTGATACAGCACCTATCAGAAAAGTTGGGGGTTTGTTTCTCAACATGTTGGGCATTAGGTAACGTGCAAAGCGATACAAGGAGAACCATGAATCAGTGGATCAGTCAGCTTAGACTTCAAAATTATATTTTCAGATAAGCAATGTGAAGGGGTGTAAAAGGAAGAGGAAAAGACTTCATTTTTAAAGTATTTTACTCTAATATAATAAAAGAGAGATTTATGTGAAGAACATAAGCCTTAAAATTATCTTTTTACAAGAGTGATAGCATATCTGCTTTGCGTATCTTTTGGCTCCACGTGTTAGCAGGAAATCATAGGACAGTGTCTTGTGTTAGCCAGTATCACCACCAATGTCAAGTGCATAAAGAGTAAATGGAGAAATATCACAAATACTTGTTACAAATGTGACTCTTCTTCAATATTCAAATTAATGAAATAAGGTATAGATTATGTGAACTTTAGATAAAAACATACTAGTACCTGGAACAAGACATAAAAGGCTTAAAGCCAAAGTTCCCATTCCAAGCATACACCCCTCAGAATAAAACCGTTCTTGGTCAATTCATCAATATCTTTTTAAAACAGGGGTATAGAGATAAAGCCATATTTTTTTAAAATTTTTAATACAATAATGAGAACTCATACCCATATTTATTAAGTCATGAGCTCTGGTCTAAGTACTCACCATTACTGAAATGTGCCAGCTGTTCCCAGAAGGCCTTGTGCAGATCTGTTAGAAGTTCTTCCTTTTGTCGGACTGAAAGATTATTCTTTACAGTTAAATGGTCCAGAATATTTGATACAATAATTAATCTACCCTTGCACTCTTCTGGTATATAGGACTTAAGGGAATCGATCATTTTCACCATAAGCTCCCAGTTGAATAACCTTTCCTGAATGTCCTAAAACAAACATAAAGTCCTGTTTAGAAACCAAGAATGTGTCTTTGGTTGTGCTTTCCTTTCATTGAATTATTCATTCCCAAATCATGCAGCAAAATGGCAGAGGCCTCTCAAGACCACGTGAATAACAACCTTCATGTACTTAAATATTTCTGAATATCTTGATCAGTGCAGGATAGAAGTGGGTTTATTGCATGTTCACTTGAAAGAGCTAATCTAAAACTTGGTGTTTGTCACTATTTCTAACTGTCACGAAGACATTTAGTCAGTAAAAGACAACAAATTTGCACAACAAATTTAAATACTCAAGGAGAAAACATGGACAGAAGGGCAAGGTACTATATGGCACAACAGTACAGGCCTTCATTTTGAAATGAGAGTGAGTCTTCATAAAGTGCAATAGAAATGGAGCTTTTTGCAATAAAGCTCACAGAGACAACTGCAGTAAGCAGTCTATATCCCGAGGCAGGAATGACAGGCTCTGTACACTTACATCATTCTTTCTGTTCAGATTGACTAAATCTCTCTCAACTTTTATTTCTTTTCCTACTTTACCATTGTCCGCAAATCTTGAGATTCACTTAACAAACTTTCTACTGCAATCATCTTCTCGGTCAGATCCATCATTATCTTTGTTGCTTTGGCACTTGAGCATTTTGATTGGTCCAAAAAAGCCTGCTGGGCTTTGTCAGTCTGCTTCCAAAAAGCTTCCATCTGTGGAATATGAATCAAAAAACAACCCATGCTCCCTCGTTAATCATCAGGTATTTCATTAGAGACATATGAGTCTATGGAGATACAAGTCACTGAGACAACAGACAGCATTCAGTATTAGTTATAGTGAACAATTTGCAAAGCAAAAGAGCTTGTTCACTATATGATAATACACTTGGTGGTGAAATAAAGCCAGTAGGTCAATCCTGACATTTTAAAATAACCTTTTAACTTGCTAAGAATTTGCTGTTAGTTCTCCACATATTGCATTTATAAAAACCTGTTATGTTTTTAGTATTAAAGAGAGAAACATAAAAGATAAACTGCAGCTTTTTTTTCTGGGAAGTTTATTCAGCTGTAAGAACAGGCATTCCGGTCAAACACCAGTTTTTAAAAAAAGGAAAACTGAAAATTGTTACTGTTTTTCACCATCAAAGCCTTTCATAGACAGATGCTACATAAGTACTTTATTGACTGCACTGGAATTCAGTACTTTATGCAGTATCAGCAAAGTGTATCTATCCATTTTGATAGATTATTGTATGGGTAATCTCTAGTTTTAGGCTCTGATCCCACAAACATTTAAGACTGTGCACAACTGTGAATATTCTGTGGCATCCAATGCAATTATTAGCATACATAAAGATAAGAAAATGCATCCATAGCCAAAATTTTCATTAAGTATCCATGAGTTTTGGAAAAAAAATTTGCCTATGGCATCTGTGAGTATGGCAAAAAAACCCCTTTACATTATCAAGAGAAGGCTGGATTAGTTCAAGGTCCTGATCTATACAAATCTGTGCAGAGAGAAATAATTTTCAATATGGATGAAAAGCATCTGCAGGCACAAGAGTGACAGAGCCATTGAAGGATGATTGCTGCTGGTGAATAAATGCCATGTTGCTCAGCAAGGTTGCCAGTGATTTTTTTTATGTGATTAACTCTGGAGAACTCTAAACAATCCATTTTTCACAGAGCAAAGTGAAATTGCAAAAGAAACTTGACACAGGTGTACCAACATTACCAAGACTTCCACTATTAAGTGAAAGGCTTAGAGAATCGAAAGCTGAGAAAATTCACAGTGAAGCACTTATCCACCAGACACTAAAAAACATTAAATCCTGTAGGAAGAAGGCCCAAGACTGAGATGATGGGCTGTTTAGTCCAGGGCTGAAGTGCCAGAGTAAATCAGAGCAGGCAGCTCACACAGCCATCAGTCTGACTAGTCAGTCTCTCATTTTCATAAGCAGTCAATTTGCTCAAACCTCAATAACAGGAGAGATTATCTTACAGATTACTCACTTTACTGGAAAATAATACACAGAATATTCTTAACCTCCAGTTTTCTAGGCTGAAACCTATTTCTATAGAGAAAAAAACCCTTTACTTTGAAAATCAAATGCCTGCTATCAAACGGTATTTGTACATAAAAACCATGTAAATGTATTCTAATGTAGAAGGTTGCTAAGAAAAAGGTTTTGCTAAAGTAAATGCATAAAACATACTAAAACACTGCCCTGTAATTATTTTCTTAGTACTTCTTTCAACTGAAAAAAATTTATAATGTCTTAGTACACTGCTAGTTATGGGGATTGATGAAAACAAGGTGCTAGGATAAGATTCCTAAAAGTAGGGCTATACATATGCTTGAAATAAATCTTACCAGACAAGCAACAGACATTTCTCAGCTATAAACCCAGTGTGATAAAACAATAGTTTTTTACAAAAGACATGAAAATGTTTTTTTCTATAAAAACCATTTTTGTATGAAAAACATATTGGGGCCCAGAGGGAATAGGAGATCCTTTGCTGGAGCAATGTAAAAATGTTTTCAGTCCTTGTACACATATAAAATACTAACTGTGGACTAGTCAACAAAACCACTGCACTAAAGCAGTCCCCACCAAAAGAATAACATTAAAATAAAATCTTAGAAAAAACAGAAAGTTACATTATCTATTACGTGCTCAGAATATTCCCTTTCCTTCCTTTCTAAGTCTTCCAGGGTCTGGTACTCTGAATTATGCGCTCCTGACATCTCAGTATTCTGGAGTCTTGAGTCAAGTTGTTTCTGTAATTCTTCAAAATCCTGGAGAAAATAAGCAAGTGATTTGTTAAACAGAAAAACAGACAGGACTTCTAAATTTGGGAGTGAATTTGTTGTCAGTTCCAGCTCATGGCTAAGGAAGCTGCACAAGAGCATTCAGGAAGTTCTGTCTTTGGGTAACGTGCCTTCTGCAGCAAGCAGGAAAATCTCCAGATATATGGCAGCTCTGAACTACACTTACTACACATACATGTATTTCCACTAGCATGTGAGTAAAATCAAGACTGCTGTCCATTTCCACTGAATCTAAGTTTTTGCACACTAATCTCACTGGATTTAAGGCAGAAGAGTCCTTTAAGGCAAAATGCATTCTGATATAAATTATGAGGAATAACTACAGAGATTCCTTATAGTAATTCACAGATTGTGACACTGTACAAACAAAGTCAGTCAACAACTAGACCTGATGACCTGACAGACTAATGCCTAAATGTGAAATTACATCTATGGTAAGAAAAAAATAATCAATACTGTAATTAGGCTGCTCTCAGCACACACATTCAAGACTTGAATTGGCAGGGCATTGGATAACCTTACTTAAGGCCAAGCTTCTGACAGAAGGCTGGACCAGACAATCTGCAGATGTGCTTCTCAATTCAGATTTTTCTATGACTCTTAACTGGAAAATGGAAAGTGGAACCAGTAGCTCTCCTATTTTGTTTAGTTTTGTAACACTTTTTTTCCTTCTAATAAACTTAGAAATAGTACTGTGACTCTCTGAAATGCAAACTGACTGACAGTGTATGTCTTCTAGTTCAGAAGTCGCATATGGACTTTGATACAAGTATATGAAAGAAAAAAGGATATATTTTCCCTTGATGAAAGCCTTGAGCTTCATTCTGGTGATTTATTTACTGCTATTTTATTATCAGTAATTATACATGGGACCAAACAAAGTCCTGATAATTAGAAATTATTAAATCTGAGTGAATAAGGTCTTCAGTGTTCTGTTTGCTTAAATGGATTAAACTACAAAACACTTTTATCCTTAACAGATTACACACATCACTGTCCTGAACACTTCATAAAACAACAAAGAGGAAATGCATATAAGGTAATGGAGAAAACCAACTAACAAGGGAGTTCCTTTGCATTTCTTCAGAAATAGATTACAAATGACATTGCTGTATAAAAGGAGCGGGTGAGATAGCCTGCTGTGGAAATAAGATTAATTCTTATTTTCTGTGGTCTTAAATATTATCAAAAAAACCCCACTTACATTTTCCTGAATTAAAAGGATCTTCTTGAACAAATCATCAGTAATCTTCTTCTTACGATAAAGGTCTGTGAGGTATATTTTGAGAACCTGAATAAATATCTATTTAAAAGGAAGTAAACAAAACCCAAGTTAAGTGCCTGTTCAACATTGTAAGGACATCTTTGGGATAAAATTTGTTGATTTAAATCGATCAGGGAGATTACAGTGAATCATAAGTGAAATAACAGATACATCACCAGCAACTCTCCAGTACTTCCATTGTGAAAAATTCTTTGGTTTTGGCTTCAGTGAGATACTGGAAGATGGTTTTACATTCTAACAAAGACAAGAACATAATATCCTACATCCTTGTAGCCAAACTGACATATTTGAAACTGTTCTTGACTGAAGACAATGCAGGTCACTTAAAAATGCAAAGTCCATTTTTCTAAAGTTTAATGAACAACTAAACTGAAAGATAATAACTGTTTTAAAGATAATGAAGATTTGTTACAATGACTTTAATTGTAGTCAGCCACATGAAGCATCCATCATTTTTATATACAAATCAAAAGTAAGCATCTCAAGTTCTAGCTGGCTTCTTTTACAAGAAATATTTATTTTCCAGATGTGTGCCTTTTTTTTTTTTTTTAAGACTGTAATACTAGTGTATTCAAAAAGATGGTTTTGAATTTTTTTAACACTGGGAACATTTTTGCTTAACCTTTTCCCCTCTTGCCTCAATTAGAGCTTCAGTGTAAAGACAATTCACCTCATTACTAACTGTTGCAGCATTTTCCAATGTGAAAACCAAAATATGTAAAATTTAACAGCCACCTGCCTACTACTCATATATTTGAAAAGAGATGATGCAGAACTTGCCCATTTTAAACAGATAAAAACATTAAAAAAAATTTTACATATAAAAACATTTATTGAAGCCAACTTGTTGGCTGAGCAAAATCTGGAAAATATGTTATCATTAATGCTCAGCAGAAGAGAAAACTGTAAAGCAGCCATGTTTTGGATCTCACTTGCAAATGTTTTGGATAGGAGTTTGGCAAGTTTTGAACACACCACCAAGATACTACATAGTGTAAAAAGAAAAAAAAAAAGAATTCAGGAAAAGACTGAAAGAAAAGGATATGTTTCCTTAGACCTAAGGCTAAGAAAGACAGACTGAAATCAGAGAAAGCAGAGTGGAAAAGGAAAAAAACTATTCTCTAGACTGATTTATTTTTTCCCCTTTTTCCTTGCTACCAAAAATATAAAGCTATTTAAATATTTAGCTAAAGGTCAAAGTCATTTGTGGTGGTGATTTCTAATGGGCCACAAAGTGTATTAAATGCTCATTTTCTCAGTGTTTCTGTGATTACATTACTGTGTTGCTACCTTACCTTCATTTACAAATTGATGATTAACTTTGAAATCAAGTTCAACCTTCACTAGTCAAGCTAAACTTCCTTCTAGAATCTAAATGCAAGTTCCCTTTCTCATCTATTGACATGGGAATAATACATCCGAAGAGAAACTGCTTTCCAGTTTTACTTTTATGCTTACTCCTTTCGATTGTGTAGAAATTTGTTCAGAAATATTTGAAATATTCTCAGTGCCCTTAGTAAAATATATCAGAAATGACAAACCTATTCAAACAGAACTCGAGAAAAAAAGGGAGGAGAAAGCTACAGACTTTATGTCCAGACTTATATTAACTGAGCTAAAACTCAGTAGCAGTAATGATTCTATAATTAATTATAACTAGTCACCATAAACAATTGTCCTAATTGAGTATCCTATGGCTTCAACTGTGTATCTTTCTTTTTTTTTTCTTCTTTTTTCTTGTCAGCTTTGGATGCTCCAACTTGTGTAGGTAGTTATCTATGGTTTAAATGGTACCTTAATTCCTCAGTCCTATAAAATCACAACTATTGTACTTATCACAATGGCACTGATTCAGCTGAACTGAATTTTAAATTTCATTCAAAAAGCTTGAAGTCTCTGAAGTTGCAGCACACAAGCATTGTCCTTAAGATAAACTCATTTTTAAATAATTTATTACCTCTCTTTATGAACCTCAAGTGCTGTATGTTATTCTCTGGAGTAAAGTTCAAAACCAATTTTTTATATTTGCTATATTGGTATTTTACAGACCAGTGTATTTCATTATACTTTACTCCTTTATGAAGCTCATATATATGCAGAAAGGGAGAAAAAAATAAAGATAATAATGTAGAAATGCAACTCTGCTACACTACATCCCAGCTAGCCAGTTTTTTATGCAATTTCCTAAACTGATATTCAACTAAGATATTCAAAACAAAGAGCTATTAAAGAGTTATAAGTACCTACCACATGTTTTTCTTTTCTGAGTTCAGTATCAAGACGCATGAGATCTTTTAAAATTAGACTGCAAAGGCAGAGCTTAACATCAAAACTAAAACAAAGATTAAAAAGTGTTAATCCAAATGATGGTTTCACAGAAGGAAAACATCATATAATAGTTCCATTTAACCACTAAATTCTACTAAAACCACTGTCCCAAAAAAGCAGTTAAGTCACTTTATTTCTACATTGCCTTCTCTTTCAGATAAAATTTCTGCATGTAAAAGTAAGCAAAACAAAGCAGTGCTTTTAAAAAAGCTGGAATTGCAGTTTCCTTTAGAAAAAGGCAAGGTAAACATAGGCACGAGTGGCTACAAGCAAGGGAATATGTGGCTTTAAATTAAAACAGCTATAATAAGAGTAAACATTTTGAAAATGTTCTTCATCACCAGTATCTTCCCCAATCCCCATGACACAAATGTCTTTATCCTTGCTAATGAGGATACAGACACACATGTGTTCATCCAGGGTGCAGCTGGAAGAAAACCAGAGCTGACAGTCCATTTCAATTAGCTCTACCTGCTCACCAGTGGCACGTCTGAGAAAGGAGCTGTTCTCCCACAGTAAGACATGAGTGATTCCCATTGAAAGGGAGAGAACAGACCACTTGGTGTTCTCAAGGCACCTGCTGTGTGACTGGACATTGTACAGTGCAGAGGACTCCATTCCCAGTTGAGCACACCACCACACCTGAACCCAGCATAGGAACTATAACAAAGTATCTCCTTATCCTAACACGGATATACCTTTTACGAGACAGCTTTTGACAAAGTTCTGATTCCCAAAATTTCACAAAGAACAAGCTGAATTACAACATACAGCACAATGTATTACTTTAATCTCCCCAACCACTTTCATAGGGTTAAAAGCAGATAACCCTGTGGTGACTATATGCATTCAACCCAAGCCTCTGGTTTATACCAAACCTTTAGTGACTGACCTGAAAACCACTACGGTATGCTAGGAAATGACCAAACACAAGGGCAAATTTACTGTTTACCTCTCACATGTCAGCACTTCAGGGAAGCTGGTCACCTTAAGGAAGGCTCGAGCCTGAAATCTGTCATCGCTTGTTGTGGAATGTATTGTTGTGGAGGAACTACAGTCCTCTTTGTCTCCCTGGCTCAGGGATCCCAGGCTGCCTGATGTGGATGTCTCCACAACCTGATTAGGCAGAACTGCCTGCTTTGGATTCTCATGCAAAGATGGATTGGATGAGCCATCTGCCAAAGGCTACAAGTCAAAGAAAATTCACAAGGTCAATTAATACAACACAGTAAGGAGATAAACATCTCATCAATTGGCAGTGTTTGCTTTCAAGAGAAAAATTAAACAGTATACACAGCAAAAGTGTTTCCATATAAATTAAGATTCATCATACTGACAGGTTTTTGCATTGCCCAGAAAAACATTCTTCTGTTGCAGTTAGCTGCTTGGTGTATGCTTTCTTCCTTCAGATCCTTATGGGGTTCTTTTAAAGGCTCCTTGGACAGATCCAACTTCCATTAATGTTAATGGGCAGAAAAGTCTCTTAGCTACAGTGAAAATTAACTGGACACCATGTAAAGCACTGCAGGTTTCAGGGGGAGCTGAAAGCAGTTGATGCCTTACAGAATAAACCCTGAGTCAATGGACTATAAACAAAGATCCCTATTAAGCAAATTGGCAGTAAATGTTCTTCTTTACTTGACTCTGCAATTTACTGTGACACAGAATGGCTGTCATTAATTTTTACAAGTAGAATCTAAAACCTTACCCTAAATTTCTGATTGATGGGATAGATCACTTTTGCCTTTAATGCAAATGCTGTGATGTTACTGTCCAGAGGAGAGTCACTTTCCTGTATGGAAAAGAGCAGAAAACCATTCAGGAACAGCAGTAAATCTGGTATCTGTAAGTATTGCATGCATTTTTGTTACAAAACTTAGAAGCTCTTATTGATACCTATTTATTGATTGATTTTGCTTTGGCACAACAAGTCTTCTCTTAAGACTCATTCAGAGTATGACAACTCGATAAGGGAACTCTTGTCATTACCACTGCTACAAAAATGTTTTTAATCCTGAAGAAAGAATAGGCAATAGCTGGTATTCACATGATATTTTCATTTTTTGTCATGTCTGTGTCCCCCCCCCACTTCTTAGCAAAAACTAAAAATTTTACATGAGACTGAAATTAGCTTAGTAATAGAAACTACTAAAGGATGAGCTGCACAGATATCATCGTGGCTGTAAATTCTGTCTTTCAATTTAAATAAAGAAACAATAGATGAAGCAAACCTAGTCATCATCTTTTTCCAGGAAGAACATTTATAATACAACCCTTAGCTAAAATCTAAAGAAAATACCAATGTTTTTCCAAAAAATTTTTGTAGATAATACAGTCTTTTTATACAATCTGCTATACTGCGTAATCTGACTTTCTCCTATTTCCTTTTTCTAGCCACTGGAACAATGGGATCAGCTTTGTTTTGAGAGGTTATGTATGGCTTAATAAAAGTCTGTCCATATGAAACAGATAAGTGAATCGAAGCACTAGGAGATTTCCTATTCTATTTTTTTTGATTTTGTCAAATGAAATGGAAGAATCTGATTTGTCAAAACATAATTTTCTCTATACAGCTTTTTCTAGGAAATATCAAAGCACTAATAGAGTACAAAAATAGAAATGGTAAGAAAGAAGCAAACTATATAATTCATTAGACTTCTATCAGTGCACCTTTTCATCTCCATTTCACTCATTTTCAGAAGTCATTTTTGGATTTACTGATACAGTTAAAAGCATGAGGGCAGCATGAAAAACACTTGTTCACCATGAGCAGTCTCAGTGTTGCAGAACATGCTCAGGGACAGGAGCTGGCAGAGCTATTGCTCTGCAGTGGCTGAAGGCAAAACAGCCAGACCAAAGCTGAAAAAGACCATATTGTAGAGTGCTAGAACTAATACATCCTGCTCCTCAGCAGGCATAAATAACACGCAGTTATTATTAATACAGTAATTATAGTATTATTGCAATGTGGAAGATCTCTGAATGAAAATACCTGTTTTTCTAAAGTACTCTAACCTAATTAAAAGCATTTTCCATCTATGCTTCTTAACGAAGTGTCAATTTGATGCTGGTAACAGCAAAAGCCTCTGAAAATTGGAACAAATGAATAGACAAAAAAAATATGTAACTTCAGTAGTTAAGACAAATAGGTGGGAGAAAGTCTCTCATATAACAAGGTTACTTCTTAATGTGTTATAAATGAGTTAATATGTTTGGGAAATGTATGTAGTTGTGAATGATCATTTTTAAAAGACTGTGATCCCATTTCAAAAGCATTGATGATATGCATAAAGATGTATAATTGCCTAAGTTCTCCCACAGGATTTACACTCCAAAAGAGAATTTAATCTACGCTCACTTGTTTTGCTGTACTTTAACTCAAGCAAAATGACCAATCATGGTTTGTTACCATTCCTGATCACAAAATTGCAATGAAGATTAATTCCCTGTCGGGATTTAAACCAACGGTAAAATGTTAATATCTATCTCCTCTTTGTTCTGAAATCAGTTTTTGTTACAAGCTAAGCAGCAGACTGGCTGGCTTTAAGTGACATTTTCTGCATGTATTTAATGTATGCATAATAGACTCAATGAGTTAGCAGAACTGCACATTTTTAAAAAATGTGCACTTTAATCACAATCTTTAACTTTGCCAAGAGCAGTCAAATCACCTCTGGTCAAAGGTAGTGATCTAACAACTACATGCTAGGAATGGTTCTCCAGTTATTTTGAGATTATTAAAAAAAAAAAGTTATTTTATTTTTTCATTGAGGGTGGATAAAGTTTATACCTTCAACTACTTTTTTTCATAAATTGTTTCTCCAATTGTCCATGAATCCCAGCTCACCGCAGGGGTTTTTCAGTACTTGGATTACTTTGTTACTGTAAAAGTTTCTCTAATAAAGCTCTTCATCCAGGAAAGAATCCACTATTAACTATCGGCACTGATTCCAGTACTTAAGAACTTTTTCTTATGTCAATAGTGGTAAATTATTCCATCAGCTTTTTGAAACTAAGGATGACATACCGACGAAACCAAAGAAGCCTCTGCACAAAAAGAACTCAGGATCTTGATTTAAATATCCTAAGAGTCCCCCAGGTGAAATGGAATTCATAAAGGTGTGCTTTAAATGGTTGCATTCATAAGCAGTGATCAACTCCCACCCTCCATCTTATGCTTTTTTCTGAACACTTTTTAAAGTCTCAACTCCAAACCCACTAAAAATAAGAGAGTTTGGAGCAGGCCCTGAATGTGCTCATTGCCACATGCAGCAAAATGGACATCCACCAACAAGAGCAAAGCTTTACCTCCAGGACCATTTCCTCTTTTGATGTATATGGTTCCGCTTTATTTTTTGTGAATGTGTGTTCTTTTTCATCAGAGTTGAAGCTTTCCAGAAGTCTCTGGGAATCATCTTTCTGAAATTCCAAGAGAAAATACATAAAATGCAACACTGAGATCATGTAAATCCACTGGAAACATCTTTGACAGCAGCCTGGATACATTAATGTCTCCATTGTGAAAATTATTTCAGTATTAGTTGAAAATTTTTAATACAATATGAAAATGAATGAAAATTCTACATATTCAGGAAGGAATAATTAAAATTAATGAACTTCATAATTTTTCGTTCCAGAAGTAGAATTTTAATATGAAAAGTTTAAAGAGGCTGTAAACATGTCAAATCAATCCATCTGCTCTCAAAACATCTTACTACAGACTGTGGAGTCAACCTCATGGCCTGAGCTCAAACATCTCAAAACAGCTTAACTAAGATTGTCTGTAATTGTCAGCAATGAAGAGAACAACAAGTATTTTTGCTCCCCTGCTATGAGAAAAACTTCCTAAATGAAGTTTTATGTGTGAAAAAGTTCCTGTCAGGAAGAAATAACCATCAGAAAACGTTCACCATTTCCCTTCCCCCAAAGTAGCCTGTATCACTGGCTTCACTTCCCAAACAAACACAGAGAGCCACTGGTAGGGATACAGACTATCTGGGAACGAAACCTCCTGCTACACATCATCTTCCCTATACACTATATAAATCAAAAAATAATACTAATGTTGGTCAATGCCTCCAAACACAGCACTGGAAGGATTATTTTTAGTGAAGGAAAAGATGGCAGCCATGCTACCTTGATTATTTTTTAAATTATTTTTCAGGTTTTCAATCCACTGACTGCTGTTTGATGTAGTCTAATGATACAGCTGCAGCTACTATGCATGTCACTGTCTTTCAGAAAGATTCTCCTTGAATTATTTGGTCACTTGGTATGTAAAGTAGGTAATTTTGTCAGAATACAGAGAACAGCCCAGCCTTTGAATACGTTTAATTCCTTGTGACTTGCCTCTATCACCTCTCTGGAACTTAAACTGTGCAGTAATTCAGATTATATTCTTGGGTTAGCCTCTAAGATGTGGTGAACTGCAGATGCTGGTTCCTAAAAATTTCCTTATGACAAAAAACCAGCTACAGCCTCCCTCACCAATCTTTTAAGTTTTATGTTACCATGGTAAGAGTTTCTTCTTAAAACTATCCCAGTGCATCCTGTGTGCAGATCAACAAACCAATAAGGCACTTAACTGCATGCATCCAAGTCCCACAGATTCAGGCTGAGATCTATAAAACAGGGATTAACTGGGGCTGAGTGACAAATGTTGCCAGCTTATTGTGGTGCTTAAAGCTGCTCTGGACTCCAGGTACTTGTCCTGCTCCCACTCTAAGGATAATTCACCTGCTTGGGATGGAACATGGCATACAGGCAAGCTACCCCTGCTTCTATTTTGGATATAGAAGGCTGCAATATGTGCAGCTGAGTACCTGCTATACACTCACTGGGCTTGCTCCACTGCATCGGTGGGGCAGACAGTGTGAAGAAGGAATGTCCTAAGGTAACCCTGTTCAATTTGGGCAATCACACCCATAGGATACAACCTGCCCACCCTGAAATGTGCTCTGTGTGCACCAGCAGGCAGTTTATTTTTCTTTCCAAATAAATAACACTCTTACAGTAGAAGCATCGATTTTAATGGCATTTAAACATATAAATGCATCTGAAGATCCAGGCTAGAGAAAACTGACAACTTCTATTTCCTATTGACATATATGACATAAAGGATAAAATCGTACAGGGCTACATTTGAGTTGGTAGAGGCAGTACAATAAAGATACATCTATTAAGGCAGGGAAAATGAGCAATTGAATCAGAGAGGCTTGCACTTACACAGGATGCATTGATCCAGCATTTGAAGTGCCTCCATTAGTAGGCTGAAGTATGGCTTCAAACAGAGTTTCAAACCTCCAACTTAAAAGCAGTTGGGAGCAAGATAATTTGTCTCCTATGTCATGTTTAATGATGATCAACACTAGCAAGCACACATGCAGCAGAGCAGCTATAGCTCAAAAAAGGTGTGGTGAAAAACCAACCCAGTTCAGACCACCCAATGCAGGCTGGAAGAACTCTCTGCAGGGCTCAGAATTTCCCAGCTGTTTCAGCGCCAACCATTGCTACACCCAGTCAATCCACCATGACCTGGGACTAAATGTGATGGGAGAAAGAAGTATAAATCAATAACAATTCTCAGAAAATATATCTGCTGGGTAGTGGTTCTGCAGGTGTGGGCTGCCTCTGCAATCTTTGGGTCCAAACAAACATTTTATGTAATAAAGCGACACAAACCATCCACCACATCACTTAAAACTTTAGAAAAGCAAGTATGTTATTAACAAAAGCACACACTTTAGAAAACCCTGTTGATCTGGCATCAAACAAACCATCACCTATGTTAGGGCTCCCTTTTTTCTTAGGTACCCATGTGTGCACCCTCAGTGCAAAGGTGTTACTGTGGGTTAGTATTAATACTCCGTGCTGTGTGTAAAATGAAGCAGGAAAAGTCAGTAAAACGCTTTGGAAATAAGATTACTGGTTTAGGGTGGAAACTAGTGATTGTTTTCAATTATCTCATAAAGCTTCTGCAAGCCGGGTACATCTTTCATTACCCCAAAAGCAACACAGCCTGATGCACGAAGCGATGACTGCGAGAGACAACTCCTGGGTCACCTACGACGGAATACAGGCCAGCGGGGCAACACTCAGAACGCGTCAAGACTTACAACTGCCTCCTTTTTAGCCCGTTTGTTTTGAAATGAAGTAGTAAAACCCTTTCCAGCAGAGGTGTGTCAAGAGTTACGGGGCTCCCCACCTACCGGGGGCACCGGGCGCAGCCCGGGCAGCCCTGCCCGTCCCGTGCAGCGGGCAGAGCCGGCCGGCGGCACCTCCCGCCCTTCAGACCTTCACAAAGCACTCCTGGTGCTCCCAAGGTGTTCGCCCCGGCTCCGGCCCGCGCCCCCTCCCGCGGGCCGCGCGTACCTGTGCCCGCCGGCGCGGCCCGAGCGCGCAGCGGCAGAGCAGGGCGGCGGTGGCAGCGCCCAGCAGCAGCCCCAGCAGCACGGCGGGGGCCAGCACGGCGGGCAGCGCCGGCAGCGAGCCCGCCCAGAACTGCAGCCCCACGGCCCGCAGGCAGCCTCCGGCCCCCGCCATCGCCCAGCGCCCGGCCCGGCCCGCAGCGGGGCGCGGGGAGGTCCCGCCGCTCGGGAACCTCCACCGCCCGCCCCCCGCCCCCGTCGCGGTGGGAGGAGACCGATGGCGGATGGATGCGGCGGCTGAGGCCTGGCCTGGGTCGGGGGCAGCGCCTGGGAAGTGTCCGCGGCGAGGGTCCGCCCGCCGGCATGCAGTGGCCGCTGGCCGGGCTGCTGCTGGCGCTGCTCCCCGGCGGCCCCTCCGCGCCCGCTCAGCCCCTGGCGGCGGCCGCCGGGCGGGGCCCGCGCCGAGAGCCCCGCGGTCGGACGGCGGTAAGCGCTGTGCCCGCGCTGTGCCCGCGGGCGGCGGAGCGGCCCCTCGGCGGGGAGGGAACGCGGGCCCCGGGAAGGGGAGGCCCCGTGTGAGGGCACGCCGAGGGTGTGCTCGGGGAGCGTGTCCCGGCGGAGCAGCGGCCGCTTCCCAAACACTTGGGCTGAGAGCAGCGGCCCGAAAAGCTTCCTGGAGTCGGCCTGGTCGGGCAGTCGACAGGGTCTGGACTCCTCACTACGAGAAAGACAAGGAGCTGCTGCAGAAGGTCCAGCGGAGGGCCACAAACATGAATAGAGGGCTGGAGCATGTCTTTTACTAGGAGAGACTGCGGGTGCTGGGCCTGTTCGGTGAAGGGAAGACTGAAAGGGAGTCTTTTGCATGTAACTACCTCAAAGGCGGGTGCCAAGAGGATGATGCCAGACTCTTTGGAGGTGCCCAGCGATAGGACGAGGAGCAATGGCCACAAACTAAAACATGAGAAGTTTCACCTCAACATGAGGAAGAACTTCTTTACATTGAGGGTGGCAGATCACTGCAACAGGCTGCCCAGGGAGGTCTTGGAGTCTCTCTCTCTGGAAGACATTCCAAACCCACCTGGTGTAACCTGCTCTAGGTGACTCTGCCTTGGCAGGGGGGTTGGACTGGTTGATCTCCAGAGGTCCATTCCAAGCACAGCAGTCATTCTGTGCCTGTGTTTTGCTATAATTTTGAGCAGAGGCCCTTGGTGTTTATCTAATCACAGCACCCTGCCCACTGGTGCTGTCCCCCTATGAGAAGGGCCACTAGCTTTTAGGATACGGCTTTTATGTGTCATTCATTCTCCTTACCTAGTTTGTGTTTGTCAACCCATCTCTTTTGCCCATGTGGAGATACCTGAGACTGTGCACAATGAGGGTAAAGAGAGTCACAAATGATAGTCTGTGATGAGATTACAGAAAGACTAATCAACAGGAAATAGTATTGCAGGAAAATGAAAACAAACAATATGGCAGCTTATTCTACCAGAAGAATAAATTAGTGTAGAACTTGGGAATATGTCTGCTCACAGTATTACCGCATTAAATTAATTACTTTTGAAGCATGATCTGGCCCATGGAATTGGCACTGCTTGCCGATGCAGAGCCCCTCGTGGTGCCCTCTGGTTTTATGGACACACTCTGCAGCAGAGAGGAAGACTTGTGCTGAATACCCAGGCTATATTTTCCAGTACAGACTGCTGAGAACTGAATGTCAGATAGGACAGAAGGGAAAACAAAGAGTGCTCTTACATGATTTGTAGTTGATACACATGGACGTACAAACACCATAGATTTTTGTGCTTCAGCTATTGTAAAACTGCACAGGAATGAATGCCTGGAGTCTGTGGAACTCAGGACCCATTTGTACACTGATTCCTAAGAAGTAGAAAATAAAGCTTGTCAACTAGAAAGCCACATTTTCTGCATGTCTTTATGCATGCTTAGACAACTGTCTGGTTTTGTTACAGGCTCATTTACAGTGTAGCTGTTGATACTTAACACATTTATATACTGACATAATGCATAAGAGTAGTATTTGGTATTTATATTTAGAAACAAAATTTCATTTAACATAAAATACCACAGGTGTTTTATATTTTCATCAGGGTTTTAAACTGATGTCATTACATCACTTCAGTGTACTGGTTCACTTTTCCTCAATGCAGATAGACCTCTAGAGTACTCTAGAAATATCTGGCAAAGGTTGATTCTGTTCTGCATTATCAGTATGCATATATAGAAATGCATATGTATAGATATGTATCTATCCACCACACAGTTTTTTGTTTAAGCTTGCCACTGGAGTTTCCTGTTCTTTATGTATGCTTGAGATGCTTGGCTGCTAAAATTCATGGGCATACAGACTGTTTAACCAATGAAAA
>JAWWLV010000144.1:61410600-61434605 GCA_035041135.1 Platyrinchus mystaceus | reverse complement strand
TCCTCCTCTGCAAGAGTTGCCTCTGATCCTGGACATATTTTCCAGAGCAGTGTCCACTTAAAACCCAGGGCTCCTGGTTCATCCAAATTTGTGAGATATCTTGGATTTTCTGTTATATTGAGAGCAAGTGCCCTTTGTGAAGTGAGAAATGTTTTCATACCAGGTTAACTAAAGTCACAGCTCTAGCAATAAGCTAAGTGATGGCTTCCCTGAGCAGGCAAAGAAGACAATTGCCCCTAACTTGCTGTACTGTAACAGTGGTGTTGACACAAATCAGTACTTAACATTACTCTCATGCAGTGCTTGGTAGCAAACAGAAACAGCAAGTGTGGGTCATGTCACTCGGCAGAGATAGGTCCTTGCTAATCAGCCGACATTCCAAACTCTGTATTATCTCCTGCAAGGAAGCATTTTTGTTAAATGAAAACTTGCTTGTATGACTGCTACATCTTGATCAAAACACTGGGCAGGAACAATCCCTATAAGCCCTGGTTTCTTTTACTGATGTTTTAGAGCTGTGATTTCTGTGGCCATCTCAGCAGTCCAGGCACAGGCAGGAGGCCGGCACAGATTGCCTCACGAGCTGCGGTTTTCAGCGTGTGGTACCTTTGAAAGGCTCCGTCGAGTGCTCCAGAGGAAAAATGAATGTAATGTCAGTAGACTCGATCATCTAATATGGACACATTCCTGCTGACTCCTAGTGATCACATTTCCTCAAATATGCCTTTGAAAATGGCAAAGAAAGATTATTTAGTAAGAGCAAACTAATAGCAAACCCTTGGGCTCCACTGTAGTGCAGAGGCTGAGCCTGATAATATGATGTGTAAGTACAATTTGAGCCCCAAGTGGGCATAACCACACTGGAGAGCAGAGCCTTGTACTGCTTTACAAGCTGTGGGAGACCTCTCGAGCTCAGTTGTGTCTCTTTTGGTAGTTAATTTCATGAAACACGAGGCTTTGTGAGATAGGGTTCTGTGAAACTGTGAAGCATAAATTCAGCATAAAAATTTAATAATAGGCATTTATGAAAAGAGTTATTTTTTTTATAATTGCTCTCTTCTAGGTTGTTAAAGATAATCTGTGGCTTCAGAAAGAAATGGGATGCTTAGGAATGGCAGGTATGTAACTGTTTCATCTTTCTTTTCAGCACCGTGGAAGTCCCAGGACTCACAGGGCATGTATGTGAAAGTGAGCAGGGGACTGAAACTGTGCCCTGGTGGCCTGCTATCATCAGTGGTACTTTTGATCTTGAGCCACAGAGGAGTGTTTGCTCAGAAGTTAGGAACAAAGGTGCTCTAGGTTCCTTATACAGCTGATCTAGGGTAAAACCCCTGTGAGAAGACCTTAGTTTGTATCCTGCTCTGAATAATTTTTGGCAGGAGCCATTTTTCCTTTTGGAACATAATGGTGTAAGGGAGCACCCTCTGATTTCCATCATTCCCTGGGTTGTGAAAAACTCATATTACTTAAAGCTGATCGAGACCTTGTTCCTTTTCAGAAGCAAACCTAACCTTTGTGCATTTACTAACATGTTGCAATACCTACTTTTGAAGCTGTTTTCAAAGGCCTCTGCGATTACAATAACTAATACACTTTGTCTTGGATCAAGCTGTTAAAGTCTTATTGACATAGTGGGGCTAGAAGTATTGCTGGGATGCTAGTACTCTTTACAGCAGATATCAAGTATTATTGTCAGTGATCTCAGGTACACTGAGCATCTCCAGTGGTGATTGTCTAATCCAATCGAAATAGGGCACTGCTTAGAGAATTCCCTTACAGTTTGGAGTAGCTGCATCTGAGGGCTGACTGCCACAGGCTGTGTAAATTTGAACAAAGCAGTTAGTTTCTCTGAGTTTCTGGTCTTTCTTTTCTTTATATATGTATTATAAATAGAGTTCTACCTCACTCTGGTGTGGTAGAGATGAGCACCCTGAAATGTTACAACATCCTCATATAGCACATTAACAGGGCAACACAATGTCTGAAATAAACCTCCTCATCACCACAGTTCCCCAAGAGATGATTTTATGACATGTATTTGCCAAGAAATTGCACAAGATTTTGAAGCAGTCATCTAGTGAGATACCTCTAATTTCTTTGCCCTGTGCCATGGCTAATTCACAAATGAGTTTATTAATTTAAATACGAAAGCAGATAATTCAGATTCGTTGAGCTTTCTTGGTTGTTTTTTCCCTAGTATTTATTCAATGTCATCTTTGCTGTGTGCATCTTGTTTTCTGATGGGTTGCAAATCATTCATGTACCATCCACTGAGAGAGGCAATGCGTGCAGTTTTAAATGTCAAAAGAACCTTTTAGCACTAAAGAAGAAGTTGAGGATTTTGACTTGCAGTATCTTTCTGTTAGTGGTTAAAATAGTGTGGCCAGCAGGACTAGGGCAGTGGTGTCCCTTTGAACTGCATACTGGTGAGGCTATACCTGGAATCCTGTCTTTGGTTTTGGGCCCCTCACAAGAAAGACATTGAGGTGCTGGAGCATGTCCGGAGAAAGGCAACGAAGCTGGTGAAGAGTCTGGACAGTGAGTCTTCTGAGGAAGGACTTAGCGATCTGAGGGTGTTTAGCCTTGAGAAAAGGAGCCTGAGAGGGGACCTTATCACTCCCTGCAGCTGCCTGAAAGGAGGTTGTCAAGCATTGGAAAAAACTGCCCAGGGAAGGGGTTGAATCACCCACACCATCCCCGGAGGTATTTAAAAGATGTGCAGATGTGGCACTTAGGGATGTGGTTTCATGGTGGACTTGACAGTCCTAGGTTTATGATTTTCCATTTAGGTCTTTTCCAACCTAAATGATTCTATGATTTTGTGAAACTAGCATTTTGTTAGTAGGTAAATATATATTTTAAATGAGGCGTTGCTATAAACACTGAATTATATGCTTGATTTTATAATGGAGAATTGTCCCATTCATAAACACGAATGTTTAACATATTTAAGGCTGAGTTTGTAGTGATTTACCTAGTCAGAGTTCTAGACTCTTTACTTTTTACTGAAGAACTTCTCGATGAAAGCAGAGAGATGCGAACTTCTGCATAAAACCTTTGTAGTTGAAACTGGCAGTGTGCTGAAGTGTGAAATGGTTTGTGACAGCACATGATCTCAGTGTTACTCTTGGAAGCTTTTTTGAGTTGTTTCTGGATAAGATGAGAAAAACAATCCCAGAATATTCCCGTGATTGGGGAACACAATGGATTTTTGAGAGTTACGTTTGAGTCTGCTCTGACTTATTCAAAACAGGCCTGGAAAGATTTGTTTTGTCTTGTTGATGCCCATAGTTCCTTTGACATTGTAACAACAAAAGCTAATGGCAACATTCAAAACTGAAATCCAGTAAATTGCTACCTTTGCTTGTTCATTGTTGTGTGTAATTGAAAGGACTTCAAACTGGATCTTATATCCTGGATGGTTTTCAAGACAGAGAGTAATTTAGAACAACAACAACAACAAAAATACAGTAAGGAAATATATTTAACTCCTTTCTTCCCCACCGAAATAAAGCAAGATTGTTCAGAGCTTTGCTGATAAATTTGTCATGTTGGAAAGCAAATGAGACTGTGAAATCTGAACTGAAATATTCAGCCCTTGAGATCTATGAATTAGAATTAATGTCGTAGTTATATTGCTTTTTTCCCTCTCAGTATCAGGTGATTTTTAATTCTGAACATGACATTTCACAAACTGTCAGAGTCTTCACTATTCTACTGTAATTTGGCAGGTCAGGATGGGCTGTAAAGGTACCAGGAGTCTTAAGGACATACTTGAGTCTTTGCTGCAAATCTATTGTACGACTATTTTAATTTTCTATTGTATCATCCTATTTAATTGCCATAGCCAAGAATAACCTTCACCTTATCTATCAAGATGTTATAACTACCCTTCTAATGACAGGCTGTCTGTGCTGCAAACATGTTTAGGACTCAGCCTGTTCAACTTTGAAGGCCTGTGTTGTGACAGGTCTATGTCCTTACACAGAACTAGTCTAATCACAAACAGGACAATTACTTTTGTTAGACACTCATCCTTCTACCCTCGATCTGTGTAAACAGACACGCTGTTGCCACACTCTCCATGCAGTAGGTGCAGTAGGTGTGTTCTGTACCAGGTCTGATCCTCAGTATTTGCACTCCCTGAACACCATGCAAGGGCAGTGAGAGCTGGCAGTGGGCAGCTCTCCTTCCCAAGCCTATTGCCTGTGCCTTAAGCGTGGTGGCTGGATGCCCAAAATAGCAAGAGGTCACCACCCAAAGAAATAGTGCACAAAGCTGGAGTGGCAAATAACTACTTAGGGAGAACAGCAAAGAGAATTGAACATTAAATAGCAGAGGCTGTTGTGATCAGCTTTGCACTTGTTATTTCACATGGTAGTGGCACTGTACATATGTGGGACTGAGTGAATGCTACAGTAACATGAGTGGTAAAATGTTACACCAATCTTCCAGCTGTTTCATCTATATTAGTATTTATTTTTATGATTTCATTTTGTAATTCAATACAAAGTTGACACACCAGTACTGGTAATTAGCTAAGAATATGCAGTTTAAGACAGGGTTCTGGCATATCTGTTTATATTGGGTTTATGTAGGATTAAATCATGGGAAAACATTTTACTAATGTGCTAATTAAAAGAAGATAAAATATTTAACAACTTAATAATACATTGTAAAAATGTGGAATTTTTAATTAAGAAAAACAAAACAAAGAAAATTTCTTATTAGAGGTGGTAATATTGTCTCATATCTTTCTCAAAAGAAAGTGAAACTAATGCCTTTCTTTGATGAAGTGTTTCACTTGGCATCTTTGGAGATGTTTGCAGGAAAGTCTCAAGTTCAGCCTCATGCTCTGCTAGTTTGCTTCTGGGAAATGTTTTGGCCTGAGGCATTGTAGTGCAGGAGGGCTGGTGGGAGTTTGGCAAGCCCAGCTGAGAGGGGGCTGTTTGGGCTGTGTGTAAAGCTGAAACTGTTCCTCTGCTTTCCAGTTTTTCTGTCTAAAATGAGTCGGAATAGTTTCCATTTAGAAAAGAAAGAAAGTGAAGACCATGCAGCCCTGGTAATGGCTTTTCTGAAAACAGCCAGGAAAATGGCAACGATTGAAGCTGTAAGAAGAAAGGAGCAGAAGGAACAAGGAGAGCTCAGAGTCACTGTCAGAATTGGGATGCACTTCTGAAGGGGCACTGACAGTGGCACCATGGAAACTATTTGCACCTCTGAGCAGCGTGGTATCCTAAAAATAGCTCATTGCTTCTTAGTCAAGTGTTAGTATTTTCCAAGCTCAGATGAATCTATTTGTTAAAAAAAAACAAAAAATCCAGAACAGAAATCTGGCGTATATGTGAAAACCACAGAATGTGTTATGCCTGTACTGTCCTTTCTCAGATATTCAGTGCCAGTTTTTCAAGAGTCATCAGCCATTTACAATCCATCTGGGAGCTAACCTGAAAAGATGCAGCAGGTGAATTGAGAAATACAGTTATATTTTCTTGATGGTAAGAGTATGCAGCAAGTTATGTGAAAAAGCAGTTATGTTCTTGTAGGTCAGCTGTTCTAGTGACAGTTAAATATGGGGGGATCAGGAAAAAGATATTTTATTTAACTGACAGGGAAACCAGGGTATTACAGACCCTGTTGTTAAAAATTAATTGGAAGGATGAGAAAAATTCTGGAGAATGGCAATTGCACGTGTTGCTGTTTGGACACATGTCATACTGGTTAAATCTATTTAAGCAAAACCTTCCACTGAGTGCTGGGAAGATACAAGTGGATTTGCAGAAACATCCTTGTCATCAGCAGCGTTGAGGCTGCTTAAGATAATGTTAAAAACCCACAAAATCCCCAGTCTCCAATTACTGATGATGGAGCAGCCAAATAACATGCCTGGAGACTTCTGCTGGGAGTTGGGCACATTATCTTGGGATTGTAAATGATGACAAAGCACAACTTGAAAACAAACTGATCTGTGTAATTAGTAATCCAGAGATTTATTCAGAGTCAAGGAACATGATCAGTTAATTAAATGGGTTACTGTAGACTTGATACCTCCAGAGAGGGAGTATCAGGATTTGCTGTCACGTGAGAAGTGCATTTGAGTGTGCTGATGGAGATGTTATACTACATAGGGCACTAGAATAATAGATATTTTATGTAGCAATTACTTCATGTTGGCTGACCGCCCTCATCCAAAACTCAGAAGGAAATGAACTCCTGAACGAGAAGCACTTTAAGTGTAGTAGTTGCTCAACCTGGTTTATAATTTTGCCATTTTGACTTCTGACTCTCACAAAGCCCTACAAAGAACCTCTGTGTTATTCAGGTTTTCTGTTTACTGTAAAGGAAAGTGCATTTCCTGTAGTCAAGAACAAAAAGTTGGTGCTCCACCTTCATCGGAATGGGGTGGCAATTGCATTAATATGTGACACAGCATATAAAAAATTGTTCTCTTTCGGTGTTTGGAAATACCTATACAAACCTGCAAAGGGGCTTGAATCAGTAGTCAGAAACAGGTTTAGAGCCGTTGGAGGTAGGATATAGTATGATATCTGGATCTGCTGGAGGGTGCCAATGCCAGGTGGGCTCAGATTGGTAGCTAGCGGGTCTGTACTGCACTTATAATTCAGCCCTGGTGTCGTCCTGAGTGATTCGGGCTGCAGCTTAGTCTTGAAATAGAAATATGCCATGCATGACTATCCTGAAAAAATTACAACCCCAAATATACGCAGGCTTTTAGCATTGTAATTATACATATTCCTGTTCTCACCGAGTTTGCCATGTTATTTTTACAGTCCCTAAATTAGACCAAGTCTGTTACATTGTTTAACAGTGGTTTAAGTAAAACTTCCCTGGCCCATATATCCACAATTTTGTCCAATATAAACTACTCCCTCCCAAATAAAAACCAAACTACTCCAGCGTGGGAAGATGGGGAAGCTCCCTGAGGTGCACTGCCCACTGTGGCTCTGGGAGCAACAGGATTACATCTCATTCATTATGTTAACAGAAGTATTTTCTGTGGTTCATGGACGTCAGTGCCTTAAAGACCCCTTTTAAGGATCCAATTCTGAATGCTCTGTGCATGCCTTTTCTATTAGCAACTAATAGCATTTTTCTATATTGTTCTTCCAACAAAACAGGGGCCTTTCAAAAAAATGCTGCTTCTCATATTAATGAGATTTTAGTGTCTTCAGCTTTTCATAATTCATTACTATATAATAGTTTTTTAGTAGAAAAAAGTAATTTGACAAAAGTATTTGCTTTTCAATGGGAGTTTTTGTTCATGTTAGTATATATTGCTGATGATTAAAGTATGAGATTTAATAATAAGTAGTAAAGGAAAATGATTATGTAAACAGTAAAAAAGTGTCTTCTGTAAACACAGAAAAATAGGTATAATTTTGAAATCTTCATGATGTTTTTATCTTAATTCTGCATCTTTACCTTATGACAATTTGTCATAATCTATTTTTAATATAAACTCCTTTATTGATATCATAGGTGCTTTTTCTTTAGTAAATCAAAGTGATATGATTTCAAAACTATGCCAGTTATTTTGTGTGATATCATTGACCAATCTTTCATAAAAATTTAAGAGTATAAGGTAGCATTTATATTGCTGATTACTAAATTGAGGAGCATTTGATTTGATGGAGTGAAATGCACTTCTCAACAGAGAAGTATTTCAGTTCTGAATATGTATTGGCATAGTCAATGCTTATTTGACAGACTGTATCTTTGAAGCAGAGCACCTTTAGCACTGAGACCCCTCACATTGTAGTGTTTCAATTATTTATGCTTTCCTGAAAATTTCTTTGTATTGAAAATATTAAGAGTTGATTTAAGGCTGAAACCTTTAAATTCATGCATTAGACGCTTTACACTTAAATGGCAAGGAGTTTTCTCTGGGGTATATGGGTGTTCCCATGGCAGGAAACAGTTTTGTTTTAACTCCTGCTGGATTTTATGGGACAAATCCCATCTGTTTCCTGTCTGGCCTCAGTCTCTGTTGTCTCTAATGATTTTGAGTGCTTTAAGTGCTGGTCACTGCATGCACAGAGAGTCGGGTACCATGAGCCCCCTCCCTGGCTGCAATCTGCACCAAGTGGCTGCTGCACAGGAGCCAGCTTTAGTTCTAATGCTGAGTGTTGCCTTGGTTTTCAGCAGGGCCCTTCCCTTTGGCCGTTTGGGCAAACAAAGCCCCTCACCAGCTCTTGACTTCTGCAGCCTCAGACAACCAGTGGAGCCATTCGCTGTTTGCCTTGGTACCCTCATGGACAAAGAAGATTTTGTTCAAACGGGAGTCTGATCTCGACCACCAGCTGGTCAGTAAAAGATGGTTTGCCACTTTTAATATTTGTAAAGATTGTAGCAATCCTATGAAAAGTGAATGTTGTTGCGAATTTACTATCCAATTAGTGTATTTCTAAAACTGTCTCAGGTGATTATGTCCATTTGAGATGACCCCAGCAACACCAACTAGTTGTTAGACTTCCAAAGAATTACTGTGACAGACACAGCTATGTGTTTGCTGCATAAATTCTGATAGATACTTGGTAAATTAAAAGGGTCTGTGTAGTCTGATGTGAACTTTGTGCATAGTATATTTTGTTAGGGAAATTTTTAATTAGATAGCCAAAAGATGAACATATCAATTAATATTCTACTAATTACTTGTGGGAATAAGTAGTTGCTAAAAATTTTTACTAGAAAAAAAGATAACTGTTGGAATAAAATAACTCTTAAATTTGAAGGCGATTGGTACCTTTAATTTTTTTTTAAATAATTTCATTATTTGCATAATTTAACTTGTGCTGCAGAATTACAGTATTTTCATACACTATTTAGACTTTTCCCCTTTCTCCATAGCCTGAAGATGTTTCCAATATGTCAGTGTCTTCTGAATTTGGAATAACCCTTCAGAAATGTGGTATGGTAAGTTTTCTTACATTTGTCTTGTTAATTTGGTAAGGAGTTTGTACCCAAATGACCTTTAAAAAGTGTAAACTGAATTGTGCCCATGCTGAGTATTTGGGAGTGTGTGCATTTTGATGTTAAGAAGGTCACACCCTCTGTAAGAGGCACAGTTTTGCAATTCTGATTCAAAATAGAAGTCAGTGAAATCTCTCAGGCTTTAGGGGATTTTAGATTGTGGTCAAAGTAAAAACCTCACTGTGAGTTTATAAAGGTATAAATGAGCAAATCCCAATGAACTCTAGAATAAATCAGCCACAAGGCTGCGTAGAGATAGAGACAAATTTTACAGGATGAGATAAACCTTCTGAGATACTCTCCCGGCCCAATCCTGGGTGCCCTACCTGTGTCAGGATGAGTCACCGAGCCCTGTGATGCCCATTGTGTCTTTGAGCATCCACCACACAGCCATAGAAAACCCATTGTGTCACAGTCTGCATATTCAGTGGGACTCACCTTTAGCACAGTATTTAATGAAAAAAAAGTTTCATTAGACTTGTGTAAATGCTTATGAAGAGCAAAGACCTCCCCACTATAAGAAACTTTTTAACCTTCCATTTTATTTTTACTTTAGGTGGCATAAGTTGAAAGATGTACCTAGACTGTTACTTTGCCTTTCTTTTTTTTTTTTTTTCCCCTTTTTTTTACACTGGATGGAGCAAGTCTGAATTTTTATAATTACGGACAGTTCATCTTATCTATCCCTCGGAGAGAGAAAGTGCATCCAACTTTAAGATTAATCTGAATTCAGCCACTGAGGTGCTACATATGAGGATAGAGGATTCAGTAACCAGTACAGAAGAGGTGACGTTATAACCTGCACCAGATCATTTGCATAGAGAATGGCACTAATTACCTATAATGTTATTGAAATGGCAGCATAACATAATTAATGAGGCTGAATAGTGTGCATTTCAGACATAAGAAGCAGTAACACAGAATATTCTGCTTTTCTGGCTGTAGATTCCCAATTTTTATACCAGAGCCTCTCAGAAAAATAGTTTGGACAGTCACATATTGTTTCTTTCTGCTGTTCACAGCACAGCCTTACACAGGCTCATGAAAAATTACAAAATCCTGCTGTACAAAATCAAAGGTCATCTGTTGTAGATGCTGGGATTAGCAGAAAATAATTTTGCAGTGCTATTAGTTGTAAATTACTGAAAATGATATAATTATATGTGATTGTCTTCTACCTTCAACTGCAGTTCATTTTATTTTCCTTGACTTCCCTTGTCATCTCCTTCAATCCTAACTCATCTGAACAGATGCTTCTATGCTAAGAGACAGACTGGCCATATGCTGGTCTTTAGCTGTTTTAGATGGAAAAGTGAATTTTGCACATTTGCCTCCTCCTACCATGAGTGGCTTCTCAGAACATGGAGGTGTCATATGTTTAAGTCTTGGAGTCAGGATTTTTCCAGTGTCTTATTCCAGAAATACCCTTATTGAAACTGTGGTGTTTAAATTTCACCTATGCTTCCAGCACCCACTCTCTTCCTTCTTCTCAGAAATGTGCTTCTTTAAGAGCTTCATGCCATAGTATGACATGAACTTTTCTGTAATGGTACTTCACAACGACAATAATCTTCAGCAGAGCTGAAGTAAATATTTAAATTTAATTTTTTGTCTTTTAACACTTTTACCTGTCTCGTTTTGCAATCTCATAAGCATTTGTGCATTGGAGATTATCAATGACTCTATAATCCTTTTTTTCCCTCTCCTTTTCTGTTTCTAACTTATTCCTAACAAAGATCCTTCGTTCCTTTCAACTTCCATGGCAGTTCCTTTCTCCTCTCTTTCTCCTGTCATGTCCATGATCTTTCACTCCACTCTCCCAAGTACCTGAAGTGACATCTCTTGTGGGGGGTGATGACACACATGGTGCACTTCAGCAGCAGAGAGAAAAGCAGAGAGTAGGTGCTTATGCATTGTGAGTGACTGCCACTGGGTTTGGTCCTGTATGTGGTCGACAGCCTAACCATCTGCTCCAAAAGCTGGAAAAAAACATCTTCAGGCAAGTTAGAGGAGCAACTTAAAGAAGATAGCCAGTGGTCACTGATCCCAATAGCAGTGGTGTATGGAGGAGTTCTTCCTAGGAGCAGTCAAACCTGAGAGCTTACCTTTTGCTTGAAAAAATATGTAAATTCTTTCAATCCCTTTGCAATTTAGCTTAAGTCTGACAGCCAATCAAAGATGAAGAATGACAACAATGTGTTTAATATTAATCAGAAATGCAACAAATGTGGTCTTTTGGCCACCTGAGGAAGATTGATAGGCAGTATGATTGAGACTCCTTTGAAGGGTTGCTTTGTTTAATCCCTAAATTAAGAATTTTATTAAATGAAAAAATGACGAGAAAATGCAAAATTGATTGGAGAAAGAGAATGAACCGTGTGTGGGAGTGTGCATTAAACCTCCTGCTGAGAAGGAGAGGACTCATACTGCCACATACCCCCACCTGCCTGTGAATATACCCATGCTTTTGTTCCTCTGTCTGTTTTACTGTAGGGCTTTATCTAAATTACTATTCACATCTCCTCTCCTGAAAAGTAAAGGAATACATTTGTGCCTGATTAGAAGCACAGGAAGAGACATGGAAATCCTTATTTTTTGTCTTCAGCTCACAGAATAGCAAGGAAAAGGTATGGGAAAATGAAGGGAGGAAAAAGTTTTTCTATTTCCCCATTTCTCCAGCTTCCACTTTTGCTGCTGCATATGTTTGTCTGCAGAAGCCCATCCACACTTACTGTGGAGCCTAATACAGGATTAACAAATTGTGCAGTTTGAACCTTGAATCTTTCAAGGTGTGCTTTTCTTTTTTTGTGATTTGGTTAGGGTCTCCGTTTTGTGTATTTGGACCTTCTTTATGTGTCTTAGGAGACTTTTTTTCTTGTTTCATATTGTTTGTGCATTTTAAAGCAATTTTTAGCCTTTGTGATTGCAGATGAAAGGTTGAAATGTTGACTGCATCATGCCGGTTCAGAAACTAGGAGAGAGAGAAAATGTGCCCAAAATATATCACAATTTTAATATTTGATGATTTTAAGTCTCATAAATTTTGGGGTATAATTCATGATATATAAACATATGACATTGGTAATGGTTTCCTCACAAAGACAGTTAAGCCTATTTTTATACATGCATGAGTATATACAGTTTTATACATTGTTTGCAGCATCTACTGCAATAAATAGTTGGGAGTTTTGCCACTTAAATAGAAAAATGCAACCTAAGCAATAATAATTTCATTAAACTGTTTCTTCTCCTTGATTCATAAGTCATTCTAAAACTGTAATCTGGTTCTGTGCTGAATTAGTATGAAATGCAGAGATCGGGGTGCACAGTGAAATCGTAACTACATACGTCAAATGCTGTGGCTGCCATGAACTCTGGTGTGATTTCTGAACTCTATCACAATTCATATGTTAAGAACTCATTTCTATGGTGACTGCTTTATTGTTTTATATTTGCTGGTGTCCTGATACAGTGTAGACATTTCCTTGAAAGGAATATCTCAAAGGAGAAAGGTTTGGCCTAAATCATAATTTCATCAGTTAAAGAAGTGTTAATTTAGTGTTATTATTAGAAGCCTCATAAATCATCATGACTATACTATAGGTCACCAAATTATGATAGGCCTCATAAAGATTTAGACAATTCTGGTTTAATATGAGTTATGGGGTATCGTGGTTTAACCCCAGCTGGAGATGAAAATACCACACAGTCTCTCTCTCACTGCCCCACCAGCGGAACTGGGGAGAGAATCAGAAGGGTAAGAGCTGGAAAATTCATGGGTTGAGGTAAAGACAGTTTAGTAGGGAAAGCAAAAGCCATGCACACAGTAAAGCAAAACAAAGAATTAATTCACTGCTTCCCGTGGGCAGGCGGGTGTTCAGCCATCCCCAGGAGAGCAGAGCCCCATCACACGTAACAGTGACTTGGGAAGGCAAACACCACCACTCCAAATGTCCTCCATTGTTCCGTATTCCCCCCACTTCATATACTGAGCATGATGTCATACGGTCTGGAATATCCCTTTGGTCAGTTGGGGTCACCTGTCCTGGCTGTGTCCCTTCCCAGCATCCCATGCACCCTCAACTTCCTTGCCGTGTGGATGTATGGAATGCAGAAAAGGCCTTAGCTCTGTGTAAGCCCTGCTCAGCAATAATAAAAACATCCCTATATTATCAACACTGTGTTCAGCACAAATCCAAAACACAGCCCTGTACCAGCCACTGTGAAGAAAATTAACTGTACCCCAGCCAAAACCAGCACATAGAAGGAGGCAATTTGGAAGGTGAGAGGTCAGTAAGCAACTCTGTGCTCAAAGTAATTTCATTTAGAGGGTATAATTGCTCAGTAAAACTTGAGAGCTTAATGGAATAAATAAAAAAAGTGACATGACTGCACGTTGCTAGAGATTGGTGATTGTCTTTTGACCTTCACCACTGACTGGAAGCAGAGCCATAAACTCCCAATTCCACTGGTGGCTCCATCTGCCTTCACTTGGGAAGGGCGAGTCAAGACAGACGGCGTCCTTCAGAGAGTGTGGTTGCAGTGAAAAAAAGGAAAATAGAGACCAACACTGCATGGAAAGAATGAATTTGCAGTGAGGGCAGCTTGGAAAAGAAATATCCTCATGGTACAAGAGTACAAAGTTAAGAATTTTTCAGACTGTTGTTATAAAGATATGATCCAGTTTTGTTGTATGAGGTATCATGGGGATACTTAGATTCTTGATTACACTTCTGGTTCTGCATGAGCTGGGTTTCCAACTTCTGGCTTTCTGCCACTGTGTCTCCAAGCAACAGCTTGGCATACCAAAGATTAAAATCTCTGTGGGAGTTTGAGATCAAACTGAGTGTAGTTTCATTTGCAGGTCACTCAGAATGCCTTTAGAAAATAAATTTCCACATATAATGAAGTTCTATTTGTATTCAAGACTATGAATTTTGCTGTTAGTATGCACATAACAGCCATTTTGCACCATTAATACTAATATTTCCTGTTTTCAGGTGGATGTTGAGCATGACCCTCAAACTGCATACATTACACTTGTGATTAATAACACCAACACGTTGCTCTCAACAAACATTACAGATCTTATCCTCCTGGACAACATCACTGGTCTACACATTGAAAAAACCAGTGGGAATAAGACCACAGATGGCATACAGATTTACAGGAAAAGATTCTTGCAAGGTAACAAAATCTGCAGGGAAGTACCCTTGACTAAACATGTGGAATAGCATCTGTTCAAATCACAATATTTATTTATTTGTGGTAGTGTAAATTCTTTGATTATTAGTAAATAGAGGTGAAAAACTGGGAAAGGTTTTGAGCGGCAGTTTCCAATTCCGTTAACTCACATTTTGACTCCCACCTTTGAACTGCTTCCAATCTACCAGGCACAGAAGTGAGCTCCTGTACTCTGTAAAAGTTGCTGCCATCAAAATGAAAGAGTTTTTTATGACTGTATTTGTTCATTTTGGATATTTTTAAAAGCTTCTTCAAAAGCCATTTTAATCATATTTTGAGCCTTCTTTAGCCAAGTGTGGCAGGTCGGCTTGCTGAAATATTGAGGTGCATTGGAATTGCAAAGGGCCATGCAGGCAGGGAAGATGATTCATCAGAAATAAGGCAGCTCTTCTCAGTATCTGTTCTTTCCAAACTGAGCAAGTAATACAGAGATAAACTTGTTCCAGTCTTGATGCCAGTCTGTTCCTTTGGTAGCAGTTGAATCAGTGCACATGCATAAAATTTTACCTTTCTTGATTTCTTCATCTCCTTAAGCACAAGCACATCAAAAATTAGCAGCTTGCTTTTGAGGGTCATGATATTTCTCTTGGAGCTTCAGAAGTGTTCACTGATAGCTGTTTCTGATTGAAGAATCTATGGTTATGATAGTTTTATGGCAAAAAAATTCCAAATAGATAAGGGAAATGAGAAGACTCAGGGCTGCTGTCTGATTGCAAATGGATACCAAGCTCCATTTGTAATAACAGTGTGAGTTGAGGTACTGATTACAGGGCTGGTCTTTTTGAAAATGTCAGGGAATTCCTGGCTCTCAACAGAGGTTTCCAAGAAACAATGGTCCCTGAGAAAGAATAAAAAAATGGCTTGCAGAGCAGATCTAGTAAGCTAAGTTGGAACCATTATTTAATTTATTTATAATTACTGAATCTGGAACTGAAGCTACCCTTTCCAGCACATATACACTGTACAAATCAGCATCAAAAATAATGAAGTGGAAGAAAATCCAGCAGAACAGATTCGAGGTTTGGTCATTACTATGTTAATTCTGAAGTCAGCCCATACCTTGCCACTAGGGCTGGATAGAAGGGCTATGCCTACACTGGCCTATGTATTGTGCTGAATGTTAGCCATAATATTTTTCAGTACTCCAGTGCACCATGCATCAAAATTCATCTGAAATCTGTCTGATTTCTCTTTGGTTTCAACAGGAAGAGAACCAGCCAGTTAGAGGTTATAATGTAGGCTGTCTTCTTTATAATTAAAAATACTTGTAAATATGTCATGTTGAGTTTTAGTGTAAAAAGATTATGCTTTTCAGCAGATTGCGGCATCATTTAATGCAGTTTCCAGATCCTGGGCCGAATTTGCTTGAGTTCTTCAAGGCAGCAATTATGAAGGATGTTGCTGGGCTCAGCTGGTCAGGAACTGTCTGCTCTGAGTGTGGGGCATCTGCTGTGTCAGAAGGGAAAAGCTCCAGTGCTGTCCTAAGCCTTCCCCAAGGATCTTTGAGAAATTTTTCTCGGACAGCAAATCTATCGATATCCCTCCTCTCTGGACTATACTGATGGGCTCTGGCTCCCTCCTCTGCTGAATTCCCTTGAAGTCAGTGTTCTGAGTTTATTGCAGCTTGGTTCCTAGGAGAGCACTTTTGCTGGCAAGGAAGCACAGTCTAAAAAGCTCCTCAAATGTTTTATTCATATTGGGCTTTCTTTTCAAATTTGGCAAACATCTGTAACTGCAGCTGAGCTTGGCTGAATACTCAGCTCTTCAGAGATTGACCCCATCTTCTTGTGTGAAAGAAGACATGCGACTGTACTGGGTTGTTTTCAAGTCAGTTAGCACCTGTTCTGTGTAAGAAAATGCAGACACAAGTAGTTAGAGGCCACTGCTGCACTGGCAGATGTACCTCACCTGCTTAATCTATACAACTGTCTTTCTCTGGTTTAACAGGTGGAGAACACTTTGCAATCAACTACTCTGCACTTCTTGATGCAAAAGAAATGTGGGATGGCAGGGTCTTGACACTGCCTGCAAAGCTAACTTTCAGGAGTTCATCACAGGTATTCCCTTCACAATTTTATTTTGCTCTTCACAGTTTTTGTGTGAAAAAGGTGGTTCTTGTCTCCCTAAGCAGTGAGGCCAGTATATAATGAAATGAAGTTTTTAGGTGAAGTTCTGATTGTTTACTATGAATTTATAAATATTTTTTTATATTTATAAATGTAAAAATTTATAAACATGAATTATTCTTCACAACATAGGTCATAGACCTCCTTAAGTAAATTAGGTTTGTGTGTTGTCATGTAGCTTTTTTCTGCTCTTTATATTTCTTTCCAGTTTATCTGTGTATCCTGTAAATAGGTGTCCTCCATATACTTATGTATCTATTCCTGTAGTCTATGAGAGATTGAAAGTCTTGCCAGATTTTTATTTTAAAATAATTTCTTTTAACAAAGAAACGAATTGGAGCAAAGGAAAACCTCCTTGCTTATAAGAAAGACGCTTTTTTAGTATGAGAGTTTTGAAGCTCTGAAAGAGATTTTTCAGAGAAACTGTGAAATCTCCATCCTTGCTGATTTTTGAGAACTTCAATGCACAAGGCTCTGAGAAAACTGGTTTATTGCTGGATTTAGCCTGGTTTTGAGTAGGCCATGGGACAAGTAGTTTCTGCCAAAGTAAAATCTTCCAGTTCTTGCACATGTCTTTTCTGCAGTTTTTGTAATTGCATGTGATTAGAACTTCCAGATGTCTTTTCATTTCAACTGCCATATCTCCTTTGTTTTGGAGGAAAAAAGTCTCCAGTGTGCATGAGAGTGGTACTAAAGTGGTAGAGAGGAAGACTTCAAACAGGGAACATAATAGTGAAAACATATACACTGACTGTGGCTCCTGTTGTGGGCATTTTCAGTCAACCCAGATTTTATAGGCGCAGAAAAATGTAAGACTGTGCACGTTGGGATATGTGTCTGTGTGATGAGAAGGGGAGTGTATCCCACAGAGCAGCTGCTTCCATGTCTGTTAATGTTACCCTTAGGTACACTGCATTTTCCTATCATATTTATCTTAGCTTTATGCTTAATGAGAAGTATAGCTTATCTTCTAAGGAGAAGCTTTTCTAGAGACTCTTGGCTATTTGCCAGTGGATTCTGGTCTTTTTTTTTTTTAATACAGGTAATTTTTTTATATCTCTCAGAATAAAACACATCTGGTATCATTGACAGCATTGTTCACCATAACTGAAGAGGAAAAGACCAAGGTAAATTCTGTGATTTGGTATTATGTTGACTCTCCTGCTTATACTTCTCACAATCTAAACTAAATCCTAGGAGCTAAGGATGTACTGATGTTCTTATGTCTCATCAGTTGGCTATTGGCTATTAATCATACACAAGTTCGGTCTTCTCAGATTTTAAGAGGAAGAAAACAGGACTCAATATAAGGAGTCTTTTTTTGTCTTAAAACAGCAATATTTAATACAGAAAATCTAAAAATGCCATTATACTCCTTGCCATGTTTTTTCATTTGAAGAATTGTACAGGCACAGAAAACTGGTGAGGAATATGTTCGCCTGCTCCTGTGCATAGTCACCATGAGAAAGCTTTTTATCTTTACAAAAGGGTGAGGTTATCCTCCACCTCTTGAGAAGAGGTTTCTGTATGATGCTGATACACAAGCCTAAGAATTAAAACTGCAGTAGGAGTGGCAAACTTTATGTTTGCCTTTCATTTTTTAGAATAAGTAGTCTATTTGTGCACAGGGGCTTCTTGTTCCAAGATTCTCTTCTGCTGGGGATCTCTGCCTTCTCAGCTTCTATTACTGTAATAAATATGTTTGCAGACTTGGCTTTCTCATAATTGAAGATAAGTGCCCATTCTGTTAAAATTAAAGCCATAATTAAACATGATATAAAGTAAAATTATACATAAGCTAGAGAATTCATTCTTGGATAAAGATCTGGTAATATTTAAAAGGATTGGACATTTGTATAGCTAAGAATTATCCATGGAATTGCCATAAATTTATTTTTTGGAAACTCTTATTCTTAAAGGTGTAAACCATGCAGTAGCTGACTGGCTTATAAAAATAGCTTCATGAATGCTTTTCTGTAAAGTTCAGTGTGAATTGATCTGCAGCAGTTGGTGATGTCTAAGCTAGGATTGTAAGGTACATTGGTCTCAGCCCACCATGAAAATTCCTGCAATCTGTTGCTATATGTAAAACCTTTTTAGTGTGTTTTGGTTTTTTTCCCAATTTGAACTTGATACTTGGACCTCTAAAAGTTCTTGGGGACTATTCCATCGGTAGGTAAAATTAGCTCAGCTGCATTTGAACTTAGTAAATGAACAGATTTTGTAATTAAAATATGTGGTAAAGGTGTATGGAAAATACTGAACATTTTTAAAAAATAAAGCTTAGAAATTATGGAACATACCATGTTTCACATGCATAGTTTTTGGCTTTGGGCTGTGGCCAAGCACAAGGTGTTTCAGAATGAAATCAGTTTGTTCAAGGAAATTATGATTAGCTGAAAAAGGTGCGACATAGTGTATTTCATTCATCTTTTCAGCTGTCAAAAATGCTCTCCATCTCAGATTTATTTATTAAAAATCACTATTTAGGCCTGTTCATGGCTACGTGAAGACCAACACACATATGTGACTAAGTGGAGACAAATTGTTGACTTTGGGGATGGAAAATAGAAGAATTAATTACATAGTCAGGTTGGTCCCATCAGCTTTCACATGGTTTGCTTGCACACTTGGCTACTCTGTTGTTCTTTAAAGTTTTACAAACCTTGTGGATTTCTCCTCTGTGCTGCTGGAAGAAAGTAATTGGTTGCCCATGACAAGGTAATTTTGTGGGTTATGAAAAAAATATGAGTGTATCTCGTTTGAGTGTCTGTGCCAGATGTCTTCCTGTAGTGCTTCAGGGTCTGTGAGTACTGTGTGCCTCTGCCCTTGGCTGGGTGTGTTTGATGCTGAATGGGAAGCTGTAGTGTAAAGGACAAAGGGAAGTTTTCCCACCTAAGCATGTATTGTGGTATAGATGACAGTTACTTTGATCTGATTTTTATGAGGCTTTTTTCCCTCAGAATCATGCAAAGCAGTAGGAGCACAGCAATTTTTGAAAGAAACTTGGGCCTGTAATGACTCATCTATTGAGATGGCTTTAGAAGTTAGCTTAGGGAATGGCTTTTGTGGCTTACTGGTGTGTCAGTGGTCTGAAGGTTGACCTGTGGCCCCAGCACTGGTCCCGACTTGAGCGGGGACTCTGGCACCTGCCCTGCATCTTCTTCCGTGGTGCTTTCAGATGGCATTAAGCACCATCTGTGTTCTCCTCCTGGGCTTTACGGCCCCCACAATGACTTGGACTGTCCTTCCAGAGCCCATGTTCTTTAAGTATAAAAAACCAAACCATATAAAGAAACTTAAGCATGCTACTGTCAGATAGAGCAATTTTTGATTCTAAGTGTACAATACTGTGACGTAAACTGTGAATCTTCTTGGAACTGTGAATTAGTAGCCTGTATTAATGTTTGATGATCTTGATACTGACATCACTGCCTAATTCAACTGAAAACATGTTGAAATCAATGAGTGCTGAGCAGCTCTACCAGCTTTGAGAAGCTGAACCTGTGAAACAAAGTCTGACATGAAGCAGTTCCTTTCAGTTAGAGATATGACAGATTATCAATGTACAAAAACATCAGAGAAAGAAAAAATAGGCAGTAAGGGATAAAATTTGCTATTAAATTGGAATAAACCTTTCTCAAACTGTGGACCATATTTGATTATTGCTTCCTATGCAGAATTACCATTGACTCCATGGAATACTGTCAGATTTCTGCTCCAAGAGATGACCCACCCAGCTTGCAAGCAGCATGTAAATTATTTACAGTTCCTAGTCCCAGCAGAGTAATTAGGCTTTGGTGAAACATTATACTAATAGCTGTGCTGTTTTTCATCCAAAGATCTCATAGAACTAAACAAACACTGAATTAACTTTTGCTACATGGAGCATGAAGTAAAAATTAATTTTTAATGCAATTCAATTTAAAGATTAAGTTAAGAGCTAAAGTGAAAGGTCTACAAAGTTGTTATCTGTCTCACTGTTCCGCTGCTCCTGGTATTCTTTTCTGATTCAGGCTAATTCAGAAACTGCAAGGGTGGACATAGATTGGGAGGGTTTGTGAACTGTCAGTTACATGTTTATGTTGAACTCATATTGGTACTTTTTCCCTGTGGTCAGTTTTACTAAATCAAGAAGTGGCCATTAATTAAAGGTGACCAGCATCTGACTGACTTTCAGAGCCTCTGAGCAACATAAAACGACATTAGTTTCAAAAAGATGTAGAAGAGTTTGGTGACTTTGGAAAACAGGCTATAAAGTATTGGACACACGAAAGTCACAGCACGTAAAAATCAGTCTGTGGGAGTTTTGTTGCTTAGAGTTACACAAGAATTTGGAATGTAACAAACCATGCTGACTTTGAAACATATGGAAAATACACTTTTGTTTGAAAATATTCATTCAAATGTAGTAATTATATAAGATAATACTGAGAAACCCTGAAGTTGTGTGAAGCCATTTAAAAATAATTTGCTATGTTTCTTACTGTTATAATGTTGGAATTACAGTTATGATCTGCTCTTTATATGTATTTAAAAGGTGCTTTTAATGTAGTTTTAATGATATGATCTTTTAATTTCAGATTATGTACAGCCATGCCATCACTGCTTCAGGGTTCTTCATCGCTTTTTTCATTTCCCTTGTATTGACATGTGCTGTTTTTCTCATCATTTACCGAACCCAAATATTAAAATGGAGTTTCTGTAGTAAAAACCAGGTGAGTCATACTGTCTGTGAGGGTTTATTTAATCTTTTTCATCAGTCATATCTGATGATATAACTTGCTAGCTAAGACAGATAGTCTGAAGAGTTTTTGAAGATAAATAAAAAGCCAACAAGTGGTGGATTTAGTTCACAGGAAATGTAGTCTCTAAAACCTGTATTCTTGAGCACAATCAGATTTAGAGGTGAGTGTAAGAATGATAACCTGATCAAAACAACTACTTTCAGTACTTGGATGTAAGTTCTAGATTGGAGGGAGATTATCCTTTGGCTATTGATTTTCTTTCATATTCTTCCTTTCCTCCCCTCTGTCCCTCAAAATTAGAGGCACAATGTCTCTGGGTTATAAACAGTTGCCAAGGGAGTAGACAACTTGCCTTGAACGTAGCAGAATTGGGTACAAATATTTTTTCTATTTTATCATCAGGAATAGAGATTTGAATTTTGGTTTCTTAGTTCATTGGATGTGCCTTAATCTCTTGAGTGATTAAGCAAAACAGACGTGTTTGGAGATGGAGCATTTTCAGTGTTCTTTATCCAGGCTCTGCCAGTTTGGAGAAAGTATTTCATTACATACTGGAACGGAGAGCAAAAATACAGAATCTGATAAATATTAATCAATTTGGCCCAGATCCAGCCCTTGCTTCTATTAATTATTTTTATATTTATGTAAAGAGCAACTTCAATGGGAGGAAGTTAGAGACCTCAGTCAGAATATTACTATGATGGGAGCAGTCCTCTAAGACAGGTGTGCTGAGAGGTTTGAACCTCTCATCTGCCCAGACAGTGATGGATCTCTCATCCCTCTGACTGACCAGAGTAGCCCACAAATCACTTGAAGCCTTATTTTCTGTGGTTGAAAATTACACCGTCGATGTTTTATTTATGGTATGTCTGAAAAGTTAATCTTTTTAAATTAAAAGGATGTGACTTGTTTCCTTTAACAGAAGAAACTGTGATAATGAAGTAGTAAAAAAGGTCCAGCTTGGTCTTAGCATCAGATATTTATAGTGGATTTTTTTAATAGTAATTTTATTAACCCTGAGTCTCAAGGGCATCTCTGCAAACTGAGTCACTTCCATTATACATAGGATTAGTTTTTCATGTTGTTCACTCATAACGCTGTTATTTTTTTTTAGGAGATACAGCATGAACTTAGCCAAAATCACAAACTGGAGCATTCTCAGTTTAATTCAGGTGATTTCTTCAGTGAAGATATAATTATGAATGACCAAATCATCGATATTCTGTCCTTTGAAGAACCTGGCAATATGCTTCAGGCTTTAGAAGAGTAAGAATTCACTGCTATAACATAATATTTATTACATTTATCATCAGTCAAATCTTTGATTTGATTATTTGCCCTTTATTGTTTTTTTATAGTGTCTGTTTACACATATTACTGTACTACCTGAGGCTTTTGAAGTGTTGTAAACAATTACCTATGGGAACTGAAAATTATTATATTTATATTGCTTCACCTGTAGAAGTCACAACTCAGTCTAGGCCTTAGACTTGCAAGACTTCCAATCCAAATGAACATCTACTTTTGTCTCTGTGGTTCAGTAAGTAAAGGGAAACCTTTTTGTGTACAAGGAAATGTCGAAAGGTTATATCCTACTCTTGCTGAACACATTCTGCTTTCAAACGGGTGGGTTTTGTTCTAGAAAGGAGAGCCCCTGCTGGGTGCCAGCATTACTTTTCAGCAGCGTATTTTGGAAGTACCTGGAGATCAGAGTCTAAGGTGTGACAGTTTGTAGTGCTTCCAGAAAGATACCATGTAACTGTAATCGGTGGGACCACTTGGTAGAGCAGAGAAACTCTCTTGATACTGTTGAAAGGCCAGTCAGGGCTCTTTGACTTTAACTGCTGTTAAAGATCACCTGTTCTTCAGCTGAATTTGATAAAAAGGTCTGATGTGAGGATAAGCGGATATTGTTTATTCAGTCTTACCATGAGCTCTCAGTAAGTGTGGTGAAAGGCAGTATTATGCAACTATAAAATCTGTAGAAGCTGAAAAGTTACAGGACCATGGATGTAATTTTCTTTCTTAAAGGGTAACTAACAGCATTATTATTTCCTGTCTTTTCTTGATAATTGGGTACTTATCTCCGTAAATTGCACATTGGTCCTTCCTTTTGTAATAGTATAGCAACTCAGGCTTTGAGAAGACTTACCCTGAAAATCATTATGTGAATATTAAGAAGAATAGGATCAAACATTTTTTTGAAATCACTTTAGTATTAATTTATTTCAGGCATAGTTAGGATCTATCTAGGTTGAAAAAAAAAAGCTGGACTATTTTCAGGTACATTATGGATTAGAAAAGTAAATATTCTCACAAACCTTTGGGTAGGTTTATTTTTATAACAGAATTATTTCTAAACCTATAAAACAAGATTCATTTCTTAGGTATGTCCAGGGGCTAAAGTTTTTTAGTATTCTTCTGAATAAAGTTCATAAGGGACCTTCCTTCCCTTCCTTCCTTTTCTTTCCTCACAGTTTCTGTTTTCTTTAACTCTGAGTATGGAGAGCTTTGCAGTGAATAAAGTAGATGCCCATTAGCAAACACTCACTAACCTTCTTCACCTTCTGAGCTATCTTCTCCTGTGTCCAGGATGAGCATAGTAGATAGACCACAAAGGTATTCAGAGTTACAGTGATTCCTGCTATGAAAGATGATTGAAATGGTGATAGTCATTATTGTGAATGGCTCAGATCAGCCCCTACTGGTCGGTGGTGGGTGCTTCCTAATTCTATTTAGATTATCTCATTTCATGTAGTTTTAAACTGGACCTTCTGTTTCATTCACTATTACACAGATGTACTTACTGCATTTTTTTCTGTTGTTTCCCCCTTTTTATTGGCACTCATTGAGTATATGTGTTTAGTTACTCCAAACCCGTTCCTCTCCTTTTTTT
>JAWWLV010000144.1:61360923-61404781 GCA_035041135.1 Platyrinchus mystaceus | reverse complement strand
ACTGCTGAAGAAGACTGGAAAAGTAACAATTAAGGGGATGGGTGAAGAATGGCTTCATCTTTTTTAAAGCATGCTTTAAAAAAACCTTGTATTTGTGATAAGGAATAAATGATATGTCATGAACTATATATCAATATGGTAGAACTGTGAAGTGTTGCTTTACAGGGACAGAGAAGGAGAATTCTATCTTTCACATCTCAATAAGAAAGGGTTAGTAGGTACTGAAACCACCATCTATCAGTGCATGCATGAAGAACAGAAAAACAATGACTAAGGAACTTGTTATTCCACCAAACAAAGAGAGTTGGAGGTTGAAACTAATCAAATTCAAGCTAAGGATGAGGTTAGAATTTTCAGGTCTTAGAGAAATTATCTAGTGGAACAATTAATTAAAGTGTTGTTTAGTTCTCTGTCAGGGGATGCTTGAAAACCAGGATGAGATATTTCTCACAGAAAACAGATATGCTTCAATTAACTCAGAGCTGCTGAACTTAAAGCAGGAAGTAAAACAGAAAAAGAAATCTGGTCGCTTGGATTTTACAGGCTAGTCATGAATTGGTGAATCTGTGAAGGGAAGCCTTCTACCACTGCCTGACAGTTGTTAGGGAAATGTTACAGCATAAAGCTCCCATTTTCTGCATCCTTGCTTTTATTTAAATGCATTTGCACAACACTGAAACTTTTTTTTCAAGTTGTTTTAAACAAACAGCTGGGTAGTAGCTGGCTGTGTCAGCAAAAGTACTAGGACTATAAACAAAATGACTTAAGAGAAAATACACATCTGCACTGCTCATTTAAAGTCCTTGCTGTGGTGCTTCAGCATCCTGTCACCTTGATCCTGCCATCACCTCTGTGGCTGCCCTACTGTCCTGGAGTGAGGATTCTCCCCAAGCAGAGGGAGCAGATCAGCACCCTGGAACACTTGACCATGAGTGTAGGTGAATGCCACCCAAGACGGCTGTGTACCTTCAGGTGGTGTCCTGCAATATCCACCTGTACATAGCACAAAGAAGCTGGATGGTTGTGTTGTCTTGGGGATGTTAGAGCAAATATTAGCTCTTACAGGATCTTCAGATAACTATGAAGAAAGTTTCAGGTGCATGAAGTTTCAACGGCAGGGATTCCTGCTCCTGTATGGGAGGAAGAGAGGGTAAAATGGAGGAGGTTTTGTAGCTGCAACCAAACAGCCCTGCAGCAGATCACCAAGAGGATTATGGCTATCACCAATGTGTTTCTGTGCTTTTGAAAGACTGCAGCAGGAAAATCTGTTTGTGATAGATTATCACAACTTAAGCTAATGTCTCCTAAATACTTCAAGTGTTTGAGTCATTGTAAGAAAACAATTCCAACCCATTGATTTCTAGATGGGGAAAATACATCTCTTATGTTAACAGAGGGGAAATGATAGTAATATTTCAAAGATTTGGTTAAACTTTATTTGCTTAGATAAGGAAAGTTTGTCAAAAAGATGAAGTCTTTCTAGATTTTCATGCTCATATATCATTCTGAATGTAGTATCATTCTACTCTCTTGCAAATCTGGCCAAGATATTTACTATGGATTTGAAATTTATTCTAAGATTTGTCTGTTGAAAAGTTAGACCGATAATTTAGCCTAGGTGAAAAATGAATGGATTTAAGCTCATAAAAGTATATTTTGTAGGTCACGGACAAATTCATGTTTATGTAATCCACATACAGAAGCATACAGTGCTGTGTGGTCATGTAATTTGACATATAGGGGCAAAACCCACCTAATTTTCCAATGTTAAATTGAGTTCAGAATAGGCAAATGTACAGAATTTAGAGTAGTTACATAGTATATGAAATTAGAATCATTATAATTTCAATTTAATTCTAAAATAAATGAGAATGTATTCATGTGCAACTTTACATTTATTACATTTTGTAAATGCCTTTGTATTTCCATCTGGTTTTAATCTCTTTTCTAGGACTCTATTAATGTTCATGAGAGACAGATATCAGCTATTTTAATTTATTTTTATCAGCACATAATCAAAACTGTCCTCTCTTGCCTGCAGAGAAGCGATTACACAAGCACAGGACATGAAAAAGAGATGTATCAGTGTAGATGGGTCAGTGAGTTTACAGCTGTTTTACAGTCATTGAAATCTGTAGTCTATTCAGACACCCACTTCTGCTTCCCAACAGAGATGGTGGGGTTTGTTTTGGTTTGTTTTTTTGGAGAGGGGACATTTCTATTGGCTTTTATCTGAGGGAATATTTTGAGTTCTATTAAAGACAAGCTTTTTCTGTCTGAAATGGAAATGCTAGGACATATTTCATTAAAGTTGCTGTGGTAGAAGTTGACTCACCCTGCTTTTTAATGAATGATTAGTATCATGATTAGTAAACTCATATGCTGTAATATTCCTGCACTTTTCTGATTGCCTTTTTCATTACCTAGTATCGAATGACTCTAGATATCCTTGTTTTCTAATGGAAATATCCTGTAATCTGTCATTTCTTATGGTCCTGATTGCCTTTCTACAGCTTGGAGGTTGCTAGCCTGACACGAGCAGATGCAGATCTGGAGGCACAACGAACACAGATATGTAAAGAAGTGATTGGTATGATGTTGAAGAACATGGTCTTAAATCACAGCCTCTTCCCTCATGTGGAGAAGAAGATAAGTTCTATTTTCAAAAAGCGGTTTCTTGCAATGGAGAAAGAGATTCAAGAGGAGTATGAAAGGAAGATGGTGGCTTTAACAGCTGAATGTGATCTGGAAACCAGGAAGAAAATGGAAGCTCAATGCCAGAAAGCAAGAGCTGCAAATGAAGAGGCTGAGGAATTAATGAAGAAAATTAATGAAAAGGTAAATCTGGTATAAAATAAAGATATTTTGCACGATATGTAGTTTTCTGTAGATGATTTATCTCTTAGACTAAAATGGCTGAGTTACTGTCTTAGAAGAGTAAAGACAAAGATCTAAAATTTAAATAAGTTCAAAAATTCAGATGTCATAATTAGGGTAGTTGTTATTAAGAAATTGTGTTTTACTTCACCAGAAAACGAATTTATCTTAAGAGAATCTGTGACACCTGAAAACAAAGAGTTGACTTCGGTTTTTTTATAGTCACTTAAACAGTTGCAAAGTGGTGTATTTTTATTTACTGCATTTTACTGCAGCAGCTCCTAAGATCCCCAGTCAGACACCATGTAAAGTATTTTGCACATTCAGAGCAGAACAAACTCCCTGCATCATAAACCTTACAATCTAGGTAAAAAGCTTCCAACATTTATGTTCTTATTTTGAAGAAAATGAGAATATAAGCACAACCAAAGGCTGATTTCCCTCCAAACTGAGTGAAGGCAAATGGAATGATCTGTGTTTTATGCAGAGCAGGGATGGACTTATCTTGGAAATAGCCTCTGGATAATAGATAAGTAATTTAAGTCAGAGTATGATTCTTTACAAGTTTAGAGTAAAAGCTTAGTGCTTGTGTGGGTCACTTTCATTCAAAGATCTCTGTCCAAATGGATAAGTATCATTACCTGGGATTTCATAGGTAATTAGTAGCTGGAAATAGAGCCCGAGTCACCAGTCCGACATCCCACATACAAAGTTATGCTCCAATTTTTCATGTCTTTTTTCAAGTATATTGAATGTTTACAATAAAACTTATTTCCCCTCACCCTTTTTTTTTATTATTGTTATTTTTAATGACTTCATGTGGCTGGAGAGGATTCTGATAAGTTTTGAATATTTCATCTCTGTAAGCTTAAAATGCAAAAATGCCCAGGATAATGTTTCATGGTTGTCTATTAAGACGATGACTTTGTGGGATATCACATACCCATAATGGGTAGGAACTTTTATGATAATTCATGATAGCAGTTTTGATGAAGACTTTTTTTGTGGCTCATCAAAGGTATTTCAGTATGTTGAGGCTCTCAGGAAGAACTGTGTTTTGTCAGGATGTTGTGTGGAGAAAATTGATGGCACAAGGCTAGTGAGCCAGTTGAATTTCTTAGACATTTCAAGCTGAATTTTAAATTGTGACTGTAGGGAGCTTTCAATACCTGTAAGATATGCATAGCCTGAACTAGAGCTTCTAGAAACTCAAAAGAAATTGCAAGGAAGAAATACTTGTGGACATCTTAAGGATGAGGTGAATTGTATCATGTAGAATACTTTTTCCTTCTTTTGGCTATAGAAGGAGTCTAGACTAGATGTCTAGTGCTTAGATTGACCACACTGAGATAAATCCTCCTTTACAGAGAGAGGGGCCTGATTGAAACTCAGTATGTGAACTCGTACTAAATATGCTTTCAGCAAAATGGCTTTTCTTTGTATGAAATGAATTGGTGTTGGGTCATTCTGGTTTGTACTGGAAATCCTGAATGGTAGGAATCAAACCAACAATTAAGGTCAATCCAGTCCTGGTGCTGATCCATTTACCATGTACTAACATCTTGCTGTTCACTTTTCTGTCTGTGAAAGGACTTGGTTTTGTACTTGCCATGGCACGTGGTCCAACAGGACATTCTGTTACACCAGGGTTGGCTCACACCTGTGCTCCTGGGCAGCAGGTGTATCCTGACATCCAAGACATGGCAGTGAAAAACAGGTGGAGCAATAACCTCCTCCCCTTCTCAGCCGAAACACAGAATTTATATTCTTTGCCTTTTTGATTAATTATTTGCTGCCTGCAGTGTGTCTCTTGGGAATGAGGAGTGAGGTGCAAAAGAAAGTTCTCCTCAAGATAATTGGTATGAAATTTAGAACAAGACTAACATAGCAAATATTATGTAGCTCTGCTGGTGTAACGACACTATGCTCTGGGGTCCACGTATGTTTTGATCCTGTAATGACTTTATGCCATCTGAGATTAAAACTATGAATGTGTAAGTCTCACTGGAGAGCTATGAGAAAGTATTTCTGCCAAGGAAGCTTTTAAATTAATTACCATTCTACTCCATTGTTGTAACTCTAAAATGATGCTCTTGGATTAATTTGTAGAAAACTATAGCTAAAGTAGGTCACCAGTAATAAGAACTCTTAGATATTTGTAGTAGAATAGTTTTTTCCCAATTTATATTATTTTTAGAATTACACTTATTTCATTGCTTTGCCTTATATTCAATTTTAATAGGATTTCTGAGTTGATGAAACCTAAGAAATTAATTTCATATATATAGTCTTTGTGCTGAATTTCATGCCATTCCAATTTATCTTAAATAATGTCTCTGAATTCTAAAAATACTTCATTATACCTTGGATAATCTCTGAATTAGAGACTGACAGCTGTACAACCCTGTCATTCCAAACAGGTGAAAACTGTAGAAAATGTACACTGATTTAATATTAGGCTTCGTTCAAACCTGAATGCATAAAATATATATGAGGTAGTAGCACTAATATTTTAAAATACGTTGAATTCTGAAAATCACTTCAGATATATTTATTTTGCTCTTCTCTGCAGCCTGCTGTAGAATACAGAAGTCTTCTGGATAGGCTTCACAGACTGGAGCAGGACCACCTGAAGAGGTTCCTTCTGGTAAAACAGGAGGAATATTTTGCAAAGGCTTATAGACAGCTGGCTGTTACCCAGAGGAAGGAACTCCATACTATCTTCTTTGCACAGATTACAAATGCTACTTTAAAGGGAGAACTGAAGTTGGAAGCAGCTAAAACATTAGTGGAAGGTTACTCTAAAATACAGGTAATAGGATGGTAACTCCATTCCCAACCTGGCAGAATGCAAATGTACAGTAAGTTCTGAGAAATTTTTCAGGATAGATGTTGTCCCTTTTATGGCTTTCATCGAAAGTATTTTAAAAATTATGCACCTTTACTCTTTATATAATCATTTGGTACATTTTAAAGAAAAAAGAGAGGAAAAAAAGAAGGACACATGCCACTTATTGGTGTAACTGAGCAATTGCTGTGTTCAGGTCCCAATTCAAGAAGATCTTTCAGGCTGTGATAGCTGAAAGCAGGAACAGTGCTACTAACAGTGGTAGGGCTGCATGTGTATTTAATTGTGGATACCTGATCAAATTACCTGTTAACAAAGGGCACTAAAGAGGTGCACTAATTATTCAGGAGAGTACACACAGTATTGAGATAATCAGGCCAAAAGCTCAGCACATTATTTATTTTGCTATTTGTCATCATTTGACATGATCATGAGAGTTAAGTTGATACAAGCTTATTGTTTTTCACTTGTAAGAATTTTTTAACTTTGCTCTTGTTAATGAACAAATCTGGTCTGATACACAGAGGTGTTACCTGAAATTAGCATTACATTGATTTAAATACATTTTTCACATTCTTTCCTGTAGGGAGACATTGAAGAGCTAATGGATTTTTTGCAAGCTAGCAAGAAATATCATCTGAATAGAAGATTTTCTTACAGAGGGTATCTTATAAGTAAGATACAGTTAAGGGATTCTCATGTCTCTGCTCTTATAAATGCAGCAGCAACCCAGATATCAAGTCTCCTTAATAAGATGGAAAGGTAAATATCTCAATTGTTTTCTTGTCAGCCGTCTGACTACGTTATCTTGCAGACAATAGAAGTCTTTTTTCTGTGTTAGCTAGCAGGGGAATTACATAAAAATGTTAACTTTTAAGTTAATTCTAAGAAAATACTTTGTAACTGATGACTTTGTTAGTTAATATTCCAGCAGACACTAAGGTGAGATTTTGTTGTTTGTATTCTACTTGGTATAGCAAAGAGATGAATTGTTGGATACACGTTTAGTACTTGTTTGTAATACTGCTTTGCCTGTTTTGCCAAGATCTGCAGCTGTGTGGCTCAAAGACAAAAAAAATGTCTCAGCATAGGATATATAATTCAGATACATCTTTCACAGAGAGTTTCCTTCCATCAGTTCATGCCTGTCTTTGGAATTGTATTATGAGAAATGGTCTGAGATGCTGGAACAGATGTTTTGGTTATGGGAAAAACCTTTGTGAGAAACTCACCTGTGTGGCCATTGCAATGAATAAATGGGACTTCTCAAGCTGGAAGAAGAGTTATTGCACCTAACAGTCACAGACCAGATCAACTATAAAACAGAGAGGAAAAGCATAGTATTAGTAATCCAAGACCTTGTGGATGTCATCCCCAAAAATGTACGAAAAAACCCTCCAAAACCCCCAAAGTATCCACAAACTTCCAAAAGCAGCAAGAGTCATTACTAAGATGAAAAATTTAATTTTTTCTAGCAGTCCTCTGTTAAATTCTCAAAGTATGCAATGTTTGTATTACTCCGTGGACAAAGGAAACATGTCCATAGCTGGAGATAGCATTTGTAGAGAAGCAGTCCCATTTGACTTTCTGAGGCTAGAAATAATTGTTTTCCTGAAACTTCCCACACCTCCTGCAGCAGTAATTCCTTTCAGACAAATGTTGGCCAAACTCTTATAATTCATTCTTTAGATGTTGAGATTATAAAACTCTAAATTTAGTCTTTCAATTTATGTGCTAGTCTTTTATTTCCTACAGGCAAACTGAAATATCCTACTATGAACCTTATTTATAAATACGTTACATAGGCTTGTATTTCAGTTTATAATTATAAAGTGATTTGGGGAATGTTTGCAAATTGGAGCAATAAAATTTGAGCAGCAAGAAAAGTCTGGACTAAAGGACTATTACTTTAAATTTGCATCCATCATATCCTCTTATGTTTCAGTTTGTCTGTAGATACGAGTCTGTCTTAATCTATTTTGTCCAGCTTTAATAGAGTGCCTTAAACTTACTGTTATAAATGGAATTTTAAAATGCACAACTTTTTATAGAGAAGAGATACAGTGATAAACCAGCAGATAAATATTGAAGGGAGAAGGTTTTTTCTAAATGGAGCTTAATAGTATGTTTAAAATTTATCAGATAGCAAGGCAATTTCAAATTAACATGGAAAGGATTCTGTGTGGCCAGAATTGAATGTTATAAAAAGCTAAATAAACCCAAACCAATTCTAGGGAGGGCTGTGAACATTTTAAATGAAATAGAGCAGCCAGAGTTTTCAAGCCGGGCTTTCTAAATACAGTATTTGAATAAAATGTCCCATTTTGCAGGACTAGCTGTTGAGTACTCAGTGTCTTTTCAAAATCAAGTCTGGACTGCAATGACAAAAGGCAGAAAAGGAGGTTTTAAAATATAATCCATGATTGTAGACTTGAGGATGTCTAACTAATCTCTTAATGTTTTTTTCTTAAGGAATAATGGGCAAAAGGGCAGTACTTGAGGCAGTGTTTATCCTGGGTTGTTCCTTCTATCAACAGAGATGCAAGATTCTTCATGTTTTTAAACTACAGCATCTGTAACGTGTTGGAGCACTCTTTTGCCAGTATCTGCTTGTTCACAAGAAAATTTATTTCTTCTTCAATCTCTTAAATGTTCAATCCAGTCCTTCTGACTTGCTAGGCACAAACAATTGCAAACTCCTTTATAAATTTCTCCCCAAAATTAAATTTTTATAAGACCTCAAGAATTTCTTGTATATTGTGTTTCTGAAGTGGTCAGTAGACTCTTAAAAGATTGAAGCAAAGCATCTTTCACTGATCTTGTTCTTCTGAAAAATCTCCATTTATATGGACCTTGTCCACATAAAGTAGTTTTCCAACAGTGAAAAAAGCTCCTACTGGAGCTTTCTGGAAGTTGGTGTTGGAAAGTGAATGCCTCAAGGAGTAATGCATCAATATGAAGTTTTATAATAATCTCTTAAAACCTTTTCTGCTTGTAGCACTTGGTTATGTAGGGCATTTATTGCCCTGAATTATTTACATAAATGCTGATCCAGGCACAAGATGCCAGTTCAGCAGGTGAAATTCTGAAGTAGCTGCGGTAGCATGGGTGCAGTCTTGCAAGTTCTCTCTGTGAAGTTTCTGTATAGTGTTGTGATTCAGCAGCCATGTCCATTCAGGGTGGTACAACTTTTGTGCTTCATAACTACCTCCCTTTTGCTTTAGTGATGCTCCTGTGACTTCTTTAGCTTTCATAAAACAGTCTTTCTTTGCTGAGATCCAATGTCCCTTAGATAGTTCTCTGTAGCATCAAATATGAAGTCCTACTTTAGTGCCCTCTGATTGACCTGTGATACTGCTGCTGTTGGCTACACACTTCATCTCTGTCCCTTCCTTGGTGCTCACTGCATTTGGGAGGATCTCCCTCTAAACATCCTTGTCATTACAGCAGTATTCTCCTTCATTAAAATTCTCCTTGTTCAAAGACATTAGACATGTGCCTGCACATTTCTTCAGTGATTAAATGTCTGGTATGCTGAGACCAAGCACTTTATCATACAGTCTATACTGTCTCATTATCTTTCTCCTCTCCTTTTGTTTTGCATTTCTCTTCAGAGTCCTTTGAGAACAGGACATCTCTTATTCCTAATACTGTAATTGTTTTTATATTGTATTTATACGAAATCAGTAATGAAGGTCTCTTGCCAGGATTGAGCCTTCTAGGAATTATTGTAATACTGATTAATATAAGTTGGCACATAAACTGACATAGATTTTGGTGGTGGGATACTGCATCACCTACAGTTTGAGCTGTGGATATAGTGGATCTCTATATAAATCAGCAACCTGAAACTGAAGACTGGCTTTTTTAACTAATCCTAAAAATAGGTAGCTATATATCATCTTCCTATCATTCTGTGTTGCGTGACTTGTTTTAAGCTTTCATTTGCTGGGTGGTTCCAGCACATCCATCTTTTTCCATTGCAGACTCTTTTCACTGCTCTGGACAAGGACTTTAATTGAATGCAGCAAGCATGGGTTTATTTCCTCAGTACAAGAAAGGATGAAGGTGTTAAAAATAATATCTTGGTTATTATCGTTCCTCACTTCCTCACCATAATTAATCTACTTTTTATTCATGTATCTTTTGCCTTGGACTTGATAGAAAAGAACGGGCAAGACAGAGTTACCAAATAGGCACTAGAAACTTGGTGCAGTTGGTTTGGGTGTTCTGGTTATAACGCTGAATTGGACCCTCAGATTAGCTCAGTTAGGTAGAGCGTGGTGCTAAAATGCCAGGGTCACAAGTTTGATCGCTGTACAGGCCGTCCACTGAGGAGCGGGACTCAATGGTCCTTGTTGGTCCCTTCCAAGTCAGAATATTCTGATTCTGTAATTTTAACATTGATTAGTTTTGAGGCAAAAATTACTTGGCCAAGAATGATGCCTGGTGGATTGCTCTCAAGGTACTGAGAGGTATTTTAATCCTCTTTGCAGAAGATTAAAGAAATACAATAGGTAGACTTTGGAAAAGCTCTGCAAAAGGAGGCTCTCTCTGGTTGACATAACTGATAAAGCTCATCTGAGTTTCTGTCCAGTGCATACCTTGTATAGGGGATGATGTTTTCTGGCTTGCTCAAATAGTTGTAGATGCTTGAGCAGTAGACGGAGAGGTGTGAATTGTGGAATCTGGCCAGCAGGTTAAAGTGCAGTGGCTGCAAACAAGCCAATACATTAATTTTCTGCTTTATTTTAGCTTTTATTTTGAGGATTTTAGTTGGAATTAAGCTGTCACAGTATTAATAAGTCCTAATAAACCAAAATGAGACTGGCTCACTTACCACATTTAGGTGCTACTTTAATTTATGATTGGTCCAGGTATCACACTGGAATGGAACCTTGAAAGCTCTGAATCCCAGGTCAGGAATTGGTGCTTTCAACTCAAAGTTCCATATTGACCTTCTCAACCACATGTTGGAAGTCCACTATAGAAATTATAACTTACAAATGTCCAACAGCCTGATCTGAATTAAGATGTTCTTTTTTCTGTTGAAAAAGAAAGAGGATTCCTAGTATAAAAATAATAGCAGTTAAGTTCTGAAATCCAGTTTGAGTTTGTGGAGAGGGAAATTTTTCTAATTGTTGGAGGCACCATTGGGATCTTGTTTTCTCTTTAAGAACTGTAGGAACTGGAGGTAGACCATAGACTTGAACTTCCATTTGAAAGCATGCGGGTCTAAGATTGACAATTTGTTCTTTCAGATTATTGTATTTGCTCTTATTTTGAATTTTTTTTAATTCTTCCAATATAAATATAATAGGAAATCTGAAAATAAATATTTTTGTGGATATGATTGTTTTGTGTTTTAAAAATTTATTTTTTTTTCTTGATTACATACTTTAAAGAGAAAATTGTTTTTAATGAGCAGAAGGAGTTATAGAAGGCATCTGAAGTTTCATTCCAGGGGCATTAAATGAAAAATTTAAATATGAATAATATATAAAGTTTAAATATCTCATTTGAATATCACATTACTAACTAATATGTAATTGGTTTTGTACTTGCCTTCCCTTCCTTCCTTCTTCCTGTTCCTTCTTCGTACACCTTCACACTGTCTTCACAAACTGTCTCAGTTCTATACTCATCTCTGAGATTGTCCTTCTGTTACCCACTTGCTTGTTTGAACCTGCCAGGTGTCACTGCTAAAGAAACAAAGGTCATTCTGTGTGTCTGCTTTCTTGAGCCTTATTATGGTACTAATTGCCTCAGATATCCTTTTGCTCTTAAGAATTTGGGATAACAGGCTTCAAACACTGTTATTACAGAGCAGGTCATCTACCTGAAAGTCATTTGGGAATGCTGCTGGACCGAGCTGAGACTGAAATTAATTTTGTTAAACAGAAATTTGATCATGATTTAAAACAAGAAAAGCAAAAGCTTCGGCAGAAACTCATTACCAAGCGAAGGCGGGAAATGCTGCAAAAGGTAATTATTTTCAGTGTATTATTTTTTCATAGGGTTTGTGATGAATTAAAAATTGAATTAATTTAAAAATAAAATGTAGTTCTTAAACAGGGGTCAACACTGTCAGGAACATGGTTAAAAATAAGTGTCCATTGGTTATAGCTGTGTACCACCATGCAGTATACTAATTATGTAGTAACTACTAGCTGTTCTTTTAGAAAAACCTGCAAGAAAGTAACTTAACTTCAGCTTAACTGGAAAAACTTCTGAAGCCCCTCTACTTAGTCTAAGCTGTCTGTAATGTTCAGAGAACCAAAAGCCAGCTAAGGTTCTGGAGTTTGTTAGGGAGATGACTCACATGACAGTTACATTTTCTCTGTGTTTCCTGCCTACGTGTGACCTGAATGACTTCTACAGGACAGTTAAAATTCAACTACAAAACAAAACCATTTAAAATATGCTCTACCTCTGGTTGCTTGTGGTAGGACTCATGCCACCTCACCTCAGCCATCTAAAAATCTTAACGTAAATTCATAATGTAAGATGACTTGAAGCTGATCAGAAAGGGAGCTGTTGTCCAAAAGTATATTTCAGAGTTATCCAAAGTTATCTTTCTCTGCTTAAAAGATGTAGAAAAAACTGTCTTGGGTTAAGTGATATTTCTTTTAGATGATCAAAATTAGGTGAGATTGATTTTACCTTTGATATGTGTTTCATTGCTTTATGCTCTTTAACAGAAATCAATGTGAGCAGAGACAGAAGGTATGGTGATAGAGACATCATTTTTGTATTTATTCTCAGAGTAGATAGCTTTGGTTTAGCTTTCCAGTGAAATTGCTGCATGTTGCAAATCGAGGAAAATTCACTTCTGGAATGCTGCCATATCACTGAAGTTCATCTAGTTGAGATTATATCAAGCCACACGATCATGCATTTGTATAGTTGTTAGCCCTTCTATCTAGCAACGGTCCATATTATCACAGGCCTGTGTTAGCCCTGAATTATCACAGATCTGCTAGGTGCACACAAAGCTATCCTGTTGAGGGCTAGGTAAGCCTCTGGACACTGAAAAACAGTTTCGAGAACAAGGAAAAAAGTGAAAGTATGAAATTTTGTGTTGCTATGAAATTCATATTTAAATTAGAATTTGAGGTGTTCCTTCTCTTTTCTTGTTCCCCCATTTGGCAAATCAATCAGCAGAAAGAGCATCAGAAGGAGCAGCTGGCCCTTGGAGACCCCCTCAAAACTACTGACGACATCACTCACTACCTGAGACACTGGAAAAATCTTCTGAGTGATCACAACATTGAATTTGAAGAACTTGTTGAAAAGCTTGACAATGAAGCCAGTGAAGAGCTGAAAGAACTTCTATTTAGCCTAACAGAAAAAGCCATTGAAGAGTTTAAACGTGTTCAGTGTGGAGTGTTTGTGCAAGAATTGGTCAAACTCAACGTGCCAAAGCACTTCCTTCTAGAAACTATGGAGGAGCATAAAAAAGAGATGGCTAATAAACATGAACAGCTTGAAAGGGAAGAATATGACAAGAGCATGGCTGCTGAAGAGCTGCTTCAGCTCACTAGGCAGAAGCTAAGCCAAGAACTGGAAACAGGCATTTTGGAACAAAAAAAATTAAGGAGCTGGGAACAATCAGTATTCATGCAAGTATCTCTCTGCACTCTTTTCTTAGTTACTTATTTCAAATAGAAGAGAACTGGGAGTTTTCACACCTGTCCAGTTATAATTCCTAATGATCAGTTCTCTGTCAGGCACTTGGGAATTGATTATTTTTTTTTCCAGATGCTCAGCCCTTGCAGCCCCAGCGGGTGAGTACTGTAGTGGAAGTCCCAGGAAACAGCAGTTTTGATACTAAAAATGTGGAGTGAAAGTTTTATACTTCTGTTCATTCCACGTGAGATTTCAGTTGCACATTTTTCATTATTATTCTCAGTGTGTTCCCAGAGGTCCCATACTTTGGAAATGCCAATTAGTACATCAGACTTAATTAGCCCCATGTCCAATTTCAATATATTCCTTCTAGCCACACGTCAGGCTTTACTCGTTGGCCTCATTTTAAGCTTTGCCATACTATTTCCAGATAGTCCCTAAGTACACAGTGCAGCAGCTTACCTCCCCAGCCCATGGGCTCCATGCTTCAGACTTGGCTGCTCTGGCCTGCTGACTGGGTGTCCCTGGCACCAAGCCCTGAGCCAGAGAGGCATCATGGCACGGGCAGTGTTGCAGAGTGGTTTTCAGGCCCCAGAAAATGTTATGAGCCATTGCTGCCCGCTATGATGTGACCCTGGGGAGGTGGGAAGGCCTTGCCACCATTGGAAGACCTTGCACAGGGAGGGACAATGGCTGTGGCTGAGAGGGGTTGTGCCTCTCACACTGGGCAGTGAGGTCCCTGAGAGATTGGTACTGCTTGTCAACATTTCTTCTTGGCTTTCAGGTACATTTATGACTAGATGTTATATTGCCTGCATATTTACAGTACTACATTTCCGATACAGTGTCTGTTTAATAACAGACATTGATAGAGACACGGGAACATGAAAAAATAAAATTGCAGCTTTAGGGGAAGCAACCGGAACAGGAAAACCGATAATAGGCTATGTGCCCCTGAAGAAAACATACCAAGCATAAGAGATTGAACAGGGAGGGATAAAAAAAAAAAGGAACTAGTTAAGGTTTCTCCTTCATACCTCTTCTTTAAAACAAAATATACTTTTGTGGTCAATTTTGCCCAGACACCATCTTTATAAGTTTTCCTGCCGCACAGTGAAAACCATATAACAGGTGTGAAAAAAAGAAACTTTACCAATTATATTTGCTTTGTTAAAGAAAAAAATTCCCTTTTTGTCTTGTTCTGGTTCTTATTTCAAGAGTTTTGTATTTTATTCCACATTTTAAATACTTTCCTATAAGTTATTTATATGTGTTTTCTATCTTGTCTTAATATCTCTTGTCTGTATTGCTGAGAGCAGGCCTGCAGGAGTAGGGAAGCAGACTGTATAACCCCGAAGGACTTTCCTGTTTCTAACTTAGAATTCCATGGTAATTGTGTTTCAACCTGCAGTGGGTCTGTTGTATTTCTTAGATGATATCTTTATTTGAAGCAACAGTAAGCTGCTTGGGTTTTTTTCAATAAAATACCAGAAAATACAATACAAAAAATGCATCAACAACTGTCCTATCAAAAGCTCCTTAAAATCTGTCACTGTCTTTGTTCAGTCCGTTGTCTGTCAATTATGGATTTTTGATGACAGATGCCAGCACTCATGTTTATGTTCTCATCCACTATCTAGTTTTCACCAAGAATTTTTTGATGATAGATTTTCATTTTTGTTGCTTATGAAAGAGACAGTGAGTTAGCCCAAAATATTTATGAAGATCGTTGATGCTTCAAGTCCTTTTTAAATATAGACATGAAAAAATGTATTTGCTGTTATTTTATATCCCTGTCTATGTATCTGTGTATATGGATTTATAGCACAGATTTTCTTCCGTGAGTCTAAGACAGCATGAGAAAAGATTAAGTACACTGTAAATGGTTGTTTGGAGTAATCTTGTCTTAAAGTAAGTAATTTTTGAAGGGAAAAGCTTCATGCATTAAGGATTTAACTGTACTCTGCTGAATCAATAGACAGAAAGAAGGATTTCTAAACTCAAATATTTTAGTGAAATGATGAGGTAGTACAAGCCTGTGATATATTGAATAAAAGCATTAGTACTAATGAAACATACAGTATAATATATTTTTCATTGAAAACTGCTTTTTAAAAAACATGCTGTTCATGCTTTAAATACAAAGAATTTTTTTTTTGAAATAGAGAAAATCTCCAAACAAAAAAAAAAAATGCTATTTTTTTATGAAATATTCTTAAGGAAATATTTTCTCATGAGGTAAGAAGATGAATGTAGCCTAAGGTTAGTCACAACTAAGCATTCTTTATTTTTAAGTCAACTTCAGCTTGACCTGATGATGAGTTCCCTGGAGTTCTGTGTTGAGAAACCTTCCTTCTGCGAAATGGAAACTTTGAGTGATTCAAATTTCTGCTAAAATATCTTCTGTGTTGTTCAGACTGCAAAGAGCCTTTTTACAAATAACAGCTGGAACCCTTGTGACTTGGTGATGGGAGGGATGACATATGTGTTTATAATAAAGAAAAACTTTTTTATTTTATTTTTTTCCCAGGGAGACTTTATGGGGAGCTTTTGTCTTTATTTCAGCCAAAGTTTAGGCATTATATTGTCTGAAGGGATGGAAGGATTCTGTGCATAAGAAATGCACTAAAAATACTAATTTATTGTTTAAACATTCAAAAATTGTTTTCCCTTGAAAATGAAGTTTTACAGTCAAGGAGGTTCTGTATGTAGAATGTAAAGTATCCCCAAGGATAGTCTGAACATGCTGAGCAGCTGAGTGCTATGTGTGGAATCACTAACTGATATGTGAAATAGACAAAAGAAAGGATGATTGCTGCCGTGTAAAGTATTTGTGTACGTCTCTTACATTTTATGCAATATTGCCTATATGACTGAACAGCAAATGGCTCTTGTTTTATTTTAACAGGCAGCTTCTGAGTTTACCCCTCTCACTATCGGAGGAGGAATTGCTTAGAATGAGGCAAGAGCTGCACTGCTGCTTCTCTCAGGTGGACAGCAGCTTGGCTTTGCCCAAGATAAGAACAAGAACCTTGCTTCAGACTTTTGAGATGGAGCAGAGGGACACAGAAATGCTGAAAGTCGATCAGAATTTAGCAGTGACCAATAAACAGGTGGGAATGACGTGGGATCATTGTGGGGATGTGCAAGGGGTTCATGGGTGTACCTGTGGGTTGTTGGCATCAGCTGTAGATATGGGTCCATAACTTCGTAGGTGTGACAGCAGTGCACAATTTCCCTGTCTGTGTGGATCAGTGGAACTCAAAGAGAATTGTTTGGGCAGGAGTTGGATAAATACAGTTTTTTTCACATGCATCTGTGTATTTCTGCTGCTTTTGTGTCCTCCAGCTTTCTCAAGAAGAAGGCACAGTTATAAAGAGGCAGTTGGGTGGCCAAAAGGGACAGTGTCTCTGAGGAGAGTCCACTGAAATGCCAAAGATTTGAGTGGTGCTAAGCCTGACTCTGCATATTAGAGACAAGCTGGGTCCTTGACAGCCCAGACTGGTATTTCAGTGGCATCCTCTACACGTTACTAACTTTGGCACTAAATCAAGGAAAGATTTTAGGTGTTTCTGAAAGGCAACGTTCTGCATTGTCTTGTCTGTTTAGGAAGGTAATGTTCCTGTATTAGCTGATCTTTCTTGGCAAGAATTTAGGTATGATTTCTGTTTCTTCTTTCCAAAAGAGTTGAGTGTATACAGAGGGTTTGGTTTTTTCCACATCTAGATGTGTGAAAGATGAGACATACTCATGCAAAGTTAGAGAAACATTCCCAACAAAGAGTCTGTCTGCCTATCAAATCTAGCACTTTTTAAAAGAACTCTGTGAGGGATATTTAGTTCCTTTAGTAAAATGTAAAAGCTGTGGAATCATAAATGATTTTCAGTTCTTATAAAATAGGGGGAAAGAAAGTGTTTCCTGTATGAATTGTATCAGATACCATCTTAAAAAGGAGGACTTGCCCTTGCTTTTTTTTGGTTCAGTTATATTTTCTAAACATGTAAACTACTTTGTGTTAATTATACTGGGAATTAGCCTAGTTCAAAACCTTAATGATTTCTGAAGTGCTAAAGAAGGGAAAATGACTTTGCAAAGCTTATAGTTTAACAGATGTTATCATTTCCCCAAGAGTACATATACTTAGTTGGTATTCTTGTAAAGAAACATAAAGGTCAAGAATAATTTGATTACATGGAACGGTGCCTCTTAATATTATCATGGTTCATTTGTGATTCATAGACTGTGTGTTGAAAACAATGTAGTTCTTAAATTAATATTCTATGTTCATTTTTAACTGTGCTGGGAAGACAAAGTATCAGTCAAAATCTTCTCTTATTATCGCTGCTAAAGCTTTTTTAAAATCAAATTTATATGCTACCAGTTTTCATTTAAAAAATGAATATATAATTGTACTTGAAAGTAATTTTAAAAAAATTCCCAATGTTGTCTGAATGTCCAAAATGAATGTCTGAATGAATAAGCGGCACCTTCATTTCAGAAATACTTTGAAAGTCATCTTTGTCAAGTGTTTCATTAATTGGTGGATGTGCCAATAATAGCAAGTAATAATCTTAATGTTAGCATCCTCATATATCTCTTACAAATAAAGCATTTTGTGCTTATCTTCTTACAGCAGCATTCTAAAATGGGAAAAACAGGATCCAGGAATAGAAATAAGTTAGATATTCTGAAGAAATCTTTACAGGACAAAATTTTAATTTATGAAGACTTGGTGAAAGATGAAAATTTGAATAAGGTAAGTACAAACCTTTTCTGGACCTAAGTCAAAACCTAGATCTTTAGTAATTAAAGGATGAAAGTTTTCTATCACTGTGAATAAGAACCAGATAAAAAAAGTCATAAGGTCTAGTGGCATGATCCATCTCTCTACTTTTGCCTGTGTTTATCAGGATGTTGTATTTCAAGCTTAACAGTTTTTGTTTTGTTTTAGTTTTTGCATCTTACAAAACTGATTTCTCACAATGGTTCTGGGGCTTGGTGTATGCAAGATTGCAAGACTCCCCTGGATCCTGTAGTTTTCTTAGTAAGGCTTTCAAAACATGGGTGGTACTTCACTGCATACTTTAGCTGAGCAACACTGAGTTCTTGGATGTCTGCTAATGCTGCTGAAAACCCAGAACTGGACTCTTAGATCCAAAAACTTTTTGGGTAGGGGCTGAATTCATTTGTACAGAGCTAATTGGAAGGAAGTCTTGGTTCTGGTGGATACCTCTTAAAGACTCACAGCCCCAGTCTGAAATTAATCCTTAAAAAATGAGTGGGGCTGATGCTAAAATGGGATTTTTGGAGGCTTTTTCCTTCTCTGACAGAATATGTTCCATGAGGTCTTATTTGTGTTATTTAACCTTTCTCTCCTTCTCTTTCCCATGTCTAAAATATGGGTAATGCTACTTTTGTATATCAGAGGGACATTGCAATGATAACTATGTTAGATATGGGTGGTGCACAGCTGTAAGAACTGTGCAGAACAAGAGATGTCATTAGTAGTTAAAATTGGTAGATAAAAAATAGTTTCACAAGTGATTGCAGTATCTATTTGAATAACAATTTGAACAAAAATCTGTTTTTATAGATCTTTCCTATACTTTTTATACCTATATCCTGAGAAATGAAAAATACTGGGACAACATGTTAATTCAGAAATAATTTCACTTTTATTTGAGAGCAACACGTCATTAGTATTGGTTGCAAAGGATAAAAGCAAATGTTTAGCTAGTCCAGCATCCAGTCTTTCAAAGTGAAAGCAGGTGGTTGGGCAAGAATGCAACAAGTGGGCAAGTGTGTTCGGGCACTCTTCGGTAGTTTAATAACTGCAGTCCAAGAATGCCCTAATTCTTTAATGGAGGCATTTAAACTTTTGACTTCAATACCTAATACCCTGATTTAGGGGTTTTTAGGTAGTTACTTGAAAGTACAACAGATAATGGGCTAAGCTCTTATGTTAAAAAAAGTACTAAATACTTTTTTGGTATGAATATTACCTTGCATTTTTATTAGAATCTTGTTTTAAAATTGGAAAGTTAGCTACTCTGAGCCTCGTTGTTTCAGTTTTATATGTACCATCTGGCACACATGTTATTGTTCTAATTGTGTGGCTGCACATTAGTTATGAAAAGCCAAATCCTTTGTGCTTTTACCAGTAAGGAAGCTAAACTATTGTTAAAGAAAACCATTAGTTCACCCATTATCGTTAGAACACAGAAGTATTGCAGTAAACCTTAGCTTGATCACAGAGGTAGAGTTTCTTTCTTTTGGCTGTTGCACTCTGTTACCTTATTCCTCATTTAGAATCTTACACTTCTACATTTTGCCTTAATATGAACACTTTTATTATCTCACTCAAAACTTCCCACCTAAAGTTGCAGGACCAGTTCAAGGCAGGGAAAAAGGATGATGGACCAATACAGCTCTGCTGTGTTTCTTCACTATCACTGCTGCAGACTTCACACAGTGTAATGGATTCTGTCTCTCCACAGGATGGCTGTGAAATAGTTTCCAGCTAATGGTTATCAAAACAGCAGCAGAATGTGCCTTCTAATTTGGTAAAATAGGCATGACAGAGAAGGACAATATGGATGGGAGACAGTGAGCTGGGAGGCCATGGCAAGAAGTCAGAAGCCTAATCTTGGAGTATCATTGACCTCACTGTGAAAATCTCCAGGAGCAGACTGTCTACTTCTGTATTTCATAGATGTTTTGAGCTGTCTTGTGGTTGAAGAAGTAGCTGTTTCTTTCTGAAATAGCAGTTACCTATCTCAGAAGAAACACAGGGGCCAAAATACTGACATTCTTTAGCCTATTTTCCCTGCTGGGCTGAAAAAAAACAACCAAAAAACAATTGATAAAACTTGTGTGAGAAATGTCTTTGGGATTGCAGGTAATCAACTAGATATACAGATTAATTTTTTTTTGTTTGTTATATTTAGGATTGAGGCAACCCTAGTTAGCAAGTAGGCTGAGCTAAATAAGGAATTTAGAGGTCAGTGCTTTCAAGCAGTGGACTAGTCATGGTGCATTTACAGCATTGGCAATTTGGAATGGGGAGCAAATATTCAGACCTACAGGAGTGGTTTTGTCATAACCAAGGTAGTTTGACACTAATAATATGTCAAATGGTAAAAAGTCAAACAGTCTTGTGTTCGGTATAATACGAAGTTTCAAATTTGACCAGGGACTATTAGTTTCTAATTTAGTTTGTAATCAATATTTGATCCAGTTTCTACTGAAATTGCCTTCTATGTCACACTGAATTCAGGTCTACTTGCAAGCTCTGGATTTCACAAATGTGTTTCTGTTTTCAGAGCTGTGATTTCAGAACTGATGATGCAGAAAGAAACTCTTGTGGTTAAGGGATAGATACTAGTTGAGTAATGCAGCATTTTGTTAAAGAGCAGTTAATTTGCTATATAATGTTGAATAGATGCTGAATGATAATGCTGAACATCATTCCCATAGAATCATAGGATAGTTTGGGTTGGAAGGGACTTTCAAAGGCCATCTAATCCACCCCCCCTGCAATTATCAGAGATATCTTCCACTAGATCAGCTTTCTCAGAGCCCTGTCCAGCCTGACCTTGAATGTTTCCAGTGATGGGGCATCTACTACTTCCCTGGACAACATGTGAAAGTGTTTAATCACCTTCATTGGAAAATATTTCTTCCTTTCGTTGTAAAATATTTAATATTAATTTAATTAATATTAATATACTATACATATTAATAAATATGTAAACTCTTGTAAAATGTTTCTAACTATTGTAAAATATTTCTTCCTTATCTTTAGTCTAAGTCTAGCCTTTTCAGTGTAAAACAATTACTATTTCAACAGATCCCACTAAAAGTTTTATCCCCATATTTCTCCCTTAATTATTGAAAGGTTGCAGTAAGGTGTCCTCAGAGCCTTCTCTTCTCTAGGCTGAACAACCTCAACTCTTTCATTCTTTCTTCATAAGAATGGTGTTCCATCCCTTGTATTTTGGACATGCTTGATGTAAGGCTTCATACTTAGTAATATGCAAATACTATCTATTTTTGCAGTTTGGACCATAAATCTTAAGATTCATGGAATATACTGAACATACCACATACACCCTCTGTTATTTGATAAAAGTGTGAATGTTTCTGTCATCAGTGGCATCTCTTCTGCCTTTGAATTCAGCTGCAAATAAAATATACATTCTTGTGTCTCCTTATAAGTGAACTTGAGTTGTCAAACTGCATTTCCATCATTATTCAGTGTTCATTTTAATGGGTTCAAACTTACACTAAAAGTGATAACTCACTTACTTATTCATCTATTCATTATTCGTTCATCTGGCTCCAGATTTCATATATGTATAATTCATTTTAAATCCTAATGTCTGAAACTGAGCCTTCTGTGAAGAAAGAAGCAAACTGTAAATTCAGTTGTGTGCACACACCTGTCAAAACATTCCTATGTCATTTTCTAGTCTATATTTTTAAAGGTTTATAGCACATCCTGTTTCTAAACCACAAAGGCAGCCTTCAGATATTACTTAACAATTTTGTGGCATATAAAACAAGTCATACCTCAAGCATTTATTTTCTCTTTTCTTGAGATATTGTAAAATTGTGTGTATTCTGGCAGGCAATTTCTTAGACATGTAAATAAAAGCTGTAAGAAAAGGTTGATTCCTCAGTGTATGCATGTTTTCATGACTCATTCATGCTAGTAGTGTTGTAATAATTGCTGTTAGTTAAGAAGTTGTTCTAATGTATTGAATAGGGAACATAACATATACTCTAAAGCATTAGTCCTTTTGAAAATGGACCTTCTTATTCCTAATCAGGTAAGCCTGCCAGATTATTTTTTCCCATTCCTTATATAGATGCTATTGTAATGAAAATAATAATATAAATTATTAGGCTCTTGCAGCAAAAATTTTGGTTGTTCTCATCCATCATTTTCCAGCTTTTAAATAAACTTAAAACTCAATGTTGTCCAAGTTTTGAAAGGTGACTTGTGGCATTAATTGTCCTGCCTGGTTCATTTCTAATGTATGTTGCTCCTTAAAGTGACTCCTACTGTAGCAATGGATCTCCCTCAACACTTTGCTAGACAGCAACTGTTGGTAGTGAAGTATTAAGTGGCTGGCTGAGTTGGATATAAATTCCTTGCCTTTGTTTAGAATCTTTTTCTTCTGGTATTTGTTAACATGTCTGTTTAACTGTTAAGGACCCGGTTCCATTTTATCCCCTCTTTAAGAATCACCTAATAGTGCAACAGCTTTCACCGCTGAAATGAGGGGTGAGGCCAAGTCAGTGGAAACTTCACAACTGAGACTTTAAAATTGGACAGTTGGACAATTTAGCTCTGAAAATTGCTGATTGTTTTAGTAACATTGTCTGGTGTCGTAGTGATCAGTAGTGTAACAGTTATTTCAGTGTGCCTTTCAGAACAGAAGCTCGAGTCTTACTTGAGAAATTAGTCTTGTGCACAGGCTTTTGAAGAAAGGTGGGTTTTTTTAATTATTATTTTTTTTCTTTTAAATATGTGTCTTGGCACTGAAGGCCTTGCTTCTAGGCCTTAGTCTCATGTCACTCAGTCATAAGAATATCTTGAAACAACACTTTGAATTTTAAAAATAAATTTGCTTTGACAAGATAAACGAAACAAACCAACAAACAAACTCACCCAAAAAACTGTGTTAGGGTGGCATTTGCTATCTTGTGCAATCTGTATCAAGTTGTGACTTGTAGGATGTTCTGTGGAACTTTTTTGTCTTTGATTTCATATTGGAGATGCTGAAGTACAGTGTACTCCTTTGAATACCTGTGAGCTACTGGGCTGTGAGCTTAAATGGGAGATGCTAAAGTTACTTGCTTTTCAGTACAAAGTACTCTATGGAAAACAAAAGGCTTCAGATTCACTTTAATAGGTTTCTTGCAAAGGATGTAGAGATACATGTATAAAATTATTGTTATTTTTGATCTTTTTCTTAGTAGAAATGAAAACATAGAAATAGGCAGTAGGTATTTCTGAATCTATCCTAACGTAAATGTCATCTTCTTTTTTTAACATATACTGGAAGGCAGCTAAGGCAGCTCAGCTTTTTTTTTTTTTTTGTAGACTCCCAGTTTTGACTCTCTTTTGCTTTTCAGTGTAAGTATCTGCCTCCTGTGTTCCAAAATAACAGCTTAGGTTTTAGCGTCTTGGTTACCTTAATGCCAGTATGATTTCTTGAGTTCACTTCTCCCTCTAACTCAAATATACATATGTTTATTTGCAACCCATATGCCTACCTATTATTTAGTGTCACACACCTGCATTATTCCAGATTGATTTGTTAGATTAACAGTAATGTTGAGAGACAGTGTCTGTCTTTTAAGATGGAGATTTGTTAAAAGTATCACGAAAATTAATCTTTCCTGTACTTTGTATCTGTAGGATGATTGCTTACTCTTGATTTGTAATTGGCTTAAATCAAATTAGTAGGAAATATTTCCTGAAGGTACCCTCTATCTCTTGCATTCGAGGACATTTGCAGATGACGCAGTTGAGACTTTGGAGAATAACACATGAGCGGGAGAATATCACAAGCATATTTGGTTCCAAATCACATTTTAAATTATTCTCTATCTACTGGATAATAGAATTTGTGTGACGTACAATCATTCTTAGCAGGTCTCTTATCAGTAAAATTTCCAGAGAAAATTCATGGGCGTCATGTTACATATTTATCAACTTTGATATCTAAAAACTTGATGGAATTATCCTTAAGGTCTCCTTTAAAGCTAATCATAAATAGAGTCAATAATATATAATTGTAATGTCTTTAGTACCTATCATTTCTATTTGTGCAAGGATATTCTGAGGGGCATAATCAGGTCTTGTGCCAATGGGAAGTCATACAGTGTCTAAAGACTACTACTGTTGACCTTTCTGTGTTATAGTTCATACCTGCAGGGCACTTACTCTAATATGGACTGGTAAAAAGGGGTAGATTAAGACTGCATGTACAAAGGTGTACCATGGGATGCCTACCATGCTAAGGTGCTAACCATGTAGGTATCTCAGTTAAATAGCAATGTTCATCTCTGCCTGTTCTTTAAAGAGAGAGGCCAGACTTGGTGGGATAAATGCTTTTCCATAGAACGCTGATGTGAGTATCTGCTCTCAGAGTCTACAGTGATAGTAAACTTGACCAAAACTTCAGAAGGTTTTGACATGCCTCCTTTGATGGCTGTGGTTCTTCCATTCTGTCACAGGCAGTAGTCACTTGAGCATTGCTGTTAGAATACATAATACTGGAAACTTCTGAAAATGCTGATTTCTTAGAATGGTTGTGGTTGGTTTTGGGGTTTTTTGGTATCATGTGAAACCTATCCGATCAGATTTGTCAGGACCAAGAGAGAATTTAGAGGTGGAGGGAGGAAAACCCTTTGGACTCTGATACCCAGCAGTGTGCAGATGGGCTCTTTCTGTGCTTTGCTTCATTGTACATCCAGCGTGTAGGGCAGCAGTTGGTATCAACCCAAGTAGTGGAGCTGGAGCTCTAATAGCTGCATGTGCTTTCTCTTTTTGTGTTTTCTCTCTCTTACAATCCAACTTTTGTTGAGTAACACAGGGAGAGAGAATAAAACCAAACTGGTAATTGTTTACTGTCTGATACCTAAGTGTTAGATATGCAGTGTAGCCATCGGTGTCTAACCTAGACATTCACTTTACACATCAGTGGAAACTCGTTTTTTAAAATACAAAACCTTCTGAGGAGTACATTTTCTTTGACTGTGAAGAGAGCTTAGAGTGGCAACCTCAGATGGAAGCATCTAAGGACGATTATTGCAGCTGGCTCCTATCCACGTTGTCCCATGGTCGCAGTGCAGTATCCTTGGCTGTCAGTGTCAGTGGTATAGCGTGGAGAGCTCATCGATCACACTGCATTTGATTGTCTGCTTGCATGTGCTGGGCTTGAATAGTTTCTGTGGATGTCCCAGTAGATGTGTGGCAGCAACATAGGTACTGACTTAAATCACTTTCATTTAATCCTGTTTGTTGTTGATTCAATCCGGTTTTAATCTGATTTGAAATCTGTTACCAGTACACTCTTGATTTACGGTTTAACTTTGTTTTATATTAGGGCATTTTTGGTTATTTGCTCAAAAAGTAGTAAGTCGGATATCATTGGTCAGCGTTAACTGACACTTGCCAATTTGGAACTAAATACAGTCTTAATATAAGTTTCATGTTTTTTCTAAACAAAAGGATGTATTTTATCCTCCTATTTAATCAATAGCACAGGTTTATTTGTATTTTTAGTTTTGCCTTTTATTATAATAAAAATTATATAGACCCACTGTTTTGGGTTAGTATTGAATATTAAAATTCTGACTATCCAGAAACAAAGCCTGATCCCTTTACAGTATTTGACCTTGTTGTTTTTTCTTTTATTTTTTATATTTTATTTATACAGTAATAGCTTGGAATTGAATGTTAAAAGCACTTCTTCAAACATTATAACAGCATTGATTTCTATGCTGCTTTAATCCTGTTTGTTAATTACAGAGTAGTAAAATCATAAGTGTGCATGTAAGGTTTTCTGTTAATCTTTCTGTCTTTTGTGTTTCGGTGTTTTTTTAGATTAAGAATGAATTGCAGCTTGAAAAAGAGCATCACCTGCGCGATCTGGAAAATAAACTTGGAGAGTATATTGCTTCTTTAGCCTTTCAGAAGACTGTTAAAAAATCCAAAATGCTGGAGCTTTATACTGCTATCATAAATGTGCAAGCTTTGCTCTTTGAACAACTGAGCACATCAAAAACCCTGTCAAAATTGGAATGTGTTCAGATTTTAGAAGCACATAATCCTGTAAGTAATGTAGTTGTTAAAAGAAAAAAAATCCCATTAGGAAAAAACAACTATTACAGTATCTTATTTTGATTTTGATTTAACTGCTGTTTTGCAGCTTTTGGTGACCCAGCCTTTAATTTCTGTGATGATGTGCACTTTCATGCATTCAGTAAAAGGCACAAAGAGAAGGAAAGTCTTAGAGCCAGGGAAGATTGTGGATTATTATTATTTATTTTTATTATAATTGCATACAGTCAGAAGGAGTAGTATTTTGGTGGCTAATTAATATTTTATTGATTGCAAGGAAGACAGTTGAGAAGTGATTGTGAATCATGACTGGTATAGTAGATTGTTGTGACTGTGTTACAAAATTGTTCATGTTTAAGTGCTCTCCATACATAAAATCCATAACCACATGCTTCAATCATCAAGATTTTAGAGATTATATATACAGCCTTCTACCTGTCTATCTCCATCCAAGCACACTCATGCAGTTTAAATAGTGGAAACTTTGGAAAGACCTCTTCCCTTCACCATATTTATTACATACTTGATATGTGCCAATTTTCTAATCCTTTTTTAATACTTCAGTGCTCTGTATTCATGAGGACTTTTTTTTTCTACATCTGCTATTTGAAACCATCCAAGTGAGGCTTGGGAGAGCATTGGAGTAGAACAAACAAAATGGGTTTTGAAGAGAAAAACCTCTTTGCTAGAGGGCATCATTAGACAGTTATTGCTGTGAAAATTCCTGGTTAAATTTTAATGTGGTCATCTCCACATAGTTTCTCGTAGAGTGGCAGTCAGAATGCTTATATGCCTCCATTTTTCTTAAATTTGTATTAAATCTGTGGGAAGCAGTGAAAGTTGTATGTAGATAAAGTATTTTTACCTTTTATGCAGTAAGTGTGTAAGTAAGTCAGAGATGTTGCTTTTAGCTTCTCTGTCCTTGAACCGGGGAAGGAAAAGGATTGAAGGAGCGGCAGAAGAGAGACGTAGAGTAGCTAATGCTGGATTCTTTATCCAATGGGCAAGAACGGAGCTAAGCCCTAATTTATCTTTTTTTTTCAGAGGTGCAGGGGGAATTATAGTATTTTAAACAACTGTTTACAGTCCCTGTTAGGCCTAGTTTACAGGGACTGTTTCCTGGTGATCAAATCTCTCTCTCTTGCCATGTTATTGTCCACCTCCTTGGTCTCACTAACTGGCAAATTTAATCACCTGTTGCTTTAAAACAAATAGATTATACAGGATTCCCTAATGGTGATGACATCAGTGATAGTTTTTGCCCATCAGTGAAACAAACATACCTGGCTATATGTGAATTGGCTTCACCCCCTTACAGAAAACTCAGAGTTAGTGTTAGGAGAGTGGGTTTAAGTGGCAGTGACAAATCTTGGGAGCAGACACTTAGAAACAGGGTGCTCCAATGAATCTGTAGTGTGAATACAGCTGATGAGGCAGAGGGAATAGATTCAGCAATTTTCTCCAAAATACAGGTTGGGAAGTGGGGCACTGAGGTAGAAAGTGATGTAAAGCTTGAGGTGAGACCACAGTGACATTGGAAAACAGGAATATGAAGCCTTCCTTTGAATGTCTAGTTTGACCAGAGAGAGATCTTTGGCAGGAGGGATCCCATCCAGTCCATTTTAACCCTTTGATTTTCAGAGCACTGTATTTTAATCCTAACCTTAGCATACTAAATGTGAATTACTGTCTTTTAACTTCAAATCTCTTTGATATTAGCTGTTAATTCAGTATAACTAAAACTAGTCAGTCTGAATTTTTCAAGCTGTTTCAGTGGTTTTGTGCAGTCTGTAGATAAATTCTAATGGTGCCATTCCCTAGTTTGTATCTCAGCCATGATGGTACTATACTTTGTAGATGTCCTCTACAGCAGAAGGTTTCAGAGGGCGTTGACTTTTAACACCACGAAAAATGAGTCATATTTTTCATTATTGTTCTGATATTCATAATGTGCCAGTCATGTTTACTGAAGCTGTGCAGTGAATGGGAAAGTGTAATGACTGCAAGTGGCTGGGTAAAATGAGAAATGAATAAAGTAATATCAGAAAATCTGATACCATCATGCTTTTTCTTCACTTCAAATGAAATTTGTTCTTTCAAGTTAAATTATAAATTTTTATCATCATGCCTTTTCAACCTCTAGGAGATTGAAGAACTTGACAGGAAGCTGGAGTATGAGATGTTGCATAAGGACTCAGCGCAACAGCATCTAATGAGTAGGCAGAGGTGGATTCTGGATGGTTTGGGACTTTCAAGTGAAGCTGTGGAAACAAATGCGGAAAGACACATGACAGTTTTGCTAAGACAGGCCATGAATAAGTGTAGGCAATATATAAATCTGTACCAGCAAAGGTAAGTTCTTTGGTCTCAGATTTTACTATGTTGCTGCAGTCCTTATAGACCATAAGATATCATGGAGAAACAGCAGGCTAAATGTTCTGCTGTGTTGGGGAGGGACTCTATATCTATGTTTGAACACTGCTGCCTTGTGCTGTGGCCCAGAGCATAACTGAGTCGTCTTGGGAATATTGAAATAAGAAACATGGAATAATAATAACTTAGTAACATATAGATTGTGCTGTGTTGCATGGCAATCACCATTTCTTTACAGGCATAGTGGAAAAATAATGATGCTCCTTAGCAGCAAGGAGGTAAAGAATTTTAATCCAGTTGCTTTGTCTCCCAAGGAGATAGGTAGGGACTTCTGGGAAACCTGATCTGCTGGGGTCAGAGGGAGTAGCTGAGACAATTTAAATTGAATTCCCATCTCCATTGTCACACTGTAGACTGAATTCCTTGTCACACAATTATTTTTGATGGGATATATAAACTCCTCTTCAGCGACATGCTCAATTTCACTTTTCCCTGGCCAGTTTTTAAGTGACAAATAAAATGCTTCTCGGGAGATATATAGAAATACCTGTCTTGTCATGAAGGTTGCCTAACAAAGATAGATGATAATGTGCAAAACTGCAGCCTACTGTATTACATTCATTAGGGTTACAGGAAGTAGATGTGACATTTCCATGCATATGTATTAAAAGTATCCATGCATAAGTATTAAAAGCCTACCACATTTCAAGCTTCACGTAAGATCCTCAAAGGATTAGATTACAAAGGATTACATTAGAAAAGAGTGAAAAGAGTGTTTTCCATGAAACAATTGATATATTAAAAATGGCTATGATAGTAGTAAGTCTGTTTTAACTCTGAAAAGGCTGAAGCTCTGCTCAGTGTACATTAGGAGCTTTCCTGTTGCAGAAGTAAAGAGTCACTAGAAGAGCAGATAGATCTCTGCAGTAGTACCCACAAGCCAACCTATCACTGAAGCCTTCAAAGAAACTGCAATTAGTTTTTACCTGAAAACTTACGGGAAGAAACAAATTTTGTACTTTTGTACATATACAGATTTGTATATGTTGGCATCATGATTTGGTCTAGAAACAAAAAAATTAGTAGTGAGGAAGTTCATTGTATAATGTTTAAACTTTCCATAAAGTGTGGTGATGAAACGTAAAGAAGAGGATGGGGGCATGTTGAATCACATCACTTTGGAGCAGTTCCAGATTTGAACTGTGAGCCAGAGCATAGCCTTAGATTCTGCTCTCATGTTTTGCTTGGTGGCTCAGGGAAGAAGGGGGTGGAAGTTGGAATATTTTATGAGTTATGCTGCTCACACAGCTTGGCTGACAGAGGTACAATTCCTGAATGGATGGCTTTCAGATATTGTTTCCTATAATACAGTCATTGCGCCTGGGAAGATTTCAATGTTAATTCTGTCTTTCATTTCAGCTTGAGAGATGAGCAATGGAATTGTGTGGTGCTTGAAAATCTCCTGGAAAATATAGAAATGGATGCATTTTTGGCAATTTATAGTCAGGTAAGCGTGAAATTGAACAAAACTTCCAAGTTTAAATTACAGCTGTATCTGGAAATCAGCTTTTCTTCTTTTTTGGGAACTATTACAGATGTATTTGGAGTTACTATCTGCTAGTAGTTGCTGCCAGTTTGCAGCCTGTATTGTCCATCACTTCAGTTAATTCTGACCTACTTTCAGCCTTTTGAAATTTACTGAGTTGTACTTCTATTTGTTCATTTACAAATGCTTTCATCGGGCTGTCCTGTTGCATTTCATTCTGTGAAGAACTGAAGTGCCTGATTTTCTGGTTTACAGGCAGATTTACAGACTGATTTTCATGTTATTATACAAGGATTTTGTTTAGGTTTTAATGAGTGTTAGCAGTGATTTACATTGATTACGTTTCAAAATTAAATGATAAAAGGACTGGTAGTTAAATTTTTTTAGTATCATTACTTGTACTTGTTTTCAAAAGGAGCATCTCATCTTCAGGTAATTTACTGTCTGTTGGCTGCTTGTCAGTCCTACAAAAGACCTTAACAATGAGTCACTTGATTGACCGCAATCAGGCCTTGGTTGAAATATGTTTTCATCAGAAAAGAGACTCGGTGGTACAGCTTTTTGTATCCAAGTATTTTGCCTGCCAGGGATGAATGTGGTCACAGTCCCCTGTATCAGAAGTTGGGAGCTTCAGAGACCAGCATGTCAAGGAAGGACCACTTTAAGGATCTCTCAGCTTTTCCCATGTCTTTGTTTCTGCTCAGTTTTCTGAATTCTTTATTCTCTCCTGAGTTCGATGTCTATTTGAGGTCAGGTGTTCTCATGAAGAATTGGAGTGAGACTACTGTATATTGTATCTGTGTTAGGAGATTTACCTGGAAGGTAGCATGTTTTCAGATCCTTACTCTGATTTGGGTAAAGAATTTACATCAAGATCTCCTAACACTCCCAGGAGCATGATAATAGTTTCACTCTCTACTCCTCGTGGGGACACTCGGACTCCACTCAGAGCAGAGTCTTTCTGTGAGCCTTGCTGGAAGAGGCTTAACTCTGCATACCAGTCAGTCTGATGGCTAAGGTGCTGTCCTGGAATGCAAGATCTAACTTTCTGCTAATTAATTAAATCAGGCAAAGTGGGAATTCATACATCATCTTAGCACTTTTCCCTCCAAAACCTCTTTTGGTGAGTCTAGCAGAGTGTAACATTTGGAGGTGTTTGCTGAGGAGGTCATGACCAGTATTGCCAACCTACCACTTTTAAAGCCAAGCCATAAGAGTCCTAAGAGTTTGCTGCTGGTTTTTTGCTGTTATTTTCCTCTTTGAGCTTCCTGTTGCAACTGTTTTTTTTCAAATCAATTTGCTACCCTGTTGGCCTTGACAGTTGGTATATCCTAAACAGATATGGCTGTCAGGAGCTGCTGAATTCTGTCCCAGCCTTCAGTTCCTTCTCACTGTTTTCTGCCATGGCCTGCTGCATGTAGAGCTTCTGATGTTTTATTGAGACTTCACAGAAATACCATCCTGCTGACACTGCTAAAAATTTCTGCTGCAGGCTTTTGTGTGGTGCTTACGATGTAAATATTCACATTATGGTGATTTTTAATCTGGTTATTTCTTTATAACTTTAAACTTTGTTTGTATTCATTGAGTTGTGGAATGGTGGTGTGGGCAGAGTCAGTTTTTCAGAGATGGTATTAAATGAGGCTTTATTTGCCCATTTGTAGTTGCTCAAGATTTCAGGTTTTGTTGATTGTTTGTGTTTGTTTGTTGTTTTTTGGGTTTGGTTTTTTTTTAATAAAATGGATAAGGAGTGTTAGCAGGTTTTGAAAGGTCATTTGGACTTCGCTGATTTTTCATTGTACTACTGTGACTTAAGTCCTCAGTCTTGGTGGGCCAAGTCTTGTAAATTCTTTTTATACTCTTGGGAGCTTTCAGGTTTTCTTTCAGGTAGTTGTAGAGAGCAACAGGTCCCCCCAGGGCCACCTTTTATTCTGTTTAAACATCTCCAGCTCTCTCAGCCACTCCTCATAATGCTTGTGTTCCATTTCCTTCACCAGCTCCATTGCCCTTCTTTGGACTCTTCTCCAGCACCTCAGTGTCTTTCTTCTCATGAGTGGGACAAAAAGCACTCAAGGTCCTTTTCTGCTGGGTATCTTTCCAGACCCTTCCCCCAGCCTGTAGCACTGCCTGGGGTTGTTGTGACTCAAGGGCAGGACCTGTCTCTTGGCCTTGTTGAACCTCATACAATTGGCCTCAGCCCATCAATCCAGCCTGTCCAGATCTCTGTATAGAGCCTTCCTGCCCTCCAGCAGATCAACACTCCCACCCAACTTGGTGTCATCTGCAAACCGACAGAGGGTGCACTCAGTCTCCTTGTCCAGATCATTTATGAAGATATTAAACAGGACTGGCCCCAGCACTGAGCCCTGGGGGACACCAGTGGAGACCAGCCACCAGCTGGATTTACCTCCATTCACTTCCATTCTCTTGGCCTGGACAGCCAAGCAGCTTTTACCCAGCAAACAGTGCACCTCTCCAAGCCATGAGCAGCCAGTTTCTCCAGGAGAATGCTGTGGGAAATGGTGTCAAAGGCTTTACTAAGGTCCAGGTAGGCACATCCACAGCCTTTCCCTCATCCACTCAGTGGGTCCCCTGGTCACAGGACCTGCCTTTCATGAGTCCATGTTGGCCAGGCCTGATTTCCTGGTTGTCCTGCAAGTGCTGTGTGATGTCACTCAAGATGATCTGTTCCATGACCTTCCCCAGCACTGAGGTCAGGTTGACAGGGCTGTAGTTCTTCCGATCCTCCTTCCAGCCCTTCTGGGCTGATGGGTGTCACATTTGGTGACCTCCAGTCAACTGGGACCCCTCCAGTTATCCAGGACTGCTGGTAGATGATGGAATATACTTCAGTGAGCACTTGGGCCAGTTCACTCAGTCCCCTTGGGCAGATCTTATCTGGCCCCATAGGTTTGTGGGTGTTTTAAGTGGCACAGCAGGTCATTGACCATTTCCCCTTGGATTATAATTTGTCTTCCCATCATGCTTGTTAAGTTTCTTTGATGCAGCTATATTGTGAAAGATCTTCTCAACAACGTGGCATGTATTCTGCAAATTGAGAGTTTAAAATCATTGTTTTGCAGATTACATATGCATGCAAACAGAATATGTTGTAATTTTCACAGTACCCAGTCATCTTCACACATAGGAGGTGAATAATGACCCTTAATAATTATAGATCTTGACAGGTTGAAGACAGAAATTTAAAAGTATTGGTGTCACCTCACTGCACTTGAAAAACTGGATGCACTGCTCAGTGTATAGTGAGTTGCTGTGCTTTATGTTTTGTTAATAAAATTTCCTGAATAAATAGTTTATCTGTGTAAATATGCATTAAATATACCATTGGGGGGGTGTGTTTATATTATTAATATAAAGTGTAACCCAGAAATATCCTGTGTCATACTTTATTGAAATTCCATAAAACCTACACGTTTGTCCTGCAGATATATAAAACAAAATTTCTGTTCTCAGCAAGTATAATAGTATAATAACTCCAACTATAATTCCAAACCTGACTACTCTTAATTCAACTGTAAAGAAATACATCCTTAGTAGAATATTAATTTATTAAGGCTCATAGTGTAACACATTCTTAATTTTGGATGTGCTTATCCTGTCAGCTGATACTGGAAATCAATTTTTAAATCTTTTTTCCCCTTGTTTTCTTGCAATTTAAAGAACACATTACATTGGCAATTATTAGGGAACTATCTTTCTTTAAAGAGGATTTTCCACTTTAGACTAGTGGAAAAAATACAGAGCTGTGAACAGAGCCCTCTCTGAAAAAATAGAGAAGTTTTACTTTCCTACATTTCATATTTCAGCTTACATCCATATCAAGGCAGATCTAGGTCAGTAAGATATTTGCTTGAATGAAAGTGAGTTCAGGATCATAAACCTCTGGCTGAGATGTTACTTTTGAATAAGCTCGTAGCTATAGCCCCAGGTACACTGGTTGCATTTTAGATACAACAGATGATGCAGCCAGACTGTCGTGGAAACAGCACGGGAAGCTTGAAACACAGCATGGTTCAAGTTTATTGATTCTTGCATTAGTTGTTTAATTACACATTGCTCAGTCCAAATACTTAAAAGCAATTCTGCTGTTGGTAAACTGCAATTCATTCCTGGGTTTATTTTGTCTGAATTCAGAGAATACAGATGAGTCTGTTGGTGGCACAAGTATCACTTGTATTCATTTGATCTTACAAAAAAGTGAGTTCCTGATCTCTGTGGTATTTTACGTGAAGAATCAAACTCATCCCACGGTGGAGGGCTTCTGGTCTGACTAGTGTGACCATTCCTATGTTTGGATGCACATTCACTTCTTCCCATTTCTGCAAGCTGGTCTGGGTAACTGTGAGCATCTGAAAGTGCTGCTCAGTACTGGTGCACTCTTCGCTTTGCTGTGTGGTGGGCACCTGTGCCACTTTTGGGATTGTTGACAGAATTGTGGCACCTTTCAGAATTGCTTAATTGTTAATTGTGCAGTGTTAGAAAAGTATTAAAGGTTGCCTCTCAGTCCAAATCATACTTGGTGCAGAAAGGTAAGGGTCAGAGAAAAGAGGAAACTGGTAAGAGGAAAGCAGTACTAAAGCCATGATGTTTCAATCATCCAGTATAAATTTATTATGAATTTAACTGAGTATAAATTACTGAGTTAAAGATCCTGAGACCATATAGCCAAAAAGGGCAGAATAGGTCAAAGAGATCTGTCATGTTTATTTGTACTTAATGTTGTTTTTTGTAAGTTTCTAGAAGAACAGTTTTTAAAGACCAAAAGTATAACATACTCTGTATACAACTATAGAAATTAGACTTAGGTGTCAGTAGGTGCTCTTATTTACATTCCTCTCCAGAGAAGAATCAAATAATTTCTTCCCCTGATCAGTCTGAGCAGACATGTCTTTAGTGTCCAACTTTCGTGCATGTTTAGGCTGAAAGTACTGGGCATTTTAAGAACTGCACCAATTTACTTATCTCTCATCAGTCTTAGGATTTTGTCTTGTTAATTCTGTAATCTCAGTGGTTTCCATGGAAAACCTGTAACAGCACTGAAGAGCCCAAGAAATTTTGGGAAGTGGCTATTTTTCTTACCTTTTGGAGAGGAGTTCTCTGCTTGGAGAATGATTATGGGAAAAGGAGGTTTATTGATTTCTTTATTTTGTGTGGCCATCTAAATATTGGTTAAGACTGCCTAGCTGGTGATGCTTTATTCCATTCAAAGAATAAGGTTCACTTAATACAGGGATCTTCTGGGTGCATTCACTCCTCTGAAAACTTGTCATGCAAAAAAGAGGCAGAGTTTAAACGTGCTGTGACATTTTGAATCCAGTGGGGACAAAGAAACCAGTTGTCTTCCTGTGTGTGGGACCTTTTGGGTTTTCTGTGTGACAGGGGCTTTGTAGTCATCTCCTCCACTAATGTTTATGGGAGGATCTGCAGAGCGGTGATGACTCGGCTGTCGTGAGTCATCTTGAGTGTTTGGCACGTCTTACCCAACTTCAGCTACCTGAGATATGTATATGGTTTGAATAGAAAACAGCAGCTTTTTTTCTGTCATTCTATGAGACTTTAACTTGCTTTAATTTGCTCTACTCTTTTCTTTCCATGTAGTTCTCAATATATTGTAGACTTTTCATATTTCATACACATGAGAGATCTGCAGAAACAGCCCAGGGGACACATTATTTTTGACAACAGAGCAGAAAATAGCAATGGGATTTTGGTGTTTGGAGGGGTGCAGGAAATGGGGCTGGCTGAGTGTTTGGGGAACAACAAAATTTGAACTCGGCCTATTTGAACATTATATGAATGAATATGCATTACTACTGACCTTTTGGCCAAAAAAGAGAGGACATTTGGAAATTAAAAAACACGACCAAAACAAATGTTTCCTTTACCTCTTAACAAATGTTACAAGCTGTTCTCTGAGCTTATCACAGAATCTGGTGTTGAGAAAAGCTGAGCAATGAAGGATCAACCATAACAACATGTAAATGTTGTCATTAGGTTTTAGAGACTATTTCCCTCCCCTCATTTTACAGACCAAGGAATGCCATATATCTTCCTCACTATCTTGAAAGGATTTCCTTATAATAGTAGAATCCATAAATTACTAAACCTTCGATGTTAAAATATGGTTGCATTGTGACGTTTCAGATTGACGAGCATTGAGTACATGCCCCAAGCAAATATGGCAAAATCAACTGGTTATTTAACATTTACATTGCCTATATCCCAAACGAAATGGAAAACCATGATATATGTGGGTCAGATACATGTGGGTGGAAACGGTGAACATGGCACTGTGACCACTTAACACCAAAACTGTCATTACTAAAATGATTTTCAGTAATATTTTTTGTTTCTATTATCAATAGTTATTTAATGATAGTAGTTAAAATTGTATAAAATTTATTTTCAATGCTAAATTTATCTGTCTTTTACTCATTAATCCTTCAGGAGCTCCGTCTGGCAGGCTATTTAGCTAAACTGGCGAGGGTGCCAATGGGGATGTTGCACAGGGTCCTGAACTGGTTGCTGCCCTCCAGCTCACAGAGTGAGGTTCTTTCTGTCCTCGATTCCATCAGTAAATATTCAGATGGTGTTGTTGATAGTGACAGTAATGCAGATGAGTCTGGCAGCTGTAAGAAAAGGTAAGTGTGATGCTTTCTGGTAGACCATTGCAAGACTAGATTACTGCTTTATATGTATTTGCTGAACAAGGAGATTGACAGCAATAGAGAAAATCACAGGTGCCTAGGTTTCCTTTGAAGTGTTTTGTGGGGTAAAACTACTTTCAAACTGCTACCTTATTTTGTGAAATATTTTAAGTATAATAAATTGATTGATAAAAAGTTAATAAATATTAAAGGTTCATTAATTAAACAGCTTTAGATAGATTTATAGATCTTGTTCTGATCATTTTCTTTCTATTGACTGAATTGGAGTTTGTTAAAATATTTTCCATCTGCCTTTTGTATTTATAATATTCATAGCAAATCAATTTTTAGGTGTCTGTAGCTCCTAAAAATATAAAGGAGGTCCTGCTTTCTAGCAGTGGACGTTTCAACTTTGTGAATGCCTGTCCCTTTGTAGTTCATTACTTAAGTCCCAAGTGGTCACTTTTTTCCCTTTAGTCAGAGAGACTGAGCCCTCTAGTTGGCAGATGTGGGTTGTCAAGGAGCAGATAAGGGTCCTTGGGACCACACCCTGAGGTGTGATCTTAGCTGTTTAAATGACGTTGCAGGACAGCAGAAATACTAGAGCACTCTTACTGACTATACCTATGGTATTACTGTCATGGGTTTGGAAGCTCAAGTCAGAAAGGGGAGAAAAATGTGTATATTTTGGGATTTACTGCTGGGAATTTTTTTCTCCTTATCCTTCAGGAAGAACCAAGAGTTGTGGCAAGCGTGGGAGAAAAAAGTAAGGCAAGATCTGATAAATAGAAGTTTAGAAAAGATGCCGTCTTTAAAAAAGAGGAAGGACAGGTAAGGAGAAACTGGAAGAAACATATATGGGCTTTTTGGCTTACAGTTTATTTAATTTCCAAAGATTCTTCTTGCAACTGTAAGAAATCAGAAAGTAAGTTCATAAATATGCATTTTCTAACACTTTTCTGCTGTTTGGTACTTGTGTTTCCTACAACATGTTTACACATAATAAGCAAGTATAGTAAATACCTAAAAAGATTTTTCTGTACATATCCACAAAATTCTCACATTTTTCACATACACTTCTCATCTTCCCAATGTTTATTTATTATTAGGTTACCTTTCCTTTTGCAATTTTTTATCTCATAAAATAATATGTATATGATTGGGGATTGGAATGAAAATTACAATTCTCTGTGTTAAAATATGATTTTCTTTAGCTTCCAAAGTCAACACTTCTATGTCAGGATATGATATGGGAATTTATGCTTTTTTTGCCCCAGTTCTCATTTTTCAATTCAATTTTCTTTTATTAATGTAGCTTGATAAAGAAGAAGCAATGTACTCTCTTGGAAAAAGCAGCTTTCATTCATCTTGAATGTTCACCTACACATCCTCCTATGGAACAGTCTGATCCACCTGTTTCTGTGAACACTGCAACTAATGAAGCCATAGAGGTGTTAGATACAGGGGAGAAGATATTTTTGTTTCGTGAGCCAAGTCATCCAATACTTGCTTTGCATAATTCTCCAAGGAAAAAGAAAAAGAACTTTCTTAATTCTAAAAAGGCTGCTTGTGCAAACATGGACTTATGAGGGCAACTTCCATTTTAAGTATCCATTAGGAAAGAGGCAGTTATTTAAAATTTGGTAAAATAATGAGAAAGAATGAAGTGTGTGGTTCAAATAACATGTGTTGTTTTAATCTGATTTGTCTGACATTGGAAATAGCTGTAATTTTAGAATGGCACAGTTAGTGATGTGCATTGTGCATTTTTTAATTCTTGTCAGCATTTGATGCACTAGATGAAATATGGGTGTTTTATGATGCGCATTCTGGCAGGCAGGATTTAGTGATCCTTCAGTACATTTTGGTCATTTTTGCACTGATTTTACTGTAGCTGTATTTTCCTAATTTATATAGAAAGTTTATTTATTATAAAACATAGGTACTGATTTACTATTCTTGTATTTTATACCTTTGTAATAAGCTGCAGTATAGCAGATGACATGAAGAGATTAAGTGGATGGACCACAAGTCCTCTGTTCTCTGATTTTATGTTATTCTAGCTAATTTGCTGTTTAGTATTGTGTTCTTAATAGTCTTTGAATGTTACTTTTGCAGTCTCTGTTCTACAGTGATATCTGGTAGTCCAGATTTTCAGCATTTACTTATGTACTTAGCCTTATATCCTGGAGTAACTTCAGCTTTTCACTGTTGTTTCTAAACTTAACTTTAGTTGAACTGTGAATGTGGCTACAGTTCAAGACTGTGTTAAATATTTACAACCCGCTGCAGTCTTTTCCTTGGTGCACCAGTATCACCACATTTCCTCAGCAGAGTAGGGAAAATTGTAAATGGGCATGTAAATGTAATGCCTTCAAAAGCTTTTATGATTGCAATGCTGCCAATTGTCACAATTCTAGGTGGGTATTTTTGAAGTTCTTATTCCTGAATTTCTCTAAATTGATGAGAATATCTTTTTATGTTTCAAATTTTTAAACTTTTCTGGTTGAATGAAAGAAGCCTGTAAGTATAAACCCTGAAAAGAAGAACAGGCAAGTGTTAATAAAAACAACCATGTATATTTGTTAATATTTCATGATATTCAAGCTTGGTTTGATTTTTTTTACATTCAGCTGTATTTGAATGCTATGATCTGAAGGTACTGTGATCATATGTTCTGTAATTTTTCATGTACAGATCTTCTGTGTCTTTGTATTAATAGGATACCATGTCATTTTAAAAATTAAAATGTTACAAAATGTATATGTCTACAGTTGACATCTATTCCAAGTGGAAAAAAACAGGGGTTTTTTCCCCACTTCTCTGACAGGTTTAAATATTCATCTCACAGTAAACAACAATTAGTGTTTCCTAGCACTATTAGCATTAGAAAATGAATGCAGTAATTAGACTGATAATTCTAATTATTTTTTGATTGCATTCTTCAGTCTTTTCATAGAAGTCTTTTCTGTCAGAGAAGGAGGAGTCTATCAAGGTTGTGGGAGTTCAGCTGGTATGTTTTAATGTGTCCAGAATATCATCCCCAAGGCATGGATAGGTAAAAAGGAGGGTTTGTGCTGCCTTGGAGGCAGGTCAGAGCTGTATAGGAGGAGCCTCAAGTGTTTCAGAAAGAGGTTTGGTCCCTATGCAAGAAGAAAACATTAGGAAAACCTGGGCTGTGCTTATGGCTGCAAGGAGCACGTGAAAGCTGAAGTACCTTCTCTTGAATGTGAGTCTCTTCCAAAAGTTCTTTGCAAGCCCAGGCTCTACACTGTTATAAAAGGGAAATTACAGTACTCGTCATAGATAAGACATTGTGGCAAATACCTTTAATCAGTTACAACAATACAATTCAACATCTGAATATTGATTGCAGTATCACTTTATTATCCTTAATAGATAATCTGTATGTGTAATACTAGAAAGCTGATTTTTAACTCTCTCACACCTCATCACAGATTTGAAGCAGCTCAGTGATTGTAACTATTCTAGCAGGCAAAGTCGTGCTGTGCTATGAGTCACTTCCATATCATGCAATACATATTCAAAGAAACGTCCAGATCTTAACATCTCTTGTGCCTTGTGAAAGAAGTACTACCTAGGAAATAGCCACTTCAGTGAAGAGTTTACTTAGTTCAGCTTTGAGTTAATGAGAGGACATAGGAGGGCAAGCTGTTTTGTGTGCAGTTTTTTGTGTGTGCCATAGGTATTAGCATCCTTATTTCACAGCTGAAGTCTTCCAAGGAATATGTGTGCTGGACAAGCCATTCAAATTAAGCCCATTTGGCTTTACTGTCATCAATGAAGTAAGTAACGTAAGGCCAAATTGCTTCAGAATTTGAAACATTATCCACATGGTCCAAATCATTCTTCATTCTTACTGAATTAACATAAAAAATGGACTCTTTATAGTCTTGCTGAATCTCCTATTTTAAACAGATATAGTGAAATTAAAGGAAGTATCTGGTATGAGGACTAGTATCATGCTTATTGCATTTCAAGGAAATGCATCGCTTGTTTAGCAACACTTCCTGTTGGTTTCTGCCTGGCTAGATAATGCATTTGACTGAATTTTAAAGTACTGGAAGTGAAGAACTCTCAAATAATTGTGTTCTCCTGGAAGTTCGTTGCTCCTCATCTTGTCCCTGGCAATTGATGATATACTCCCATCTCCACTGCACTGTTGTGTCCCCTCAACCTGAAGTCATTGGCCAAGGAGCCAAAACATGCAAAGAGCAAGCAAAAGTAACTGTCTTCGGACAATGATGCTTTAATCTACACAGTAAAAACTCACTTACTGGCTGTAGTGTATTTTATTGAAGCAATTATTCTCCACGCTGGATTAATAAACTGTAGCTTTGTGCTATCATTTTTTCCACATGCATTTTAATAATGTTAGCTCGCAGCCTGTACCCACTGGACAGCACATCCGTCGTGCCCAGAGTTTAGGATTTTCAGGAGGCTTAGTTATGCACAGCCTCCTTGGCATTATTATTAACCCACCTTTCTGCCCATGGTGGGATCCCTCATGAAGGACCATGCAGTGCTTGTCAAAGCAGAGGTATGCATTGGTAGGGGACAAAATGCTAGTGCCATATAAAGACTCAGACAACTATTTTAAGATACTTCGATCCTTTTGAGATTAAGTGGGCATTTAATGGAATGTTTAAAACTGTCAAGGTCTTGGTGCCCAGAGATTAAACCAGAACCGGTATCCATATGAATCTGGACTTGTGCAACTGTTTGCAGTGGCATAAGTAATTATTCACCAGATTTTCTGCAGTGTCATATTATGATCCTGTTGTTCATGTTGTATGCTATAGTTTCCTCCTGAATGCATTCACTGAAGTCTAATTAATTTGAGTAATGAAGTTCTGTGCTACATTTCTTAATAGAGGTTGAAACAAAAATCAGTGTCATAGATAATATCATGAAGCCTACATAGTTCCCTTTAGAAAGAATAAGATTTTAAAAGATATTTTATTCTCGTTGCTGTATTTCAGGCTTGGGATATCAAAAATACAGATACTGGATTAGCATGCAAGATGTGTTCCTCATTCTGTCAAGCTTTTATTTAAAAGATTTCATTTTAAAGTTTTGGAGGCTTTATTAATAAAAAAGATCCCATGTGGTGAAAAACATGTCAGGGAAGATGAACACAAAACATTGTTCTGCAGTGATTGAGCTGAAAATGCTTCTATGAAGTGAGTTGAGATTTCCCACTCTAAGTTCATGTTTCATTTCTCTAACCTCAGTATTATTATTAATTTGGTACAAAGTAGAATATACATACTAAGCCTAATGAAGAATAATTAATACCAAGAGTGAATGACTTGATGTTCTGGTAGAGACTATCAGTAGTGTGTCAAAGTCAATCTATTGTAACCAGAAGTGAAGATACATATATGGACCTAGCACTCTACTACAGAAAAATGTAAAGATGGAAGTAAAAGAGTTGACACTTTCTTGGAATTGTTATGTTTAATAGGTAAATTTTATCTTCACTGACTGCTATAATTGTTTTGGGTTTAGATTAATTTTTAAAGTGACAATGTCTGTTTAATAAGGCTAATTCTGGAAAATGCTTGTCTGCCTGATTTGAACTTAGGGAACTCATGCTGCTTTCTTTCATTATCTTGTATTTACCCAGCTGCTATTTTAACACCTTCATTTCTTATGGGGAATGTTACGTTTTTGTGGTGTAACCTTTGTACAACCCAGTGCCAATAATTGCACTGCCTTTTGTCAACAGCTCTGGCTTCCCAAGAGACTGACAGTGGGATTTTCAAAGCACCAAATGCCAAGTCCGCTCACTCAGTGGACTTGTTGGCCTCATTCTCTCTCTGCCAAAATGTTTCACTGCTGTGCTGATGTACCTGGTGCAGCCATAGATGTTTTAGCATATAAAGCTTATTTTTCTTACTGAATTATAAAAGCTGTATTGTCACAGGCTGTTGAGAGCTGTGTGAGAGTTAATATGAACTGGTACCAGCTGAGCAGTATCATGCAAGTGAGGAATATTATCCTCATATCTGAGTACTACAAAGAGAAACCAGCCTTTTCTGCCTTTGGTTTCTCCAGTCTTGTTCTCTCCTGCAAAATGGCAGGCAAAGGCCAACAGCTCAGGTCTTCAGCACAAAGTCTTTCCACTTGTTTCCTTGTTATTCACAGGCAGCAAGGCAGGGAAAGTCAGACTCCACACTTGTGAAAGACTATGCAGTGTGCTTACCATTTGCCTTTGTGTTCCAGACGAGCGGTGATAGAAATTTAATTTTAATCTCATTAATATATTTAATGAAAACTGGTAATGCCCACTCTGTATTTGAGCAGTCTGTGATTGTTGGTATATAAACCCATTCATTATTTTTCCCACCTTAGCTGTATCAAGAAGCTTGAGAGTCACATTGACTTAAATCAATTTTTTCTCTCCAAGATTCAGAGATTCCCCTGGAAAGCAGGAGATAGCCATTCTGTTATATATGCAGGGAAGTAAATTATATTTTGAAAAAGTCAGCTTCTTTGGAGCATCTTCTTCAACTGTGCCAGAGAAGCTACCTCAGAAAAGAGACTGTATACTTTCAACCACTTTTGTTTGAAAGAAGATAGCTGAATAAGAAAATAAATTAAAACCTGTAAGTGGCAGGTATCATTCCAAATCAAAATAGCACTCAGAATCTGAGGGCAGAAATTGGTGAATTTGAGCATTGGTGTTAGAATTTAGTCCTTGATATCGTGTAGTTGACAATGACATCAGCTTGCAATATGTGGATGGTTTCATAGTTACTCAACTGAGCAAAAATATCCCTATGCAGTGTTTCAGAAGGAGTAAAATGTTACTTTCAGGAGTATGAATTGAAAGGCCATTATGAAATATCTGGGGACCCCTGGTGGTCTAGCGGTTAAGATGCTGCGCTCTCAGCGCCAAGGTTGCAGGTTCGATTCCCGGTCCTGCTTCAGGGACAATCCCCCGGGTAGATGGAACTCATCAGCCCCTAAGGCCATCCATCTAAGAGAAGGTCACTCGAAACAAACCTACGTCCTGAGGACCTCACTGCCAT
>JAWWLV010000144.1:61308043-61343852 GCA_035041135.1 Platyrinchus mystaceus | reverse complement strand
TGTGACCCTAAGGGACAGCAGAGAATGGAAGAACTGTTGCCCAATGAAGGGACCCCACAGGAAAACAGGGGTGGACTCAAAAGCCATTATCCCCTGTGACACTGTGGGAAGACCATGGTAAAGCAAGTGTCTCCCTTGCAGTCCATGGAAGACCCCACAGGACCTGGGCAAGCCCAGCCTTGAGGTCGACACCAAAGAGAGAGAGAGAGAGAGAGAGAGAGAGAGAAAGTGTTTCGGCTGCCATAAAGCTGTTGTCCTGGAGCTCTGCAAGTGAAAAAAAAAGACTATTTTTCTCCTCCTGGACTGATAAGAAGGGGGGAGAGTGAAAAAAAAATTGGCCCATGGCCAAACCCATGACAGTTCTATAAATGATTTTGCAAGCAGTATACAGTTCTGGACTTCTCAGAAAGAAAAAAAAAAAGCCTACTGCTACTACCAAGATCAAAAGTTACTTGGAAGACAACATGGATTTAGGCTTAACTGATATATAAATTGAGAAAACCAGTTGTTCCCTGTCTCAGTTCCTTCCCTTGCTCTGTTATCTGTCAGGTTGTGTGAAGAAGATGGGTGGACTGACAGGAGTGAGCCGATCTCTGTGAGCTATTTGGTGATCCCCACAGTGTTAATCCCTACATCAACGTTTTGTAGTGATGACTGAAACAGGGAGAGTGTATCTGAGGCTGTGCCTGCCATGACCTGTACACTGGCCCCACCCCAGGACTCTGCTTACCTGTACTGTCCCTCTTTCAGGTCCTGTCCCTTCCCTGCTCTGGCCCCTGGGTGCAGGGAGGGAGGGAGGCAGGCAGGAAGGAAGGAAGGAAAAGAAAGAGAAGAACTAAAAGAGAAAAAGTCCAGGTATCTTTAGCAACAGCACAACCAGAGAGGCAGAAAATGGAAGTTCTCTATATAGTGCTCCCCTACTCTGAGATTTGCCAGGTCCAGACAAGAACTGAGCATATCTGTTAATTTTTTGTCTGCTCCCATTTTGTCTTTTGGGAAGCAAAAGCAGCCTCAAAGAGCAGCAACAATTTTAGTTCTTCTCTTTTCCCCAAAGAGACAGCTAAATACTTTAATGTCCTCAAAAAGACTGACAAATAAATTCATTTTTCATTTAACAAAATTCCTCTCTACAGGCAAAGGAGAAAAGGTAAACAGCATTGTTAAATTTAATTTCACTTTGGCTTTTGCTGTTCAAATGCTTTAACAGTTTTCCTCTCCTCTTTTATATCTTTAAGAGAGGGTTAAAAAGATTTACTGGAGGCTGTTGCTATGGTGCTCCTATCAAGGTGTCTGAATTCGTTCCTCTGAACCTTGGTTAGTACTTGTACATGTTTACAGCTTTGTATGTCTGGATCTGTTTGCTCTATTAAAATTAACACAGTGCACCCCAGCTGGTAGTGAATGTGTGCGTGTTTTCGCCTTGAGAAGATGCAGAATAAATGCAATGTGAAAGAAAGGTCTGCAGACTTTCCTATAATAATTCTCAAGTGTTTTTGTAAACTCAGAATATGCATATGTGGAGAGACATGAGAGGTGCTGTACTTGCCAATGTTTGCAAATCAGGGGACACGTTATTTAGGTTATTTTAATAGCTTTTTGAAACATTACAACTGAATGGTCAGTCATTGCCAGCTGACGTTAAGAAGAGATATTTCTGGATGACATCATCATTGGAACTTTTTAGTAGGGGATTAAAAAAGGAAAAAAACTCTACACAGTGTGAATTGTCTGTGCCATAGTTCCCTGCTCTAACATTAGCAGTCATCTTTTTTTTAATGCTGTTTTAAGTTTTTGTGATGCAGACATGACACAGGCATTTTGCTCTAAAGGATGGTCTCCAGTCCTTCCTCTGGACACAGAGCAGAGGAGAACTCTTAGTAATTCACAGCCCTTCTCACAGCTTACACCTAAGCCCTGACCAGAGGCAAGAGGCTGAGCTCCAAGACCAGCCTTTGTTCTGAGGAGCTGGCCATGCTGCTGAGCTCCACTGGGGACATGACTGGCCCTTCCCTCTGGAGATGTTGCGCTCTCCAAAATCTCTCCTGTCCTTGTGCACACCAGTACCTGCACTCACACCGTGGTACTTGTGTCCTCCTGGAGACTTAGCATAAGATGGATAGCTTTTCCATACACACCATTGGGTCAGGAGTCCAATTAGCATTTCTGAACTCCAGAGGACTTTAAAGAGAGAAGTCTACTATGAAATATTTTGCAATTAAACTGCAGCCTGTATCACTTAACTGTAGCAAGTACCTTCTATTAAGCTGTTCACGTTGGAGTTGAAACATGTTTCAGTCCAAAGGTGCGAATTATTCTGATTGAAAGGTACTACTTTTTCTATAGGATGTGCTGAACTGCACCAGTGCATGAGTGAACACAAAATGAACTACAAGACCTTGTGTTTCTGATGGCTATACAGCTTTTTCTTTGGAGTTCTCTATTATTCCTCCATTTGTGAGCTGATGGCTGTGTCATTTGTTTCGTTAGTATCATCAGTGGGTTTAGGTCATATATTTGTTATCCTCCCTCCTGATACGTGGAGAAGTACAACTCAATGGGGATTATGTGAGATGTGCAGTTGTTCTGATGTAACATTGTTGGGGTTAACAGCAGGTCTGTGAGCTCCTTGGAAGAAGAGATTGGCTTGGGAAACTTTCATGTGTATCCCTGAAGATAAGTGAGTTATACACAGCCTAACTAAAGAACAAAGACAGACTATAAGTCCGTGAGTTTGTTGTGTGGGAATCACAGTGTTAACCTTGGGCATCTCCAGGTGTCTCACGACTGCTGCCAAATGTATTAATAATAATAGACAATTAAAACGCTGTTGCTGCTTGCTGCTGGCTTGCTTTTTTAGAGAGATATAAAAAGGAGCTGAGATTAATAAAGAGAGTTTTTTATGTTGCCCCAAATAAGCCTTTTTTCTTTCTTTCTTTCTTTCTTTCTTTCTTTCTATTGACCGTCACAACATAACTGTAACAACATGACAGCATTTTTGTCTGTGACATGGAAATTTTCATCACTGGATAATCATGCTTGTTCTAAAATACAGGCTGTCTCCTTTGATTAATTAAAAAAAAAAAAAAAGTGACCTTATTTCAAAGAAGAGGATGCCTTCATAAATGTGGGCTTCTGTATTAGAGGAGGAAGAGTAGACACCAGTCAGTGGGAATGAAGGTCTCTGCTGAAACTCCTGGCCTTGGTGATCCAGCCTAAGCATATCAGTGTGAATGGTCTTTGCTACCATGTGTGGTTTAGGTTTGGGCAACAAGAAAGTGTGTGTGTGTGTGTCCTGGAAAACTTGTTCTGAAACGCTTTAACTGGTCCATCTGAAAGTGTTTTGAAGTCAGAATCACGCCCCCAGTATTTCACATGTTAATGCCAAGGCAAAGCCAAGAACTGGACAAGCAAATATCAGCCTTTCCTAGTTTCCAACTATTTTAGCTGTCTGACATTTGGATGTGTTTTTTGTGTTTTCAGTGGGTTTCTCTTTCATTTATTTCTCCACCCTTGTACCCTTGTAATGTTAGCACTTACAGCATTTTTGGCAACGAGATCCACAGGTCTATTTCCTAAGTAGCGCATAACTTTATTTGTTTTATATAAATAGGAGTTGACATAGGATATAAATAAGTGTGCCAAGTTGCTTCAAAGTGACTCTTTTCTGCAGCCTGTCCATCTTTTACTCCTGTTCTGGCCAGAGCTGCCCTCTTGGAGCCACTTGTTTCCTCAGCACAAATGGTCATCAAAGGAAGAGGTCTGAATATGAATCTTAGCACTGCATGACATCACTTAGAGTTTACACATTTATCCTTACCTGTCTTATTTCTAAGCTGTCTGTGTTTGCATGCTTACTGTACAATAGTTGTACAGTTGAAAATAGAAGTAAAAATTTCCCAGTTTTATAGTAAATAATACGAAAATGTCACTTTGAAAAACATCTCACATATTGGTGACTGACAGTACAAGCTTTATTTTGCTATAGTTTGTTTTCATGTGATGCTTATCACTACACTGTCTAAACCTCTCACAACTGCTTTCTAGGGAAGGATCTTTTTTCTTGTATGGAGGAAGAGCTGAAGCATTCAAGGTCTGTTTTAGCACCTGGGAAAACTGATGACAAACCTGTTTGCTAAAGGTCAAACCAGGAGTCTGTGGCAGAGCAAAGAACAGAGTAACAGCTCAGTACTTTAACTCCCAGACCATTTTTCTCCCTCTTTTTCAATATCTGTCCATGTTTTTTTGAGTGTTTTCACTTGTCAAAATTCACTTATTCATCTACATCTCTAGGATGATGTATTATTAAAATATTTTGGCACCTTATATGTATGTTCTGCTTAGTATTTACAATCAGTTAGAAAGTGCACTTTCCAAAATGATAGATCAGTGGGTGAAGGAGCAGTGATTCATTTTCTGTGGGGATATAATGCATTGGTAATATCAGACTGTCATTTTCCTTTCTTGAAGTAGATCTAGTACAGTAAGCTGCTATATTTTGCTACCTCTTATATATCCTAAGTTCATTACAGATTTTCTCCATTGATAAATAATCCTCTAATAATCTGTTTTTCTATGACAACATGAAATAACATTGAAACTCGATGTAAACTTGAGTTTTATACATGACCAAGAAATGTCATATAGTAGTTGTCCTCTCATTCTTATTTTAACTCTTATTTTAGATGGTGCTTTGAGCACCTCCTGGTCTAGTTGAAGATGTCCTTGCTCATTGCAGGGGGCTTGGGCTAGATGAACTTTAAAGGTCTTTTCCAAACCCAATTATTCCATGATTCTATGATTTTGGTTTTGAAAACAACAGAGAAAGGTATATTCTCAAAGCTCTTATATTGGCTTATTTTCTCTGCAGAGCAATCGACTTATTTTGTCTAGGATACTGAATGAGATGTCATTTTTAAAATGTTATGATCTTCCCCACTAATATCCTTCAAGATTACTCTGAACTTATTTATTTTTTCTTTTTTTTTCCCCGATTCAATTGAATAATCCATTATTGTATTTATATTCAGTGATAAAAATTTTAGTAGCATAGACATACTTCTGAATTCCTTTTAAAAAATGGATAGTTTCAGAGGAGGGCAAATGATGCAGGATATGAGCAAGGATGATGGATTCCTGGAAGAACATTGCTAAAACAGTCATGAGAAACACTCAGAACTTGCTAGGAACAATAGCAATCATGGAAAGAGAGATAATAACTCTCAGCAGACCAGTTCTTGCTGTTAAATGGCATTGTGGATTTAGATGATACTACCCATGTATTTTCAAATGCCTGTAAGAGTAGGACAGAACTAATTTAGCCCAAACTACATTTATTGCAATTTGTTTTGCTAAAATCCAGGCAGAGTTAATCCTGAATAAAAATTGTCCTTCTGAAAAAAATCAGTGTTTACCAAGAATTACTGCCTTGTGAAATGTGATAGATCACAGACATTGCCTGAAATGTAATAGTGAAACAAAGCCCCTGATTCCAGATTTCCTAATGACATTAGGAGGCTTTTCATTCAACTCAGAGAATTTGGGGTCTGGTCAACAATTATCTTTTCAAAACACATTTTGTCAACCAGCCTGGCACAGATGGGTCTCTTAACTGCTACCACTGTTCTTGGAGAGATGCTGGCCCCTGTGTTTATATAACTCAGCCATAGCAACTGCCAACAACTGAAACACAATGTTTTTTGTATTTTCAGTCTCATAGTAAATTAGCAGTGAATTCTTTGGCCATTAAATCATGCAAGCCACTACGGATATTTACTATTAAACTGCAAAACTGTTCACTAATCAATCAATTGCATAAAAGCCTCAAACAGAGCAAATAAATTGTTCAGCTGAAGCTATTACAAAATCTATTACAGCAGGAAATTAATTTCAGTACTTCAATTAATTTAATTAGATGAGTAATTCAAGGAGTTTAGGCTTATTTTAAAACACTCAACTGAGGACTGAATCTCCAGGTCCATATATTTTATTTCCATCATTCTTTACTTTTTCCAGGTCCTCAAATTCCAAATTTGTTTACATGGTAAGTCTCATTTAGCTTCGACACAGACTACTAGGTGTAAGTCTTGCATAAATTATTTTTCTGTTTATCCCATATAGGATTAAGTTCTTGGGCTGAACAATCAAGATTTTTCTAATTTGCTCTATAACTAAAAGTTAATTTTTTACTTCTTTTGTTCTAAGGTTCCCATAAAATAGGTCATGTCTGAAACAGAGTGTCATTTAACATCAAGCCATTCTTGGAGGATCAAATAGGAACAGTGACAAACTTCCAGATGAACATGCCCCCAGAAAGAATGGTTGGCATACTAAATTTTTCCCTCTTAGCATTTAATATGTCGATAACATGAATTGTGTTCTCTGTCAGGTCAGCTTGGGCTGAGGCTGCATTCGTCTAAGTAATGTGGCAGATTTGGGTGGCCTCTCTAGCAGATACTTTACAGAATGAAAAACACAATAAAATATCAGTTTTTGGTGCATAAATAACCAGTAAGGCTTTGGGAAATGAGATATTTCTAACTTTCTTGTTATTACATTCTAGGGGAGTTTTCTGCAATTGAAAAAAAATGTGCATCTTAAATACCTGAAGTACTGTTGAGCTACTCTCATGCCCACTCTGAATAAATGGTTTAGCTGATAACTCAATCTAATACTACACCTTTTCCCCACGTTTGTTTTAGGGTTTCGTGTAACACAGCTCCTGAAACTGTATTACAATACAAGCTATTACAGTCATCGGTTAGCTGAGAAGGAACTTGAAGGAGTGAAATGCAGAAGATGAGCCTACTTTTTCAGAAGTGTAGCTGCTTGTGGACCTGTGGACCATTGCTAACATGCAATAAACCAAGCAGTTGAATCTCAGCACACTAAATGCATAAAATAATTTAAAAAGACTTGGAGTTTTGTAACTAGTGAGAAACAAGTTAGAAATATTTCTAACCATAGTTTACATTATATGGAATATTCTTTTATTTCAATTACTTTTTGTTTTAATTGTGAAATGCTCTGAAAAAAAGTATTTAACATTGCCTCAGTTTGATTTTTCTCATTTCAAAAGAAAAAAGATAAAGTTTTTCTTTGTCAAAAAGAATTAAGAATTATGAAAATTAATTTTTAAAATATAAATTAACTTAATTTCTGCGAAATTCTGATTTCTAGGCCTGCCATTATTCTTCTATAAATTTTCTGAGCAATAGTTTACTTAGAATTTCCACTGAAATGCTGAGATTTAATTCAAAACCATTATATCTGCCATAGGCTGCTGCACATTTCTGTAGCTGGTTTTCACTCCCACCTTTTCATCTCTATATATAGTAAAAAAGATTGTGAATTTTATTTCTAGGAAATAAAATATTAATACAGAATTAATTCCAGCTAAGTCTGTGTAAGGATGAATATTATCAGAATATGACACATTTACTTAAATTTCAAGAACAATTGGGATAGCTAGACACATACTATTGCAAGAAGTTTTTGTAGAAGATGCAATAAAAAATATAATGACATTCTCTGAGGGAATCCACCCCCAGAACAAACTAGTCCAGTGCTGACATTGACTCTTGGTTCTTCTTGAGGGTGAAATCATGGTTCCATGGGAATCAGTGGTAAAACTTTCATAGATTTCAAAAGCATTACAATTTCCTCTACAACTTTATGGTACCTTCTTTTGATGCAAATACGAGAAGATCTTCAGTGACAGCTGAATTTTAATTCTATATAAAGATAGCACTACCAGTAGAATGTATTAAATTTCTTTTGACCCTAATAAGCTAGGAGAAAAACTCAACAGCATCACATCAATTGTTTGGAAGGAGTCAGGGAGGAAAAACGTGGAGACATGTAACAAAACTGATAACATTAAAATGGTAAGATTTTAAAAGGGAGAATCAAAAACAGTAAACAGAATGACTTGACATTAACAGTACGGGAGAATAAAATATTATTCGTCACTGCTTTCAGCTTCCATTTATGCACCTTAGATGAAAGCCAAAGACTAGAAATACTATTTGATCTAGGCAAGTCCGAAAGACTTAGTATGTGGAAGAACTTGAGAGTTGTGTCCATGTGCACCACAAACCTACATATCTGAGAGTTCAATACTCCATCGGTTTCCTTTGTTGAGCTTAGCAGGAATGTATGATTCAGACAAAACATTCTATGCTATCTTAAATTATGACCTCAATAAAATATTATAAGTAGAAAACTACTTCTCAATCATTAACCTTTTCCAAAGAGCTTAAAAGTTCCCTTGTAGCTCAATTTCCAAGTGGCACTTAGTGTAACTGAACACAGGACGAGAATGAATGCATAGAAACTGAGGAAATTAGAACAATTCATTATCAGGCACACAGGTAAGAAAGTGTTATTGTCTTTGGCTTACAGTGACAGTGTAATGTCAGAATAAAACATTAGTCAACAGATCCAAGATGCCTGGTTTTGCAGAGACATTCCCCCTGATTCCCTGGGTAGAAGTGGGGGAACATAGACTGGGGAAGGAGTTTCCCCAAGCCCAGCTGGTTGGGACCACCATCAGCCCACAGGGCAGAGGAGGAACTCCTGGGTCACATCTGGGCTTTGGTTTCTTTGCCCTCCTGTACTGCAACCCCCACATTATTTTTTGTGGGGTTTTTTTTATGGAGGGTCACCTTATTTTTTCATTTCAAGCCAGAGCCTGAAGAATCACAGAATCACAGAATATGCTGAGTTGGAAGGGACCCACAAGGATCATCGAGTCCAACTCTTAGCCCTGCACAATACCATTCCCAAGAATCACACCATGTGCCTGAGAGTATTGTCCAAATGCTTCTTGATCTCTGTCAGGTTTGGTGCTGTGACCATTTCCCTGGGGAGCCTGTTCAGTGCCCAACCCCCCTCTGGGTGAAGAACCTTTTTCTAATATCCAACCTAAACCTTCCCTGACACAACTTCAGGCCATTCCCTTGGCCCTGTTACTGGTCACCAGAGACTGGTCATCAGTGCCTGCCCCTCAGTCTCCTCTTCTCCAGGCTGAATAAACCAAGTGTTCTCAGCTGCTCCTTATAAGGCTTCCCCTCACCTGACACACACCTGCTCGCCAGGTACACACCAGACATCTCAAACAGGTAAAATGGGAGTAAATTCCACATCTCATTCCAAAATACCATTGTGTATAAAAGGTATAGATGATTTCTGAAGCTATAGGTGAAGGGTATGGTTTTATTCCTAACTTCAGCTTTTCCGTATCATTCGCCTCAAAGCATTTATGTGCAAAATCTGCTGCATACTACTAGACATGTGTTTATGTGCTTGCTGGTGGGGCTCCAGTTACAATTGACCATGTTGTGTTCCAAAACAAGGATCTTTAATTCTTGCTCCTGAAGTGCAAGTCAGAATCCCAAATGCAATATTAAAATTATCTGGTCATGCACTTGAACCTTCAATCTCCATTGGGGCCCTGGCAGTCTTTCCTCTGTTGTGGATTACTTTCCATGTGAATGTCTCACCTTTGATAAAGGTGTGTAATAAAGCAAGCTGAAAAGGTGCAATAGCTCTTTGGAAAAGGAATCAAAATTAGAGGGAGACAGGTGCTGAATGCTTGCATAAAACACCAGTCTGTAAGAAGTTAATCTTAACATAGATAAAAGACTATCAATACTTATCCATTAAACCTCATGAAATCACCATGATGGAAGATTAGAAAATTGGGATTTCTTTCACTTCCCTTCCTGCTGAATTCAGACATTGATTGAGACAGAAAAATCCCGCACTCCTGACTTACTTAGGGCCTGATGGCATCAGCCAGCACAGTGCTCATTTCCTGGTAGATCTGAGCTGGGTGCCTGATTCCTTCTCTGAGCTGCTTGCGCAGCCACTTCTCCCTGAGCAGCAGGCACAGCAACAGCCTATCCCTGTGGTTAAGTGGCTGCTGATTACTCAGAGGAAAATTGCTCCAAATCACTGTCTATCAACTGCTCATTTTCACAAGATACAGGACTGTCTGTAGGATTTTGCAAGTGTAGTTTTGTTGTTACAACTTCTGCCCTGTGAGAGACCCAGGGCTCTGCTCTTGCCTGCAGTTTCCCTCTCCCATTAGTATATTTTAATGAGGTGGAATGTTGTTCTGTTGCAGAGTACCAAAGTCCCATGACATTTGCAGCCTGGGAATTGCTGGCTTTTATAAATGGTTTCTGTTGAGTTTTTTTGAGACCAGACACTGACTATAGAAATAATACATGATCCTAAAAAAATAAAAGAAAAACTAGGAACATCCAGTCTTGATGGCAAATGGAATCAAAGATGAGCAAGTCCCATTTCTTTTCTACTTTTTTTGTATTAAAAACTAATGTGTACTCATGAAATTTCTTAAGTAGTCCATCCACACTGTGTACCCTGAACAATGACTACTTTCAACAGGCTTCTTGCAGGCTCTGATTGCCTCAGGATCCTGTGCATAGGTGTTTCTCATTCAGGGTCTGTAGCTCTGGGATGCAAGTAGGCAAGAGCCTGTGTTTCTATGACGCAGGTGAGACCTTTCCTTCCAGAACCTTTCTTCCAAGGTGAAGACGGTTCTTCCCTTTCAACAACTCAGTGAACAGGAGTGTCACATAAAGTGGGGAGAAATCCTTGTTCAGTGCTCTCCTCTGCCTGAGGACTGTCTAATCCAGTATTAAAGGAAAGGCCATTAAGCATAGCCAGAGGAAAGTTTTCTCTGTGGATGCATTTGACAGGACTCTTGTTGAAGCCCCACCACTGATAAAGAAATGAGAAGAGGGGATGTTGATATTGGAAAGGGATTTTACCACATCCTGCTTCCATCTAAATCCTGCTGAGGCTCAAAAAATCTTTGTTGCTATAAATCTGGGATGCTGCTTTTCTCATTACTTGGGTAATAGAAACACTGGCCATTATTGCTGGCCATTAAACAATTCCCTATAGAAGAGACAAAACCTCTCTGAAAAATACTGTTGGTCTTTAAAGAAAAGAAAATCAGAAGTTTTCCACTGAGTCTGCTAAATTGCCTTTGGACTTTGAACCTGTTTTTGTGGGCTCTTGTGCTGATCCTCCTTTTCCTGGCACTGTAACTTTCCCCTGTTTTTCCATAGCCATATCTTAAAAATGTTTTTGTGTGTAAATAACTAGATCGGTTAAGAACCAAGAAAACCAGTATTCTCCTTATGCTTTGAGCTGGTAGAAGTTTTTCAAGAGAGCATTTTCTGTCAGATAACAAAGATTTGCAGAAATCCAGTTTCCAAGGGAGGAGCCTTTCCTCCCAACCTGTGTCCCGCGTTCCTGTGTCCTGGCAGTTCATATGTGTCAGCTTTCCTGCCCTCCAATTTTGGAGCCACTAAAAGCCCCTGCTGTGAGAGTGCTTCGTTTGTTTCAAAGTGAACAAATGCACCTTCTGCTCCTGAAATACTGCTTTTGGAAAAATATTTTCATGGAATCATCCAGTACCTCATTTGCACTCATGTTTCCTCTGCAAGCCTGAAAGAACTGTCTCTGTTGCACAGACTGCTGTTCCTAGTAGTTGTATTTTGCCTCTTTCCCTTTATTTCTCCATAGGCAACTACAGAGGGCTGAGACGTGCTTTGCTGGAAGATTCACAGTATTTTCTAACACCAGGGGACAGTGGAAAATTGAGGCTCTGAAAGGAAATATGACCCACTGAGCACTAATTCTTCCATCCATTCCTCAAGAATCTGCTTTGTCCTCGTCTGTCAGATCCACTTGCACTCCAGGTCTTCCCATGTCCTTGCTAGTTGTACTTTTCCTCTCCTTACTTACTCACCTGCTGCCTCATCCTGGCCAAGCTCTGACAGTCCTAGGCTCCCTATCTGTTGGCTGTGTCTCAACTTTAATCTCCATCCCAATCTCCTTGCTCAGACTGTATCCTCTTTCCTTGTTTTTCTCTTACTCTTTTCCCATTCTCAGCTTTTCAGCCCAGGCATTTTAATTTCGGCTATTCCACCACCACCTTTGCTCCTTCTCCTCCACAGGTACCGCTCCAGCTCCCTCAGTTCACAAACACAGCACAACAGCATTGAGTGAACTGTCTACCAAAGAAGGTTTTGATATCTTACATAATTTTGGATTTAGGTTTCTTAGCGTTTTACTAAATTTGATGCAAAATGTTAGTGGGTCTTATTATCACAGAGAGGATCCAAGTACTCTGTGACCTGTGTCCTTTTCTCTGGTCTGCTGGCGGTGACTTGGTTTTAATTGGGTACAAAACCTACCACAGGGATGGGATAAACTGTGGATGATGCTGTAGAGCACTTGGCCTTGATTTCGCCCGAATCCTTAGACAGTGTGAACTGGGGGTTGTGCTCAGGTGCTGTGGGTGTTGGACTGTGCCTTTGCAAAGAGGCCCAAACTGTGTGCTGTGATGATTTCTTTGCATCACTTTGCAGTGTTGGGGACAGCAGGTGAGAAAGGTGTTAGAGATGTAGGCAGATTCTTTAAAGATAAATATAGCAAAATACAGTTCTCTATCTTCCTTCTCAGTAAGGAGTGAATGGACAAAGCTATATTTCTTGAAAATAAATCAACTTGAGCCATATACCAGACTTGGATAGAATATCAGTCATTGAGTTGTTAAAATATAATGTGGTAGGCCAGGGACCAAAACTACTTCCAGTGTTGCAGCAATTGAGGGGAACGCTCCCCCTTCGCCCCTCCTCCCCAGGGCCTCGGGATGCTCAAAGGAGACACACAGAGTCCACAAGGAGCAGGGCAAGAAAGAGAGTTTATTGCTATGTGTAAGGGAATTTATAGGTTTTTGTGGGATGTTATCTACAACCAATGGGGAATCTAGGGGTGATAACTAATAGAAACAGGGTATATATAAGAAACCAATTAGAAAAGTTGTACAAACTTTCAGGGACAGTTTCAGGCATTCCTGGAGGATGGGATAAGGGGATTTCAGGGGTTTTCTGGGAAGAAGGGTGACTCAGGGAAAAAACAACAGGAATCCATCTTGTAACCTATTTACACAATAGAAAGAACTTCTGATTTTAAGGCACTCTGGTTAACTTCTTCATTTCCTTCGTGAATCCACTTCTTACAGGATTTTTTCCATTCCTGAAACTGTTTGTCCTTTACCACACAGTGTAAATGATGGTTTTCTATATATTTGTTCATGTTTAGTGGAAAGTGAAAGGCTTGAATTTTTCCTTGCAGGCCATCTTTCCTTTAGATGTACTGTGGAGAGGGACTCCTTTTTGAGCAGACACTGATGGCTATCCAACAGGGTTAATATCAGTCAGGATAATTACCATCAGCATGTCAGAAGAAAATATTTTCATAGATTTCCGTTCAGCAGCTTTTACCTTTTACCTTGGAAGTAGAAGAAAGTGCTTCAGCTGACACTTGCTTTTATGTTGCTGCTTTGATCTTCCAATGGAAATGGATCTATAATAGCACTAGTAGCTTCCATCGCAACCTTTACATTGAAGAGACCTTTTCAGGTAACATGATTTCTTGATAACAGAAAAAGGACATAGTGCTCCTTATTTTGTGCTCATTGCACATTCCTCTCTTTCCTCTACATTTTGTTGATGGAATTCCTTACAGGCTGGCTGAATGGTGTTCACTTTCTTAGCCTTATGAGCCCTATGTTGCCCTGTGATACCCACTTCTGCTCCTTTGGCAAAAAAAAAAAAAATTCTGCATTGGTGTTAATGGAGGCTCTTGCCAGTTGCATTTTGTGTTAAAAAAACTGTTTCTAACTCACCCCGTCCACTATGCCGTATTTTTCATGCAACAGAAGGGATCATTAAATTCAATTGTGTTTTGAATAATGTAAATTCAGAACCGAGCCTCATTTCTAGTATGTCTTATAACCAGGATATAGCTGTTTTTAAATATGCTTTCATAAAACCGTTGGACTTACCTAAAAAAAACATTTGTCATCTAAGAAAATGTTTGTAATCTAGTGAAAAACAAAACCAAAAACATACAGGCATTAAGATTTGCTGAAGCAAATAATTTTCTTCTAACTGATGTGGAAAAAAATGCCTGAAATACATCAAAGAAATAGAATTAATTCTCATTTTAAAAAGATAGAACTGAGAAGCGTTTCAGTCTCTCAGGATCCTGAGTTACAGTTTGAACACTTTCATATGAATACTGATTAGAGAACAGTAACTTTTTGTCCTATAGCTGATCTTGAGAGCAAGTAATATAGATGTGGTACTTGAACAGCATGTATTTAGAGCTTCTCTGTATAAGGAAATCTTTTTTTCTTTCATAGCATTCCTCCCCCGCCTCCAGACTGAAGATTTGTAAGATGGTCGTGTTAATCTGGAATTCTTCAGAGACTGGGGAAAAAAAAAAAAAAAAGACATGTTCCTTTCCACTGTGTGGCCACTCTCCTGAAAGGACATATTTTAAGCTCCCTAGACTTTGGAAAGTTTAACACACTTTTTCCATTTTCTGGAATAATTTTCTTAGTGTTAAGCTGTCACAGTAAGTGCTGGTCTAGGAGTATACTATCTTGAGGTCTTATTGCCTCAAGAAAAGTAGGACTTTTAGACACACCCCAGTGCTTAGGACCTTTTACTGGTGACCTCTGTATGTCTGACACAGCTGCTCAGTTCCCTGAGATGCCTGTGAGGTCTTCCTATGGAGTGCCCTGAGGTCTCCCTGTGAAGTAAAAGGAAACAGTAGACTCTAAGCACATGGTTCGGGGTTTCCCTGGGCTATGTGGCTCAGGCATCTAAGTTTCCAGCAATTGAATATTTTAGCCACTCAAGTCCTTATTAGAGCTACCTCAAAATTCTGAATCCAGAAGATTCAGATAAGGCTGGTCTAGGAAGGACTGCCAAAGACATGATTTCATATCTCCACAGCAGAAATGGCATCCAATATGGTTAAAGAAGACCTTTCTTTGAAGTGCAAAGAATTACTGTCACTAAATTTAATAAAAAGTTGATTTTACTTGAAGAAAAGACTTGGTGGGAAGCAGAGGTGCTCAGTTCAGTGTTAAGCGGAAATTCTTGAGAGAGGAAGAGGGCCTTAACACTTGGGCATTGAAAGTGGGCAAAATGGAGAGGTGCAGAAGAGAAGTTTAAAAAAAACTTCAGAAAATTTTGGTGGAAACAGAAATTTATCTGATAGCATGAGAGAAAGCTCATCGTTTGCAAGCTTGTTGCAAAAAACCTTTCCCTATTAATACAATACATACAGGTAACAATAAGCTATGGCTGGAGCAACACAGATATGTTTAAATCCTTGTTTTATGCCTAATCTTGCCTTCTTATGTTAAGGAAAACACCTTTATTTGGGAAAACTTGATCTAATAAGAAAAAATTATCAGATTCCAAATATTAGGACAGGGTGGGTTTATTTTGTCTCCTAGAAACACTCCCTTCTCTCCAACCTACTTAACATCCATTCCTATCTTTTCTGGCAGGAAATCTGCAGATCTCAAATCCCTAGAGGCAAAGGAAAAAAGGTTTTGTTTTTTAACACACTTGCAGATGTGGCTGCATTATATCTCATTACATTTAAGCACATTATTTAGCTTGGAAGATTGAGCCTTCTGCCATCCATTGATGGGAAAAATCTGTTTTCTATGTTAAAAACATTTTCCTGTGTATGGTTTCCTATCTGTATTTTGACTTGTCATTTGTAAAGGGATATAATACCAAAGCTTTTGGTGAACATGAGGCTGATGAACTAAGAAATATCTCTCATAGCCAACACTTTTAATTATAGATTAATATGTATGTGCCATATAATAAGCCTATCACAGTGTAAAAGATTACAAGGATGGCTGCATTATTTTAATGGAAAGAGTTTTAGAGTAAATGTCTTCAAGAAAAATACAAGCATATTTTCAGCAGGTAATACCTTTTAAATCTCATAAGGTTCATTTGTGAACTGACTTAAACAGTTTATAAGAAGTAAGAAAAGTTTTTATTTGAATTGTGCTAAATGGAAAAGGTTTAATTGGTTATTCTCAGCTAGTACAAATAAAGTAAACACTCCTTTTTCTTAAAGAAGAAAAATGCAGTCAAATAATGTGTTCATACATATGTATACTTTTCAAGAAAAGCAGGGCTTTGTCCCTGGTATAGATACTGGCTCAGTAAACCAATAATCTTGGTCCTACTAATAAGAGTGTCAGCACAACAGAGTGGAAGGTGAAAATCAGTATTGACACAGTCAAGGTTGGAAGGAGCAAGCTCAGGGAGCTAAATGCGTTGCTGTAGTACAAATATGCTAAAACCATGCAATAAAATAGCCCAGAGCTTTGCTGTGCACATAGCTGCTCAATGAGTACTGATACTCAAAAATCCCCTCAAAAAGTGTAATTGCTTTTTCCCAGGACCATACAGTACTATGCAACATAACAGTATGAAGTGCTAGCAAGTTCATGCATCTTAAATATGATAATGCAGCCTCATATCATTAACTCCCAGTCCTGATAGGGCAATTGTAAACAGTCAGCACAATTCACAGAGAAGATTTTCCCAGAGAGAGGCAGCACTTCATCTTAGAGACACAGAGATCTTCATTTGTGTGGAACGACTGAAAACCCCATGAGGGGAAAACAGAGAAGTGTGTTTGTGGTGTGTGTTGCCAGGGGAATATTTGTGCATTTAAAGAGAAGCCAAATTGCAGTGAGGGTAATATGAACTAATGAAGTATTCAGAAAAGGCGAGTTATGTGGACTTATTAGTCTTCAAAATAGAAAAAAAAAGTTGAATAAAATTAAAGACTGTTAATATGAAATGTTATTATTTTTAAATATAGTTCACACAATTTGACGAGTAGGATTTAATATCTCTGGTACAAACTTTAGCAGATACTTTACCTTGAAGAAAATAATGAGAATAAGGTAATGAAAGTTCCTGCCATAATGTGAGAGCACACTGTCAGTTACATACTTTTAGGGCAATTTGTCTGCTCATACTCTGTGGTTATGCCTTTCATTTGCACAAAAAAAGCTATGCCACTTACTCAAATAGCTGTGCCTGTAAGATGGGGAAAACATATTTCAGAAATCTCTTTAAAATATGAGTTAAAAGACAAGACAAGCAGTCTTACACTTTTTAGTGTTCTTACTTTTTTATTAGCTGTTGAGTATTAATGTGTGCCTCTGACAAATGTAATATTAAGCTTAATGCTGAAGTAAGAGGAATGCTTGCTGCAGGAAACCTTCTGAAACACTCTGACTGGTGGACTCGGTGGGGTTTCAGCAGGCTCTAAGCATTTCCAAGCCCTTGAATTCCTGGAGTTTGTAACTCAACAGGAAAGAGAGTAGGTGGAAAACTGTGTCTTTTGTATGGCAGGTGATCAGTGAGGTTGGGATGTGTCTGGGGGTGGTGCTTGATAGGACCTTGGGAGGGCAGTAATTGTTCTGTGTCAGTCAAAATGATGTTCAGCAGGGATAGATTTTTGTGCTGCAGTGTTCACATATGGATGTTTGTGCTCCACAGCCCGGTGGAGTGAGTGCCCTGCCAGACTAGGGGGAAGGCAGGATTTATAGAGAACCATGCAGGTTCTCTCCAAGGGGGTGCAGAAGCAGCAAATCAGCTCTGATGACAGCTCTCATCCTCTTGACATCTTCATTTCAGCTCCCCACATGTGCCTTTGGTTTGATTCTGCGGACGCAGTGATCTTCTGCTCAGTGTGCTCTTACTGGCCTGAGATGGACAGAGGACGAGGCACTGATTATAGCTCCTGGTGTCACTGCAGCAGGCTCTGCCACTGCTCCAGCCATTTCTACACTCTCCAGAATTATATAGCCTGAGCTTTCAAATACACATGGGAAATTTATGGCCTGAAAGGAGATGTTGCATATAATTGAATGCAGAAAAAAAAATTCCATAAATCTACATGACATGGATGCTCATTACATTTGGTAAGCCAATTTCACTGTTGCCTGCTGCCCTGAACACTTTTTCCAGTTTATCCCTGGCTTCAAGGTATATCTTAAAAAGCTATTTCAAACTGTAAATTCCTTACCTGACTTTAATGTGTGGGTATAGTATTTACTATTACTCAATTCTTGGAGCATTCTCTCATTACTAATTAACCACAACAAAATTGCCTCAATACCTTCGCACATAGACTGAAGAATATTATACTCACTACAAAATTGTACAGAAAAGTACTAATTAAATGATATAGTACTCTTCCGAGAGGGACTTTTCAAGTACAAAATAAGCACTGTTAGAAAATTTTAGGGGTGTAATACATCACACATCAAAACAGTGGAAGGTAAGGTACAAAAAATTGTCTAGACCACTAATTCCAACGTAGTTGGACCCATGAAAGTGTCTATGACTAAATTTAATTCCATTTAAAGTGGACTGATTTTACATAACTGTATTCACAGACATAGATTTTAAAAGGACTTGCATTTTAGGATTGTTCTAAGTTTTCTGTCTGTTAATGCATATTGAAAGCTACAGAAGTTTTTATATGCTTACTTTGTTGTTTATAATGGACTTAAAGAAACCCCCAAATACTGAACAGCAAAGCTTTCTGCCCTGTGTTATAATTTTGAGTCTCTGGGAGGACTCATGAGGACAGTTGGGCAGTTTTGTAAAAAGTGGTTTAATTGATTAGATGCATTCCTCCTTTCCAATTAAAAAGGACAAAAAGAGGGATTTTGTGACTCTGAGCCAATTTCATTGATGTATAGAGCATAGCTAATATCAGTCATTATTGAGGTCCCGATTGAACCGTGTGTTTTCTCACAAACACGATTATAGCAACCTCATTTGCATTGCTAAACGAATGCTAAAAATACCAAAACATTTTCCCCTGCTGGCCAGAGCATAGCTGATCCACTCATTAAAATACAGATAAACAGATGTAACTACTCTGATGCAAGCTAAGATGATTAAGCACAGTATGCATAAGGAATTAGTAGTTTAGCTACTAACACACTCTCCAGAAGAAGAACGACAAAGCTCCTGTTTAAAAATCACACCAATCTATCATGGAAGTTTTTACGTGGCAGCAGAAGGATCTCTAAAAGCTTTACATTATCCCTCATTCAAAATTTGTCACATGTGCTAAGGGACTAAACTGTAACTGATATGTAGGAAAAAATAATTCCTGCTTTTCCTAGCAGGACTGATGACTTTAGCTGCAGCAGGTGCTATAAGTTGTTGTCCCTTTTGCTGCACTAAAAGGCAGAGCCTGAGCAGCCCAACACTGCTGACAGGTGGGGTCTTGCCTTATCTTGCTTCTTAATCAGTCTGCATAGATTCATTCACTCTGTCATGAATGAAACCTAGGTCAAATATAGAAATAATGGAGATTATTTGCAGGATTTTTGCTTTGTTCCAGGTCTCTTTTTGGGGCAGGAACTAGAACAGTGAGACTACCAGATGATATCCGTGGGTTTTTTAATTAATACATTTTGAATATCTCCTTGCTTTCCAGCTCCCAAAACTGTAAACCTGCCCAAAACCTCTAAGTTTTTTCTGTGCTGGCAGCCACTTTTTTCATAGCAGAAGTGTTAGCATACCTAGCCACCTGGAAAAGAGAAAAATGCTTTGTGTCTGATTCAGGCAACTGCAGATTCTCAGTACATCCCATTACACCAATATACAGGTTTAGTTTAAACTGTCAGAAATAAATTTGAAGTAGTGATCACCTTTCTGCAAGCAGAAAACATCTGAATGAATGGACTGGATGGATTGGTGCCTAGTATTTCCTCTGTCATATACTTTGCTGTCATTCTGAATAGTGTGCCAAGATCTATAACCAACTCTCTGATTCCCCCAAATCTACAGGAAAATCTTCTGGAAATATTACATTAATCATTTTTTTCAAGACTACAGATGAAAGTAGCCATGTGTACTTTATCACAGTTGGTAATTAAACATTTACAGTACTGTGCCAATATTTAATACACAATGTAGAAGGAGCAAACTGAACAGAAGGTAAATCTGGCAGAGTTTAATGCCGAGTGATGCTGTGGGAACACGCATGTGTGATCAGGACTGCAGAACCAGAGAGGCAGAGGCACTGCAATAAACTGTGGTAGAAGCAAACTGCTTTTCCAGCTGTGTTAGAGTTCTTTCCCTCTTCCTTGGAACAGAAATGAGAAAAAATATTTTTATCCTTGAAATGACTTGGAGACACCAGATGAGGCTTTGGGAGTTAAGATCACTGGCTGCTTTTGCAAGACAATAAAGCTGTATGGAATAAATTAGTCCCAAGGAGTTTATTTTGTTTTTTATTACTGCCCTTCTTTGTTTTTCTCCTCCATATCACTGAGTATTTTGTAAAAACCTTCCATGTCTTATTTAGGTTTCCTTCCCTGTTTTCATTTCTGCTGGAAAGCAAGGCAAGAGTATGTTTGTGTAATTTCTCATTTGTCTAATACCACTTTTGCATGAAGGGATGAAAACTTTAAATCTCTCTTACTCCTAATGAAACGATCAGAAATGTTCCCATTTTTTCATAAGGATTAGACAGCATGTCCACAAGTTGAGTGTGCCATCACAAACATGATTTGTCTGACTAAATGTCAGTGCACAATGTGCATGGCCACATCTGAGCTGTGCACACTGATGTTGTACTCCATGGAGGCAGAGCTACAGGGAGAACCATCTGCTAAAACAGACAATCAAGACAGGGCAAGTGCACTACATCTTAAAAACATTTTTTACCCTTTTTATGTTTATTTTTGAGCCTGGTTCTGGCTAACTGATTTTTCTTATGTCTAAAGTTAAGGGAGACAAGCCCCAACAAAGCATTTCTCAGGTGTATTCCCAGGCTGTGTGACTTATCTTATAGTATGTGTTCTGTCCTCACAAATCATATACTATTCAGAATGACCTCTCTTTGTCCTCTTCTGAACCATTATTAGGGCTTCCCATGACATGCCAGATCCTTACAGCTATGTTGGTCAAAAGAAGAAATGAAATAAGAGTGTAGGTGTCCCAGAGAGATGGTGGATGACCTATCCCTGGAAATATTCAAAGCCATATTGGATGGGGCTCTGAGCAACCTGATCTAGTTGAAGATGTCCCTGCTCATTGCCAGGGATTAGGACTGGATGATCTTTAAAGATCCCTTCCAACCCAGACCATTCTGCGATTCTTTGATTCAGTATTGCTCATCCATGGTATAGCTGAAGGTATTCACTTATCTGTGTAATAAGTTGACACAGAAAATTATATGCAGCAAAAGGCACGGTGTGCAGCCAGTGGAAGTGCCATGGATTCCGGATAAAGCTGACTGGTGCCATGATTTCACTTTTTTTGCAATCAGTAGAGTTGTTTGAGAAATGGTCGTGTGACAACAAGCATGAAATTAAAGTGTCTGAGTGAGCTTGCATTCGTGCACAATACTCTGTGCAAATATATTTAAGTAGATGCAATCTATTGAATAACCAGGCTGCTCTCAAAAACAGCTTAATAAAACATTGACAAAGACACCCAGCAACAGCCAGATCAAACTGCAAATATTTGGTAGAATCGTGCTGCTAATTAAATTCTATCTGCAGGAAACTCCTCCAATTTTTAATGCAGTCACCAATGAACTTCTTACACTCTAAAGGCTGTGAATCTTTCTATTCTATAAACTTTTCATTCTGTGAACCAGGCTTCCTGGGGTCTGTGTGTTCATTAGCTGGCAGTGCAGCAGGACAGAAGTGGCTCTGCAGAGCAGAGCGGCCGGCAATGCCGACCTGACATCCACATGAGCCACATTTGGGGAAGTTCCATTTCAGATCTTTTCTCACCTGTTCCTGTGATCTATAAGCCCAAGGCTGGGCAGATGGCATTAGTGCTTTCTTGGAACACACCTTCTAGTTTTGTATCATCCAAAAAGCATGGGATTCGAGTGCTCCAATATGTATCAAAATGCAGTAGTGCTTTAAGGTTGAGACATTAACTTCAAAAGTGCCATCCCAGCCTAAATTAAGGTGCTATCATAGTGACATCCTATGTGGTTGATGTTGTACAAAATCACCCACAATAACTCTTCTTGCTCAAAATAACTGTAATCATAGAAAGTAAAGCAAATGTGCAATTGCTTTTTCCCCCCTTGTTTTTCCAACTGGAAAACTTTACATGAAAAATTTTAATAGATTAGTAGTCCTGCTTACAAACATTCCATGGCTCTAGTCTATATTACCTGATACATGATGGATCCTGCAAACATTTACTTATGAGTATTCACATTAATTTCTACAGGATTACTCAAGTACATAAATGTTTTCTTTCCAGGATCAAGATCCAGTTCAAGGACCAAGATCATAATGCATTTTGATTGGAACAGGACAATAGGTATTTTCAGAAATTATGTGAAATATTATCCACTTTGGTCCTTCCCAAAGGAAACCAATGTCAAGAAAAGAAAAAAAGTCATTATAAGAAAGGATAGACATGAAACAGTTTATTCTAGGCAATGAAATCTGTCCTCTTATGACCAGAGAAATTCTGCTCCTTTGCTTTATCTTAGAATTATTTCAGTCTATGCTCAAATTAAACAAGTAGACCAACACCATGCTTATGACAGATGTAAAATCTTTATCTTAGTACCTTTGTAAACTGCTTGTTGTTAATAGGAACACCATATCATTTCATGGAGCAATAAAAATCTGTATTTGTGAAAAAATTGTGACCAGAATTACATATAATGCAAAACAAAATTTTAAAATAGACTCTATTATGAAGAACTTTCTTTTGTAAAATATGGAATGGAAACAATACAGTAAAAATAGATTATTACAAGTAAAATGTTTTTCACTTCCAAAAGCCTTATTTTTTTAAAAGATTGAAATGAAATTTGCTTACAGATGATAACTCATCAAAATAAAAGCACAATAGGACAGAATTAGCATGCATTTATTATCAAAATGTGGATGTACAATTTGTAAAATACCACAAATATTTGGAATTGCTGTTTTTAAAAAAAAAAAAAAAGAAAAGATTTCATGTCAGCAATATTTTGACTAAAGTATGTTTCTCTCTATTCAAGATAGTTCTCATCAAGAATAGATCTGAAAACAGAGACACATGTAACTTTTTCACATTTTATAACACCTAACTATGGATCTGAGCAAATTCCTAATGTTTTTAGCTTTCCTTACTGAGCTGCTTTTCATTTCAACTCTGGCTCAGTGAGCCTGTTGTTACAAACAGAAAGGTCTTTCTTTGCCATGTTACCATACATAACTAATGTGTCTGATTCTGCATCCACTAAAGTCATTATCAAAACTGACTTGTCCAGGGTCACATCTTTTACTACAAAGCAGAACATCTGATGTTAAAGAACAGTGTGAATACACTCAGGCTGCAACTTTTTCAATGAGTTTCAGGAATTTGAATGAAATTAGCCAGTGTTTGGCCTATTTGACACAACATTCATGTATTTACATCATGTACATCTGTTATAAACTCAACAGCAGGTGCTCAGAAACAGCTGTGTCCAGCAGTTTCACAAAATTCCAAGCTGGACCATTTTAACTAATGGAGAGATAGGGGGTAATGTAAAGCCTTCAAGACACATCTGGCCCCAATATAAGGTTGTCTCTTGCAAGTAGCCAGGACTGTGGCAATCTTTGAGAGGTTGCCCAATGAATTGTTTCAAGTTTTCTTCCAGGATTTCGAAAACGAAAGTCACGCTTACTTAAAAAACTGTATTTTGTTGCTGATGGTCATTTTTCCAGTGGCAGAGTCAAAAGAAAAGCAGATTTGTATGTGGAAAATCTCAGCTGCTGTGCTGTGTGGGTTTGTCCTTGGCTGGGGATCCTGCTTTTGGAGGGGTCAGACGTCCCAGGATCTGTGCAGTGCAGGAGAAGGTGTGCACAGAGAGGACCTTCCCTCACCCTGCCCATGTGGAAGTGTGAGCTCCATAGGGTTGTAGCTCACTAGCTGCTGCAGCCTCTTGTGCAGCCATGTCCCAGCAAATTGTTGTTTCGTCCATCTTGGAGTTTCTCGTGGCTCTGAAGGGATGCTCTGCTGTCAATGCTGGGAGTCGGTCCACCTTGGTCCTGCTGTCTTCTTAATCTGCCAAAGTTTAAAAACATTGATATAGCTGTTATGTGCAGGTAACTGTATGGAATGACAGCTGTTCCCTGCCCTGTGGATAGCCACATACACCTGGGTATAAAACAGATTCCTGCACCATTTGATCTCTATTAACTGCTTGAGCTTTAGAGCTGCTATTTCTTCTAAACACTGATGATTGCTTCCTCCTAAATATGTGCAGTTAAGTCTTGGTCAAATCCTGCTCCCCTTAAAGCCTATCATAAACAGCCAGCAGAGCACAGTGTTCTCTCTTACTTTAGCCCCTCTGCTCAGACTGTAACTTGGCAAAATCTCCAGGTAGCTCAAGACTCATGAAAACTTTTGATTGGGAAAGCAACAGCAGTAAGTAGCTGCTCCCCTCTGCTCTCCTACAATGTTATCAGTAACCTTCATGAGTAAAAGAGAAAAAATCATAAGATGAAAGTAGATTCAGGATTCCCCTTGTTATTACTTAGTTATTATATGTTATCATATGTTATTATATGTTATCAAAGCTTTGTAAGTGGTTTCAAGGAACAACAGCAACAAAATCCAATGTTGTTTAAAGACTGCAAAGTTTTCTTCTTTTGACATCATTTTCTACAGAACAGCAACAGCTTTAGTAGCACCTGCAGTCCCACCAATCGTGTTATCATAGAGCTTCTCAGCATTTCTGTTCTACAGGGTTGGCAACCTCTGTGATTTCACTGTGATTCATGTGATATTCAGTGTTTTCCTCCAAACACAGACACAGTGTAAGTACTTTCAAGAAGGATGTAAAGATTCACGAGGAAGCTATGAGGTAGCGACCAATTTTTTTGAAAACATGAACAGCTGCTGTTTTGAAGACATTTTTCTCTGACTCTTTCTTTTCTCAAAATGGGAAACAGCTGTTGATGTATTCCTGAAAAAGGCACCAAGACTTAGCACCAAAGACACTATGGAGGAAGCTCTTTGTTACGGAGATTATAAATGGTGTATATGACATACTCCACAAACCCCCTAACTTTGCAAGTAACATTGAATACGTAAAAATTACTCATTAATGGAAAAGCATGCAAAAATTTAATTTCAAGGGTCAGTTTCAAAGGCTAAAATACTTCCAGGTGGCATAAAGACTATAGAGACACTATACTGAAGACTCAGAAGACAATGTGAAGGGACATGAAAATTCTCTAATAGTAAAACAGAGAAATAAAGGAGGCGATTTAAAAATAATGAAAACACTGTCCAAAAACTTTAAGTTTAAAAGCACAGACACAGGAAATGAAAAGCTGTAAGACAGACTGAAAAAATAACAGATTAGAGGAACAAACTTCTAGAAACATTTACCCTCATGGTGACTTTTTTTCCAGTGCATCAGAAATACAATGGCTACCATTGGGTCTACAGGTTAATGTATGACTGGGTTGTTAGAGGATAGCACAAAAAATCTGAGTCTTTAGCAGAAAAGCCAATGAATTATTTTCATCAGTGTTCATGCAAATGAGCTTAGGAGGGTTCCTTTCCTTGTGAGAAATTTGCCCATCATCCCCAGTTAAACCATCAGTCAAACAGCTTTAAAACCAGTTGTCTAAATTATTGTTGACAAAGAATGAAGACAATGGATTTTCACCCAAGGACTTTAAGAAAATTGAAATATATATAATTTCTGCACAGCTGAATGGAGAAAGTGACTTATTTTTGAAATTGTCTTGGCACTATGGAAGACAGTAAATATAAAAAAATGTTTTTTTGTTGTTTTAGGGGTTTGTTGGTTGGTGGGTTTTTGGTTGGTTTGTTTTTTGTTTGTTTATTTTTGTTTGTTTATTTTTGTTTGTTTTGTTGGTTTTGTTGTTTGTGGATTGTTTTTTGTTTGTTTTTTGTTTGTGGTTTTTTTTTTTTTTTTTAAAAGGGCATCAAAAAGAATCCAGCAGACAAATGGTAGATTAATTGAGTTAGACTTGAGACCTGAAACACCTTAGGGTCTGAGCTACTGGTACAAGACTGAGGTATTGGTAGGCATTGACTACAGTGCTTGGAAACTCATATTGCAAACTGTGGGTTGCAAAACTTGCAAACTGCTAAATAGTCAAGTGAGAAAAATTTTAACTTTATGGAGACCTGAGGAATCATTGCATTGGTATAAGACATGCAAGTGCTTTCTCCCTGAAATTACATATTTACTTTTTTCACAAAAAGCTGAAAAAGAAGGCATTTACTGTACTGCTTAATTTAAAAGCAAAATAAGAATTCTCTCAATAACAACATGAAGCAATAAAACAACAATTTTATTTTTTTTTGAGAACCACTCAAACAAGCACAAAGGCAGAATGATTATAAGGAGCTTGACAGAGTTCAAAGAAGTGTTTGGATGATATTCGCGGGCACATGGTGTGACTCTTGAGGATGGTCCCGTGAAGGTCTAGGGGTTGGACTTGATGGTCCTTGTGAGTCCCTTCCAAATCAGCATATTCTGTGATTCTGTGATTCTGTGAAATAAAGCCCATGCTGACTTCTAAAGATAGCACTGACCAGCCTCAAATCTTTCACTCTCTACAGAGTTTTTTAATATTGTTGATTTATTTCCATTATTTTATTTTATCCTGGTCCTACTCCCCAGGCCTACTATTGAAGCATAATTAGATTATGGGGATTTGGAAGTGCCAAAGAAATACATTGTTTTAGCAGTGCTTCACTGCATTCCCTTTTCAGACATTTTCTGTTTCTGTATCTAGATTGACTACCCGGATTTACAAACTATCATAGTAAGCAATAGGTTATTACCCTGCTGATGTAGGAAAACTGTTAACTAACTATTTAATAATTTATCAATCACTATATTCAGTGTTTAAAATTACATTAAAGATTTCACTCTAGGGGGCTACTTATTATGGGCATATGAACACCTACTTACCAGTGCACCCTTGGGGCTGGGGAACTGGACTAAGAATGAGGAGATGCTGATTCTGTTTCCACCTCTGTCACCCTTTGGACAAATTACAGCACTTTTCTGTACCTCAATTTCCCTCTTGTTAAGTAGAGAAAAATATAGGTGGGCAAAGCTGAGTGGAATTATACTTGTCCAGAAATCTCACATTTGAAGCTCTAGTCATAAATCTCAATCGGATATGTTGTGGCTAAGAAAGAGAAATAAAAAGAACACTGAAGCCGAGTCTGGACTGATGAAACCTTGTATTGTTATCAAACCCATGCCCACAGGAGGTTTTTCTGGATAAACTGGTGACAGATCATTTCACTGGCTTGTACTTGCAGCTCTCGATTAGGCCAAGGGTGCAATGAGCAGGAACACACCAAGCAGTGTGGGGCTTTGCTTGTAGTTGCACATCATCTGTTGAGGCAGCTGCTGCCAAGAATAATGGAAGCTGAGAGCTTTGTGCCTCTGAGTACTGCTCTGTGTCTCTCAGACCTAAATGAAACAGGGAATTACAGTTGGGTGTCTGTGATGATTAAGAAAAGAAGGGGACACATATAATCAAGCAAAATATAATTATCCTGCCTGTGTAATTATGCATATATACATTATAGAACATATAAAAATTCAGAAGTAAAGAGAGCAGACTGACTAAGAGCTAGCATGGAAAATCAAATACTGAACTGAACAGACTGCTACAACTATGTCAGGCCAGAATGAAAATCACAAACATCTAATGAAACCCACTAGCAAGCTTGGAACCACCAGGGAATTGTGTACAGCTCAGCTTTGTTCACTAGATGAAGAAGAATACTCAAGTTTGTCTTTAGGCTGCTTAGTAGGATAAGTTCAATGACAAAGGATGAAAAGTTGCAGATTCAACATAACTGTCAAAATTTCAGGTTTGCTAAGTCTTTTTTCCAAACAACTGCAGTTTCAGGGGAAAAAAAGAAAGGCAATTGGTCTGTATCTCTCTAGCTCCAAACTGCAGATAGGCTCAGTTCAAGACCCAGAAAAATCTCATCAAAGTTGCTATGTGTGCACAAGCAGTCCCTTCAGTTAAAATATTGGACTGTTACAGAACTGAAATTTGTCTCTTTTGGGGGATTCTTGATTCTTTGGTGTCAGATCCAGAGCAGTTTTCCATCGGATGTCCTCAGCTTTTAAAAAATGCGAGTACCTTGACATGTTTCCTGTAATCATGGCAAAGTAAACGCAGTCTGGGCCATTCTGTTAAAAAATGGCACTGGTGCAATAAATCATTTGTAGGAAGCTACTTCCCAGTGAATGACTTATCTTGCCTTTAAGCTGGTGCAGCTACAGGCGGTGATAACTTGACAAAGGCCCAGGGAGAATAAATGGTTGACCGCAACTTTGTTGTGGATTTGAACCAGATACCTCTTCCTGTGCTGAATAGTATTGGCTGAGAATAAATAATAAAATGTTAACTGTGGATGAAAAAAGTGAAAAACTGTTTCTAGTCATTAGTCATATGGAACAAAAAAACCTTCAGGGAAAAGAGGATGAAAATGAGTTTGAACACTGTCTATTACATTTATTCCATTCATATTATTCTACAAATACATAAGTAGTCTCAGAGTAGTTTCCCAACTTATGCTGGGAACTAAAAGTGGTTCTGCTGAACCAACAAAGAGAGAAGCTGAGTTTTTCTTCCTTTCACCATTGATCCATGCAATATTAATAGTGTGTGACACTGAGCGTTGAACAGACTCCTCTCCAGCAGTGAGGAAGAAAGAGGCTGTACCAGCCACTACAAGAATGCATCAAGAACAGTAACTGAACCTCCCGTCAAGCCTTGGGCTTTGTCAGTATTTCTGGCAAAGAGAAAATGCCTGTGTGAGCCATGGAATGGTTTTTAAGATTCGTATTATCTCAATACTCAGATATTATAGTAGATGTCCTGCAGCATTGATTTCTGATGCTGGATCGTGAGTCTGATATTGGTCAGTAGAAGGGAATTCAGTGGAGAGGGAAAAATTCTTGGTCCAAAACCCCTATAGCAGTACAGAGCAATGACATCAGGCTTTACTAAACATAGTTGCTGTGTTTGAGAGCCGTATGGAGGCTGTCACACTGCCTGTTACTCTTGTCTGTTTGCTCAGGACATGATAACACCTTTGTGCAGTCGATGTACTCGTCACTGGGTCTTGCCAGACTGTCAGTGGGAAACTGAAGCCTCAGAAATGCAAGTTGTTTCAAAATGCTCTCAGCAGCTACCGAGAGGACAGAGTTTCTACCAACAAGAGACCTCAAGCCAGGCAGACCTGTCCTTCTTCTGAGACTCCCAAACTTACCATATCATACAGGAAAATATTTGTATTATGGAAAATGTTCAAATGAGTTTGCCAATGTTGTAAATCAAGTGCCCTGGGTGTGGAGGAAAGAGAATGGTCTGAGTGAGCAGTGGATTTGCTTTGCCATTTCTAGATTTAGAGTTTTACCTTGGTCTCTTGGTATTTCATACACTTTGCTGGAAAAAACAGAGGTTTTTGTTTTTGGTTTGGGGAAATGGAGGACATAATAAGATGAACTCTAGAAATTGTAGTTTTATTGTAGAAAAAAACCCTATTAATTGAAACTTTTACATCCCTTGAAAGAAGCCCTCAGGAACAGATTAATCTGTGGAATATTTATCCCAGTTATTCTTCACAGGGGAGGGGGTCTGAGGTTGGAACAGATGAGGCATGTCTATGCTGCTTTTTGAAATTCATGAATCCTGGGGGACAGTTTGCGAAATAGTTAGAAACCCCCCTCAGTTCTATGATTTAGCAGCTACCCAGAAATAATGCTGATGGCTTGTGCAGATGGCCATGCTAGAAGGCTTATTCTGAACATGTCTGAATCAGAGGAGAAAAAATGACTGATCTGTCATGGGGAATGACTGTGCTCAGGAAGGAGTTATTTAATCTACATCTCTCTGATCATGTCACTGTGTTTTGTCTGCTGGAGCACAGAAACAGAAGTTCCAAGGAGGATTTCAGAAAAACAGTAAATGTCCTAATGTCTAAATTCAGTAGAGTATCAGTTTATAAATACAGACTCTTTCAAAATGCAGCACTAAAACCTTTTTGTTCCCAATGGAAAAGATCTAGCAATGAGATTTTGTGAAGTATTTAGTAGAAGCCAGAAAGTGACAGATAAAGGCATTCTTTTGCTATATCTTGATAATAGAAAAGAGAAATGTGAAAGTTATTCCATATAAGTGAAATTGCTGGATATTTTGATTTTGCAGAGTGGTATAATGCTGTAGCAGTAGACTCCATAAAGTCAGAAGACCCTGACTGTAGCAGAGTCTCATAGGAATTCTTGCAGAGCTAGGGACACCCAACACATCTGGCCAAGGTGGTAACAAGCTGTAGATAGCCAAGGCTGGAGTGAGATATCTTGGCCCTGAGGGCAGGCAAGGTGTGAGTTTGGTACCCACAGCTATTGCCCACTATTTGTTTCTAATTTTAGTTTTTATTCAGTGTGGTAATGACGCATCAAAATTTGTAGCCAAACATAAGCAAAAAATACCTTGATGGGTGAATCACACATGATAAACAAGATTTCTTCCTCAAGGTGGTGACTCTTGAACTCTTCCCACCTTGCCACTGCCTGTCCCTGAACACAACTAATTTGTCTTGATGTTTTACCAAATGGTCCAGAATTTGCTTCCTAAAGAAATGGAGATAGTTAGCATCTGGTTATATCTCTCATCAGAACTTGCTTCAGTGCTTGGTTCCACACAAAATGGAGATAAAATGCTGAACCCAAAGAGTTCGGAAAACTTATGGCACTCTGGAGTTCCACAAAGTATATCCCCATCCATCTCTTTTATTACCAGTCAAAAAGTGTAAAAAGGAAGACTTAATGGGACTTTGGAGTCTAACCATGGCAATAAGATTTGCTTATTGTGGAACAAGTACAGACTATATCCCTGTGTTCCTCGCATTTTTAAGTGGTTTTATGCAGAGAAACTTGTTCTAGAAAGAACAGAAATATTTAGACTGTGAAGACTCAGAAGACTCACACTGAGTGTGATAAAAAGTATAACCAGAAAGCTGCTGGGTAGCTTGAACTTTGTGTGTTGGTGTAACCACCATGAATCATGATATGTTTTGGTTCACATCTCTGTCCTAAATAATAAGTGTTCAGTGGTAAATAGGTGGTAGGCAGGTGAAAACTAACAGTGTTGGTCATATCAGCTAATTTCCTGCATCAGCTTACCCAGCAGCCCCAAAAGGACTCTTTTCCCTTGGCTTGACACTGAGTAAAAATGTTCACAGCACACATTATCTGTCATGCTTCAGCCAGGAAAAGAGTCACTTCCCCAAGGTCATGCAAAACCTTATAATTTATAAAATCCCTTATTTAAGCTTTATAGCAGCTCATGCACATCAGTAAAGTGTACATACTACAAAAACAGGACAAGTTTTTGGCAGTATAATGTAGGTCCTGGAGTGCGCACGTGTCCTTTCAAAAATAATGGTCTGTATGCATCTCATACTCCACTTTGAAAAATTCACCCATTATTTGAACTCCATCATTTTAACATCAATTGCAGGGAGTGATTGTACAAATACTAACAACAGAGCATGATTTCTGGGACAATAAGCAGCTTGGCTTGCCATCTGGTTTTCCCCGTTGGGAATAAGAATGGACTTTAATACATGGACATTTAATAATTTTCTGCCTGCATTTTTTAAGGTTTCTCTTATAAATTGGTCCTTGCTGTGTTCTATTTCTGTAAAAATTGAAGAAGCTGGCAATATTTTACAATTGTGAGTATCACTCTTTCTCTTAAATCTCCATTATTCTAGTTACTAGTTCTCATCTGCCAGGTTTTCATTCAACTACACTTTTTAGTGAAAAGATAAAATAAAGAAGGAAGAAGTGAGCAAAGGATCCTGATGAAGTTACTTTTTAACTGAATAAACATACTTTGGAAGAGTATTTTCACTTTTCAAAATAAAATAACCAGAAAATATATCAGAAAGGAGTGAAAATTCCTGTATTTGCTTTCTTTTTTAAAAAGTTAGCAAAAATAAGACTATGAGTTGAACAGAATTCAGACAATTTGTTTGTTTTACACTTCCATCCATAAAGAAGAAAAAACTAACATTTGCCCAGTGCAAATCTTAAGGAACAGAGTCAAGTCTCTGACCAAATTCTATGAAATTCTCCAATTTGAAAAGAACTGCTCTAATTTCATAGCACATAGCAGAACTATTTGATAATCCTGCATAAGATTAAGTTATCTTGTAACTTGAATGTCTGACAAATTATTACTCCACTTCCCATGCCCCAGTGGTACCCAGGAGGGCTCTCATGACAGGCAGCAAATAGGGTGCTGCATGGGAATGTATTTTCTGTATTTTAGGCATCGGTTGCATTCACTCCCAAAGGTAGGAAGGGATTGCCTGGATGTTGAGTGGCACAGATTGCCTCTCATCCTTATGCCTAAACTCTCTAATCTTCAAACTGAAGTTGTATTCCAGCTGCCTAATTCGGTCAATTTTAACCTCTGAAACATGAAGGGAATTGCTTCAGAGAGTGGTTTTGGCCTGGGAAAAATTATGCCAGGGCCCATGCTAACAATGGAGCCGTATGGAAGACTGCTTGTATTCTGCCTTTAAAAAAAAAGAAAAAAAGTACAGGATAAGAAAAAAAATTAGAAATTAAGGAAAGAATTAAACACCTTAAAAATGAGGAAGGATTCAAAAGGATCCTGACTGTGGAGATTTAATTAATTAAACTAAGTAATTATATAGCTAATTAAAGCTATCTCAAAAGACAGCAGTATATAGCTAATGCTTTTTTTTTTTATTAAAAATTCCTCTTTACACCTAACAGAGGAGACGTAAGCATGACAGAGTTAATAGTGGGCTTTTCTTTTCTTTAGCCTCTGCACAGAGTGATATCAGAATACTTTTCAGGGAAACAGAAATCACTGAAAAGGGTATGAATTTTCTAAGCATTTCTGAGTAAACAAGGAAGGTACAATCTTACTCTGTGCCAAAGGAAGCTTGAGGCAGAACAGGTCAGATTTAAGGAGGGGCTGAAGCAGAGACAACACTCATCGTTCAGCAACATCAGAGCTGAGTCACACAACTTCAAAGTGAAAATTAAAGGCTGTAAACTCAGATAATTTCCCCTTGCTCTAGAGTTTGTATAGAGAACCAATATGTGCAGAGCAGCTTTAAATGAAACACAATGCTCCCCGTTGTTGTGTCACAGAAGGTATGTATTTTGAGACACGTGGGTCTAAGTAGTAACTCCATCTAACCACTACCAAGAGTGGATGTCTTGAGTCTTTAGCCCTTCCTTGATAATGTTTACACCTATAACTTGTTTGTTCTTGCCCTCCTATCCCCATGGCTAGGTACATACAGTCAAATGCAGCTGCCTCACAAGTGATGGTTGGTGTCACACAAGATGCCCTGGATTACCTGACACAGAGAGTGGGAAGAACGCAGAGCAACTGTGCCTGTTGAATTGGCATTTGGAAATTAACTGAGCCCACAACTGTGGGCTGGATTTTATGCCAGATAACTGTAGACAACTGAAAGATTAGTTCAGGCTCTCTCTACAGGGTAAATAGAGTTGATAACATAGATTAATTCTGGTCTAAGTTATCTAATATATCTGCCACAGATCAACCTTGGGAGAAACAAGTCTCTCCTCACTGAGCACTAAAGGAGCTAAACTAAATAAATTACTTTTAAATAGATTAGTTTAAAGGGTTGCAGGCTTGTTGCATCTCTAGATCTCTAGAAAAACAGAGGTACCTTTCCTTTCTGAAACACAGGTTCAAGGCCCTTCCTTGTCTAGCATCTGCACAAGCTCACCACTCACTGCACTGCTTAGCAGAACCAATTTGCTTCTGGATTAGAGCTAATTTGCACCCACACTGTTGAGGCATGCAGAAATTGAATGGTCCCATCAGTCTGTAACACAGCACATGCTGATAAACACTGCCAAGAGCTGGGTAATGAAATCACCAACGAGAACAGGGGTGCAATTGCCTGTTCATCCATGCAGACGTGCCTGTAGCGTATTCAGGCTCTGGCTCTGCCAGCAGTGGTTTTTCTGCACGACCTGGGCTATATCTTGAAAAATACTTTGTCATCTAATTCCCATTTATTTCAGATACATTTGAAAAATCCTGTATACAGCGTGAGGAGTAGGAGTTGTTCTGTGTCTAACCAATATTTAACTCAGTCTGTCTTTGACCCCAGACATGTTCTCTTGGTACTGACTGCTCTGATACAAACAGTCATAATCTCAGGTCTGTTTTCCTAATACACTGTGATGTATGTGTTTTGATAGTTCAGTAGATTAGCAAGTAATCATTCAAATAACTCTATTTTAACTCCATTTAAATTTAAATGACTCTCAGATTAGAAGTTAGGCTTTATTACAGCTGAATGTGAAAAGTAAAATTTTGGGGGAAGTATCTCCGTGTAGCACAGATGTCTTCTTGTACCACTGACACTCATGGCATTTATTCCCACCCTTTCGAAAAATCTTTGGGGAAATATGCTTAGAGTATGGGTAATTGATTTGGGTTTGATGGTTCCTGCTGAGTAATTACACTCAGTAAATGTCTGTGAATATAATTTTCTATCAACCAGCAATTTATAATCAAACTTAATGGGTTCAGGTGCACATACAGCGTGAGTGACATGTGAAATACTAGTATGTGGAAGTCAAATAGCAAATTTTGTACTGCATGCTGTAGTATGTTGATCTGCAATGTCTTGAGATCTCAGGTTTACCCTGGGATTTGATAAAGCAAAATAAGAGTGAAGACATGAAGAAAATAAATGAGGAATGAAATGATGTGCAGTCATTTAAGAAAATGCAACTAAACCAACTGATTAACACTAATATTAAAGCAATTTTTGGACTAATAAAATACGTCTCTTAGAAGTGGGCTATTGTCTGTTCAAGACCAGGTGCATCCTAAGCAATATCAGTCTTGTTCAGCCAGATTTTAAAATGTGAACTGGTTTTTCTAGTTTAGGTATGTTTGTAGATCTACATGTAGAAGGAACAGGAAAGCATTTACAAATTTTTCCAATAATATACTGGTTATTAGACCTCTTGGGATCACAGAGAAAAAATTTCCTTTCTATTTAGCTAGAATCCAGTTTTAAAACTACAGGCACCTGCCCACAAATAAGGATATTTGTCGGGGTAAGAACTCATTCTCAGGACAGACATTAATTTCCTAGCCTGCCATTGGTGTGTGTCCTGAAGGATGTAGGCTCACCCTTTTGTTTAGCTATCAGCAGATGGATAGATTACAGGAGTTGTTTTGAAATACTCTGTTCCTTTTTTGTTCTGGTGAAAGTTTCAAGGTAAAGTGATCCTTTGAGTCAAGTCCAAATGAAATGTTTGGGGAGAAGGACAATTCCTCTGCACCTAGAGTTACATCTATGTTGCTGGAACTATATTCTCAGCCACTGCCATCCCCACAGAGACCCTGGACCTCAGGGCAGGAAGATTTTACAAAGGAGCTGGATTGAAGAGGCCTTTTAACAGACAGTAGCTCACAGCAACAGGTATAATTTTGCTAATGGACTGAGAATTTAAAGACAAATAATGTGATGACTGTGAAATGCCTGGTGCCTGTGCAGTGATGGTGATGTGCTTGTCTGCAGCTCTGTGGCAGTGAACTGGTGTGGCAGATTGCCACAGCAAAGCAAGATTGGACAGAAGGGCAGCCAGCCATCACTGAGATGGGGCCATTTAGTGCCACTTCATTTCTTCTCTTCATCTCCTCAGACGGTAAAATTGATAAAGAAATAGATAACAGGTTGGCAAAAGCATACAGAGCTTTCGGTAAACTCCATAAAAGAGTTTGGCGAAACAAACATCTGATGAAAAGTACCAAGATCAGTGT
>JAWWLV010000144.1:61295926-61307943 GCA_035041135.1 Platyrinchus mystaceus | reverse complement strand
TCAGCCATCAGCGAGCCTGTAGCAAGCGTGGGTAGAACCCTTCCCAAATCTTCGTTCGCGAAGCCTAGCCATGATTTCTTCTCTTTGTTTTTCATGCCTCTTTGGTGCTGAAAAGAGGATCCTGGTTTAGAGGTGATTGAGGAAAAAATTAAGAGTGACAACCTATTTGTGTAGTGACAGCAATTTCCTTTATGTGGCATCTCTTACTGGAACTGCAGCTCCATGGGGGCCACGCAATCGATGCTTTGAGAGTTAAGGTATGTGGAAAGCTGTATTGTGTTTGTGTGGCAAGGTTTTGGTAGTGGGATACTGCAGGAGTGGCTTCTGTGAGAAGCTGCCAGAACATTACCCCATGTCCAGCCAGCTCCAAGATGGACCCATCACTGGCCAAGGCTGAGCCCATCAGCAACTGTGGTAGCACCCCTGGTATAACAGAGTTAAGAAGGGAGGTGAAAAAAAATTCACAGCTGAAGAGAGGAGTGAAAATATGTGAGAGAAAAAGCCCTGCAGACACCGAGGTCAGTGCAGAAGGAGGGGGAAGAGGTGCTCCAGGTGCCGGAGCAGAGATGCCCCTGCAGCCCATAGTGCAGGCCACAGTGAGGCAGCCAGTGGAGGTCCAGGGTGGAGCAGAGATTCACTTGTCCAGGTCCAGGCAGGACCTGTGGTCCCACAGAGAGAGGATCCCATGCTGGAGCAGGTTTGCTGGCAGGACTTTTGACCACATGGAGGACCCAGGCTGCAGCAGCCTGTTCCTGAAGAACAGCACCCCATGGAAGGCACCCACCCTGGAGCAGTTCATGAAGAACTGCAGTATGTGTGAGGAAACCCACACTGGAGCAGGAGAAGGTGTGAGGAGGAAAGAGCAGCAGAGACAATGTGTGATGAACTGACTGCGTTCTCTGTCCCCCTGTGCCTCTGCCATGGAAGAGGTAGAGTATTTGGGAAAGAAGCTGAGCCTAGGAAGAAAACAGGGATGAGGGGAAGGTGTTTTTAAGATTTGGAGTTTAATTCTCACTATTCTACTATTTTTTTTTTATTGTCAGTAAATCAAACTAATTTTCCCCAAGCTGAGTCTGTTTTGCCTATGATTGTAACTGGCAAGTGATCTCTCCCTGTCCTTATCTCAACACATGAGTCTTCTGTTGTATTTTCTTTCCCCTGACCAGCTGAGGAGGGCAGTGATAGAATGGCTTTGGTGGGCACTTGGCATCCAGCCAGGGTAAACCCACCACAAAAGCCAGTCTGACTCTGCCTAATTATTGGGACCTGAGAGTAAACATTTTCAGACTGGAATACTCATCTGGAAGTAGGCAGGTTCAGCCCTACCCTTCTCAAAGCATCAGACTTCCAGGAATTAGAGCCTGTGAGTTGCCAGGAAACAACCACAGCCTGCACTCATCTCTCTGTGGGCTTATCTCTCTCCATCTATTTCTTATGCAAGATTTCTCTGCCCAAGGCCAGAACTTAGATGCACAAGCAGTCTGGTTAACTGTGTAGCTCTTTCATTCCCTGAAGGGTGGACCCCCCAGAAGCAGACTGACCTGGGAGTTGTGATTGAACAGCATAATTTTCAGCCTGTAGTCAATCATCAAACCTCCCTACACAATGTGTGGGACAGGTGGGTAACACAGGCCTAACACAGAGATCCCCAGAAGCCACTCTATTGAACAAGTCACCTAGGCTAGACACTAAGGTGCATCTGCAACAGGAATATGCATTGTGCCCCAGATGGGACGCAGGAAAATTATCTCGACCTGGGAGGTCTTCCTGGGGAGTGGGGGATGTGCCCTGAAACACAGCAATGGACAATCTAAATCTTAGCTAAATCTCTTACTGCCCAAAGTTTGCATTTCTTTTCCTATTTCCAAAAGGATATGTATACATATACTGCATGTATGCATACACAGACACACACACACACAAATATATATATTTTACCGTGCAACCTATGTGCTTTTATGAAGACTCTCTATGAAAATGGAGACCTATGTAAGCAGTAAGAAACCATGAATGCACATACCCAGCCATTCCACCTAAGAGACACTCCCATCTCTCACACTAGTGAGACACACCATTTCAGACACTAGTGCATGTCGAAGAACAAGCCAAATGGAGACAAATGTCTGCTGTGGTATATCCCACTCCTGAATTTCAGACTTCCCAAACCAGTGAGTGCAATCAGAAGTCTCACATCTCATGGGTCTTGATGGACTTTTTTCTCGTGAATTTCTCTAATCCTTTTCTGACTATTTTTGTATGTTTAGCATCCAAAGCATCAATTGGCAACATGCTGCATTGCACAAAAAAGTCATGATTTGTTTTCTTTTAAACCTGCAGCGTTACCATAAAGAGTGCATAATCATTGCTTGGTCATCTTATCAATAAATTTTATAACATATTATTTAAACAGTTTCTGTCTTTTCAGTTGCCTCTTTTATGAGTTTAAATTAGTTCAAGTCTATTAAATCCTTCAACATGACGCATGCCACACCCCTGGCCAATTCCGGTTTTTTTGCAACCATTCTAATTCCTCTGTAACTTTTTTGAGATAAGGAAGCAGAACTGTACACAAAATGAAAGATGCAGGTGTATGTATATGAACATATGCCTGTATCCACACAATGACATCCATCATTTCTCTAGCTCTTTTTGTAGGTTTTGCAGCTTTTAACATAACCTTTTTGTCTTCCACTAAGCATTGTGCTATCTACAGCCTTTTCAAACTCTGTCCTTCATAACTGAAGCTAATTTTGAGTTTATTGTTCTAAAGGTAAAGTTTAGATTATTTTCCTCCTAACGTATTTGCATGTATCAGTATTGAATTTCAGCTGCCGTTTTCTTACCCTGCAACTCAGAACCATGGTTATCATCGTCTACTGCAGCTCTTTGCTGACAGATTTAGTTTTGACTACTGTGGTGTCATAAGTAAACTTTGTCACCATTCACCTCCCGTTCCAACTCATTTATGAATAGATTCAACAGATACACAGACATCAGAGTGACTGGCAATAATAATATTATCTCATAACTGGTTTGTTTCTGCATTGCTTCAGCAACTGGCTCCAAAATGCTTTCTTAAAACAGCAAGAGGAGTTCAGTCTTCATGACTCATTCCTAATTTACAGAGACTCATAACAAGTGAGAATTTATGCTAGTGCAGGACATGAAGAGAGATGAATAGAAATCATGAAATAATCCCCTATGGCAATGGAACAGTCATGACCTGTTAGGCAGCCTTTATCTTTATCATAGATATGATTTGTCCCATGTAACCTATTAAAAAAATAAAATATATGGTACTCAGAATTATACAGTTTTGGTTCCTCTCCAGGGTCTGAGATGTACAAATGAAGATTTATCTTTTCTCTGCCTATAAATTGACATTCAATTAGTCTTTAGGGGGTGTATTTCTGTTTGGTTTTCTGTGAATAGAAACTAATAGCTGGCCTTCAGTGTTGAGGATCTGCATCTGTTATCTTGATCCTTCCAGGACCACATTCCAGCATGGAGAATGCTCTCTATATGCAACCCCATGAAAACTTTCATTCCCAAAGTTGGATGTCCACTTGGTGAAGTGTCATTACAGTGGTTTCCTTACTTGCTCGGGAAAACTTTGGCCATTTTTCCTGGAAGATGTTGAAAATGAGGTTCCAGATGCTCAGTCTTTTTTTCTTTTCATTTTTTTTCCCTCCATGAAACTGTGAAGGGATCATGTTATTGAAACAATGGCTTTGTATGACCACTCTTTTCTCAAAAAAAAAAGTGAATTTAAACGTATACCTATAGCAAAATTACCAGCTTGAACCTGCTATGCTCACACATTCAGGCAGCTTGGCTCACTAAGAAGGGAGCGACATTTGGACTGGTAATTCTAAGCCAGTAATAATGAATAAGAATCAAAGACAGACATGAAAGGGCTTGTGTGAGCAAGAGGCAGTTATTACTGCCCAAAACCAAACCAGGTTCAATCATGTTCAGAAAGGCATCTTTCTAATTAGGTGAGATTGCAAGAGCAATTTCCAAAAGTAGACATATCCATTACAAAAGGGACAAGAAAGGGTCAGTGAAGAGAGGTGCAACCACTTGAAATGCTCACAAAGAGATGGTTTTACACTGAATTAGGGTCAGCAGAAGTAGCAAGAAAAGAAAAATTTTACTGTAGCCTCATGCAAAAAGCATTCAGATATTAGGAGGATTATGATAATATAAATAGCTCCAGAGACACTAAGTGAAATAAAATATCTATTAAGAAAAGTACTTTCAATGAGTTATACTGCAAATCGTTATGAATATTCAATTTCAATCAAACTAAAAGGCAAGAGAGCACTCAGGGACTCTGGATTTGAATCTAAAAAGACAATTGAAAGGAATGAAAAAAATGAAAAAGAGGGAGATAATAAACTCGATCTTGTAAAAATGCAGAGAATATTAACTAAGCTTTTCACCTATGATATGGACAAAATCAGACAACATGATTTTAAGCATCTTAATATCTCTCCTTCCCTCCACTTTTGCTGTTTATTCTGGGAACAGGGAGCTTTCTGTTCACCTAGAGCTGTTCAGTACCATTTAGGAGACAACTAAACATGACCAAACAGTAGAAATGATAGTAGGAAAAGCAAGAGTAATGTGCAGCAGCCAATTAACTGCTTTAATTTGAGGCAGATTGGTTTTAGTGTGGTGGCACTGAACAAACCCTGTGAAGAGGAATAAGGCATACCAGTAGCTTAGGAAAGAGGCAAGCCTGTTCAGATCAGTAGGGACTAGGCAGCTGAATATCATAACAATCCTATTGCAGCATATCAGTATTAAGTAAAAAACTCCAAAATCATTAGCAGTGTTTTGAAAGTTTTCACTGGAATTGTTAAAAACATGGATATTTTTCTAATCATTTTATTGCATTTATTAAAATAGTTTGGCAGAATTGTAACCCTTTTTTGTGTACATTGCATATATGAAATATATATTCTACTCAGTAAAGGGTGGATATATGATTTGATTTTCTTTAACTGGCTGATAATTTTGATTAAGTTGTGAAGCATCTAACTGAAGGATGATTCTGCCTAAGGAGAAAATATTTCCTGTGTTTTCTTCTACGTTCTTAGTTCACTCACGTCTTTATTCTTAAAGACATCTTTCAAGGAAAAGAAGAGGCTCAAGAACCACAAAGATATTCTACTACAAGCAAATACTAAGTCTGTTTCTTAATTTCTGCTTAATTCAGGTTTTGGACATTCATAAATAAATGTAGTTGTATGTGAAGATCTGCTTAGTGATAATAGCAAAATAATCTGTGTTTAGCTTTTTAATAAATCTGTGAACAGTGTGGCTTTATCCATACAAACTTTTCCCCATCAAAAAAAAAAAAATAAAATTGAAAATGTAGCCTACACCTTCTAAATGAGATCAAGTTCTTCAAAAACTGCTTGTAAGTCTATGTGAATATATATTCAGATACTGCAAAATGTTTGGTGTTGCATTTATAGTGAAACATCTATTTGCAGAAATAGATTTAAAACCAAAAAAGAGTTATTCTGTCAGCAAAAGGAGCCAAACAGATACCTTCAGATCTGCTTCATATTTTCCAGAAAAACAGTGTGTGGACCACTTTTGTATCACAGTTTATTTAGCTTATGTGTTCAAAACTAAGATATTACACTGACATTTTTAAAAAGAATAGAAAACATTCCCTGCACCACAAAAGGATTTTCTTATGTTATTTTACTTTGGATCAAGACAGTGTGTACCCTTTTCTTAAAGGTACCGGAAGATAATGTCACTGTGGACAGATTGCCATACCCCCATGTCATATCAAAAGACACATACAAACACACTCACACGTGTATTTTAATTTGTAGCCCACATCAAATGAAATATTGATAATAAGAAGAACACAGTCTAGCAACACTCCAGCCTCTCTGCTATCTGAAACGCTAGAAAAATACAGTCAAGGTAAAATCTGCTTACACTGTAAGATATTTCTTTCTAGATGTTTAGTGTTTTCCTTCACAAAGGAAGATTCGGGTTTAAAGTTCAAGAGAGTTAACCATTTTACATGGAGTATTTTCAACTCATGAATGTTGCACACCCCTAAAGCCACTCCTGGTCTGATATTCCATTATTTTAAGCTGTATATGAGTGTCCCAAGAGGAAATTACATTGGGGATGGAAGATGAACATAACCCGGATTCAGTTTTCTTTACCTGTTTTATTAGAAGAAATGATGTATCGTTGGAACAACTGCTGATGAGGATCACATAAAGACTCTGGAACATTCAGTGTCTATTTTGCAGACATATAAGCAATATTTCCTTCAGATTTCACAAATTTCCCAGACTTTTTTTATAGGATTAATAATAATGAGAACATGCCTAGCTAAACTGAAGCTCAGATCTGCACCTGGACATCTCTTGTATAACTGCCAGTTTTAGTACACAGGACAGTCCTTTGCAGTTATGCAAATCTTAGGAAAATGGTTTTGTTTAATCTGCTGTGAACTTTGTTTGAGAGAGTTGTTTTCTGGCTTTTTCTACAGAGAAATTGGGAACAGTCAGTATTCCCTCCCTTCCTCCTCATCTCTCCAGTGAATTCTGAATAGTACCAACAGAAGATGCCATGTGATCCATTGCTGATAATCACTGACTACATGATTTTGTACAGTTAAATCCAATATGTAAGGAAAACAGCTAATATTTAAGGAAATATTATGGCTCACAGTCCTCCTTTCCAAATTCCTATTTTAACAATACACATATGCTCTATTATTCTGCAATGTGTAACTATATATAACATCCTACTTCTTTTTAATTCTTCATATCTTTCATCCTATCTTATAACTGTCCAATCCATAGATATCAGCTACATAGTCAAAATACAGTTCAACCAAATAAATTGCATTCAAGAACAACATAAGACTTACCAAAAAGGTATGTTTACTGAATGCTGCTAGTAAAGACATCTGGAAAAATGTCAGCCTTTTTAACTAAGCCTAATCATTCAAAACCTTAGCTTAGCTGCAATGAAATCTGTCTTCCTCATGCCACTCATCTTGCTTAAAACATTCCTATAAATGCCAGTTTTCAATTCTTAAATGCAGAAAGCAATAGAAAAATGAAAATGCACATTCTGTCTTTGTCATCAGTAAGTGAAACTATTAGGTTACTTCATTCTGTCTCTTTTTATCCTAGTAAGCCTTTTGTCTACCTCCCCCCCTCCTCTTGTCTGCAATCTAAGAGTTTCTGATTGTCTCCTGATCATCTTGGCAAGAGAGTAAGTAGGACATATTGCAAGATTTGCAGTGTGTGTTGCAGGATGAAAGACATGTAGTGGAAAAGAGCCACAGCCTAGAAGTACCAGCAAGGCATTCAATAAAAGCAGATTCTGCTTTTCATAGCAGATATTTTACAAATGTTGGATTGCAAGATGTTGTGGAACTGGGATGGTTAACATAACACAATCTAACTACATACTACTACCTGACTTTATGTGCCTCAGTTAGAAGTGTCTCAATTTTTTCCTCGAATCCTTTTAGTTTGGGGAGTCTCATCTTTTCCCTTGAAAGACATGCTAATTTTTTGATTTACCCTTTGTAGGATTTATGTAGTGTTCTGTGACACTGAAGCAAGCTGAGCAGAAGGCTTAAGTCACAATAAAATGTAGATTTTTGTAGCTGAATATAATGAATATCTAAGGAAATATGCAGATATTTCCAACAGTTGAACTAAAAGCAATTCAACTCTATTTAGAATAACATGGAGGAATATTAAAACTTCTGGCTGCCTTAACCTGAGACTGATTTAAAGCCCTGCTTGAGACTGACACTTCACATAATGATACAATCACATATTAATAGGTATTGGGTTTGTAGGAACAGTTCATGTCTTTCAGCATCTGCAGCTGTTCTTAAGAACTTGATCGGCTGTATGGCTTTGGAAATCCATGTAAGCATCCCCAGCCTCTACATACAGTCTTGAGGGCACATAAAGGTTAAGGAAACCCACCATAAATTACTCTGGTGTACACTATGTAGGTTCTTCTCGCTGGTATGATGAAATCTGTGCCTGTCATTGCTCTTACTTTTTTCCCATTAACTTGAATTCACTTTGCACTTCAAACATTTGAACTCCACTTCACCCATTATTAACATTTTTGTCTTTCAAAAGTGCTACAGAAGTCTCTCCATGTCCTTCTTAAGATCTAATACAATTTAAACAAGAAATGATTGTAATCGAACTTTAGACAATGCAGGATCTGTTGTAGGTCTATATGAAATATTTTACTTTGTCAAAGCCAATCAAGCAATGACCAAAACACGTGCTTTTCTGGATGCAGTGCATGTGGTTTACCTTTTGCTTCCATTTTACTTGTACTCCATTTAAACTTCTCCTTGATCTCTCATCAACCTGTCAGAATTCTTTATAGCTTGTGTTGTTACTGTAGTTGTGCAGTATGAAACAAATGAAAAAAATGCCCTATGCAGAAAAAATTTAAGAGAAGCACAGTAAATTATGACAAGAGAAATTGTTCAATGCTAGTGAACACACCCAATGAGATTTTGAAATTGTTTTACAAAATCTGGTGTTTTCGCTTTCAAAAATTCCTGCATATTGGATTTTCTTGATATATGACTCTGTAGTAGGTGAGAGATTAGATTCTGGAAATAAACTTCTTGGAATGAACAACTTCTTGGAAACTCATTAAATTGATTTATCAATGTAATTTTTTTTCAAATCTTGTTATTATGGTCCTAATAATTTTGATTTTTGTAAGTTAAGCGACAAAGCCGAAGCATTCACTAGTTCACTGATATCAGAACTGATTCAGAGAAGTCCACCAAGACCCTTTTGAAAGCCTTCTATGGGCTGATTTGGTCTTGCTTCTCTTGTTTATGGCTCTTACATAAACATGTGGCTTTCTTGTGCAAAATAACGTGAAAAATCTGTTGGACCTTCCTTTGCTTTGTAAGTCCTCACTGTAGTTTCTGTGAGCAGACAATACAGGCACAGATTGTAACAGGAAAAAGGGAATTTCATGACATGACTTCCCTCATGTTATTCTGTGAACTGTGCAAAGTTGACAATCACTTTCCCAGTTTTAGTTACAGAAGAAGTAATTACCTGCATTGTAAGCACTAAGTAAGATAGTCAAGAACTTTTTAATTAATTTCTAACATTTCACAACTCCATTATAAAGGCTTGCATATATAATTATAAATTATAATTATAATTTATAATTGCAAATAAAACCACAGAATATACTTGAATGAAATGCAATAATTTGACCAAAGACTCAAACAGCTGCATCTGTTAATACAAAGGGGCCCATAATGGCTGCAACTCAAATGCAGTAAACTATGAGAAATGCAGTGTATTAATTGACCAGGAAGATTATTGACAAACTTGCACTTCTATGAATTCTGACTGACTCTTAAATCATAAGCTCTCGCTTCATTTCTGATACAGGTTTAATATTTAGCTTTGTTGAAACAGCCAGTGTTGGATTACACTTTTTGTGTGGTGGGGAAGTATGAACAGTGTCCTCAAGTCAGAGCACTGCAGTTTATATCATTAAAATTTCATGAGTTACAACTTCCCTTGGTTTTGTTGGAGTTGTGAAAAAGCAGCCCCTTATATTGTATTCCTTTGCTTAATTGTTGACAGTTTCTCTGGGGAGTGTCAGTACCATTTACTGTATATTTCCAACATACTTTAATCACAAGGTCTTCTGCTTGCTTTCAGAGATGGAAGAGCTACAGAACCATCACACCAGAGACTGTAAGAGGAAGAAATCAATGGAAATCCAGTCTTTTAGGCTCTGCTGCTGTGATCATTAATCACTTTCCCTTACACTGGGAGAAAAAAAAAAAACAGTTCTCAATTTAATTTTAGTGCTGAATGCTAAGGAGGCATTAAAAATGCACTTACTTCTCTCTGTTGAATATGATGAATTCTTTTCTAACAGTTTCCAAGCACTGCTGCAGGTGTACATTCTTCAAAAAACAGCATGAATAGGTTGATTAAAAAAGATGGGAAATCATAGACAAAAATCACAACAAGAGAAATGACACTAAACAAAAATGCTTATGAATGAATATTATCAAGAGGCATTTCAAAGACTCGTCAAATTGGGCTGTGATAGCACAATCAATCTTTCATTCTTTTGGAAGAAGTTCCCCACAAAGTATTTGTTCCTGAGAATTTTTATATCTGATAGCTCTAGGAAGAACAGCTTGCATGAGCATTCAAAATCATTAGGAGTAGCAACATAATTTATAAAACCTCACTGAAATGAAAATTTAAGACTTGAAATTATTATTAATCTTCTCAATACTTTAGACTGTTCATACAGTGTGTCTTTCTACATGGGACGCATTAGTCGAGACTGGAAGAGACAGCTTTAACACATCTATAAATAACAAGCCTTTTCACTGCATAGTTTTCATTTTTGGTTCTAGCAGTGAATAAATATTCCTTGTATCTATTTGTCCATGTGTGGGAAGTGCATTTGCCAACTGGCAGCACTTTTTCGTACTTTAAATGAGCATCTATGATAATCTTAAAAATAATCATAACTTAAACATGTTGTTACTATTTAACTAAAATAAATGGTTGCTTTTTGTCTTGCTGCAGATGGTTTATGCTAAAAGTAAAATGAGAGAGAGGTCAAGTCAATTTTCAGAGGTAATAAAACTGAGCTTAACTGAGTTTGCCTGTTAAAGACTGCAGTTGCAGTCCCCAGCTTACCAGTGGGCAGGTTTCCTTAGCTCCATCTTTGGATTTGTTTTTGGCAAGTCGCTTTTTCTTTTTATGGAGAGGCTTGGACTCTAAAATCATTTCTTCAAGTTCAAATGTGGGATCACAATTCAGTCTTCCTTTCTGGTACAAAAGGATTCAAAGTTACTCTTTGAAGCATCATTGTGGTTTTTTAGTTTACTTGGCAAGTGTTAATAGCATTGATAATGAACCAGATTCCAAACCACATCTGTAAAGTGAAAACAGTCTTTTTTAGGCCTGGAGTGATGCTTGAAGTTTAAATGACGGAGGTAAGATAAAAATAATATTGTAAAGCAAGTATAAGGAGTTAGATCCTCTTCCTAGTTACATACAGATATACTCCTGGAGTGGCTACAGTTATGTTATCCCACTGAGACAAATTAATTTGGCCCAGGGTCTTCATCAGAATACCAGTTAGTGCTGTAGAACATAAATGGCATCTGTAATAGTGCAGGAGGGAGGGGGAGCATCTCTAACACCTCACTTGTTACAGTGGATTCAGTTGCCTAGATCCTGTCCATGAGAGCAGAGGAAGGAGCAGGCCTTTTTTAATTAGTAACATTTATATAAAAAAATGGTTCACAGAATCATAGAATACCAGGTCAGAAGGGATCTCAAGGATAATCTGGTCAGACTTTTCTGGACAAAACCATGGTCCACAGTCTGACAAGATGGCACAGCAACCTGTCCAGCTGAATATTAAAAGTGTCCAATTTTAGGGAATATACCAATTTTATGGGGATACTATTGCAATGGCTGCCTGTTGTCATTATGAAAAATTTTCTTCTTGTATCTAGTCGGAATCTCCCCAGGAATAACTTGTACCCAATACCCCTTGTAATTTCCATGTGAGTCCCTGTAAAAAGGGAGTAAGTCTCTGTCTTCTTTGTAGCCACCCTTTAAATACTGGGGCATGGTGATATGGTCTCCCTTAAGCATTCTTTTCTCAAGGCTCAAAAAACCCAGTTCTCTCAGCCTTTCCTGTTACAGCCTGCTTCCCAATTTGATCATCTCTGTGGCCCTTCTCTGAACCCTTTCTAGCCTGTCCACATCTTTTTTTGCTTAGTGGGGACTTGTCAGCTGTGGCCTGACAAATGCTGACCAGAGTGCGACAATGACTTCTTTATCTCTGCTGGTGGTGCCCTTGTTGATGCAACTCAACATCCCATTGACTTTGCCACAGCAGCAGAACCCTGTTCACTTATATTGAGCTTGCTGTCCACCTGGACCTCCAGGTCCCTTGCC
>JAWWLV010000144.1:61284202-61294575 GCA_035041135.1 Platyrinchus mystaceus | reverse complement strand
TTTATTAATGGAGGTTTATCATGGCTAGGCTTCGCGAACGAAGATTTGGGAAGGGCTCTACCCATGCTTGCTACAAGAGCACTGATATGGAGGTTTACAGCTTATTTGTATTTAGTAATAAATGAATAATTAATCCTTTAGGTTTCATCAGTATCAGTTCCTTTCCTGAGCATGTATATTTTTAAGATTTTTTTTAAACTTTTAAAAAATGTCACTTTAATCCCGAAGGTTTAAAAATGAAAGAAAATTATATTTAAAAAAACTACTAACAATTTATGATTTCAAGCCAAATATGAAGAAACTAACTAAACCATAGAGAAACACATGTACTAGTCAAGTAAGAGATATGTTTATGGAATCAAACTACAAAGAGAGAAATTAAATGATGTGGTACTGCTCCCACAGGCCTCCCACGTGCCCTCTTGTCTGCAGAAGACAGACAAGCTCCTGACACTAAGGGCAAGCTGTCAAAATTTATAAAACTTGCTAGTTTCAAAACTCTTCCCAGATCACAGTGCATGTTGACCCCAATTGAGCTTCTCACCAAAGCCTGAAAGCCAAGAAATATTTTGTTGAGTGGCTCCAATTAATAAGTGAAAGTTTGGCTAGTGCAACAGAGAAAAAGTTCCTGGAAAATGTGTGGCCAAACTCGGTCTTATGAAACAGTAAAGTTTGTGAAAAAAAGCAATGTGCTGGAAAAGACACTTTGATTCTTACCTCACTGTTTTTCCTGACACACCTGATTGATCAGGTGGAACAAGCAATAACAGACTGTACAGAAGTGTCTGGTAGAGCTTGTAATGGGACTTTCAGATTAATCTGGATAGATAAATGTAACATTTTACTCCTATTTCCTTGTAAGTGTAGAATATTATTTAACCTCAAATATTACAGATTTCCCTTCAGTTTTATAGATCCCTGACAAAACATAAATAAGGGGAATCCAAATGTGAAAAGAATGGCTGTCTTTGGACACATGTTTAATGGTGGACAGCTGAAAGTATTTGAAGAGGATTTCCTCTTTTCTGAGTCTCCATCATGCACCATTGTCAACATCAGTCACAGAGACAGGCCGCTGTGTTAATAGAGGTGTGCCACACACATGGGTTTTACAGTTGCTCCTGAAATTACATTTAAATTCATTTTTTTCACTATGCTTAAGAAATCAGAAAACTTATCTATACTCTGTCAGGAATGAGATACTCTCAAAACAACCTAAATCCAGGTGCAAAGAAGGAACAGGCCACATAAGAACTGAGAAGTAAGGAGACGGGGTCTGTGGCCAGGTGCAGACCATCCGTCACGCACTTCTCGTGACTCAGTGTTGGGCAGGCTGGGTGTAAGCCAGATGGAGGTGGAAAATTTGCAGTCCCTTTATAAGGTGCTGTTACTGCAGCCCAGCTGCTGTGCCTCACTGCTCAGGAGTCAGGCTGAGCGGGGTGACACACATCACACTAGTTGGCTATACACTCCTGGACCAAAGCTGCCTTGAGTCTGATCCTTAGGGCCAGAGTTAAGGTGGAGGATGTGATCCTACAAATTAACGCTTGAGTGGAAGCAAGAAAAAGAGTGAGGAGATGTCTGGGAAAAGGAAAACACTGGAGCAGCAACAGGAGCAGAGAACAGACTGGCCAAAGGGAAATTTCAGTAGCCAGTTTTGCTGAAGCAGGTTTAAGTCCTCTCTCTTGACTTTTAAGCCCTAAGACGTGTGCCTACACATGACTGTGCTTTGCAGAGCCTAGGACTCCCTTGGATCCCCATGTATTTTATACATTTAGGTATGGGGAATTGTATCCCTCTTTTAAAATACAGTGTTGTGAAGTACCCCACATACTGACAGCTGTGGATTAAACTTTTAGATAGGAGTAGGTCTAAATAATTTATTGAGTTTTGCCTTAGGAGGAGTCAGTCCACACCTCTCATGTCTCAGAGAGCAGGTCTAACTTGAAAAAACGGCAAGGAAAAAGGCAGTTTCCATCCATTTTAGATCCACACCACCAGGAGAATGGTGTTCCCTGCACTGGCTTGCACCAGCATTGAGCTATAAAGTGAAAGGAAGGAATTTCCCTACTGGTGAACGTGCTTCTGGAGTGCCTGTAAGAAGGGCCTGCCTTCCTTCATCACCTGTTGTGCTAGTTACTTGTTGTATTCCTGGTCTTTCCCTCAGTTTCCTGAGGGAGGCCTTGCTTGCCCACCCAGAGTTTTCTTCTCCTGCAGGCTTTTGCTTCTAGAGAAGGCTCTGGTCAGGTGCCAAGAAGCACAGTAAACACTGCCAGCACTGTCTTGGCAACCCGCCTGGCTGTCTTTGCTCCATTAGGCAATGCCCTCTTGCCCTCGGCTTCTGAATGGCTGAATCGTGTCCCCACCATGTTTAGCATGAACTTTAATGTTTGCCTGGATGAAAACAGCATCTAGCTATTCCCCCTTCCTTATCTTTACTTACAGCTGCATAGAAAAAAGAACAGAAACAAACCTCACTGTGCTACAAATGTATTGTTTGGAGAAGAAATAAAATGCAATATGACTGAACAAAGTGGAGAAGCATGTTAATACCACAGTCATTGCTTTTTATTCATGGCCCTCAAATTCACTTAATTTGCAAATGATCAAAATGGAAATACCCAGAAAACAGGAACAAAATGAAACCACAGTGAAAAAGGAACCAGAAGCTTCCCTCACAGAATCTGAATGTTTCACTGTAAGAAGCTATCACAAAGGAAATAGGTCAGCCTTTTGGAACAGTATTTTTAAGTGAAAAAGTAGCACCATACTAGGATTTTAAAAAGTTTTCCAAATGTTATCCAAATGCCTTTCTCAGTCACAATAGTCTTCTTGGTATTCTTTCTCTCAGAGTTAACCCTGACAATCATTTGCTCTAACAGCTGAAATGCAAAGTCTGGAAAAAGGGGTTTTTTTATTTGAAAGGGAGTAAAAAGCGAATCAAGGTTAATTAGTTTTTGTTGTGATCTATTGAAATGGGACAAATTTTTCCTTAGCTGTGACAGAGTAAATGAAAGTAGAATACAAAATAAATCACTGAAGAGCAATAAATACAAGCATAAACAAGTAAAATGGCAGTGATAATTAAAGCTGGAATTTGCAAACACTGTTCACCTAAATATTGACTTACATTAGGAACAAAGCCTGGGGTTACAGCTTTCTCTAGAACAGCATCCCAGTTGACATCAGCTAGGTATGGAGAGTTTTGGATGTCTGCAAGGCTTGAAAGACGACACTCTGGGTCCTTAGTGAGGAGCTGTGATCAAGCACAAGGCATTTTCTAAGGGACTGGATGCCATATATTGTATGATACACATTTTTGATTAAGAAAATGGCTGGGGAATCTTCTAACAGATCCTAGAAGTTCCAATTTAAAAAAAAAATAAAAGTAATAACTCATAGGGTTTGAGCATAATTTAAATGCCAGATGGCTGTTGCAGGCATGAAGTTTGTAAGTGTATTAGCAACAAAAGTCTTTTTACAGATGCACAAGAGTCCAAGGAAAATAAAACATCACAGTTCAATGCCACCCAACAATTTGTATTTTGTCTTTAATTCACTGGAAGATATAGTTACACTGATCATCCTGGCAGCAATTAAAATTATCCATCTCATTGTGCTATCTACCAAAACGAGATTGCTCATTGCTGCAAAAGACATTGATCTTCTGTTACTCTATTCACACATTCACCAATGTTTCCTGTTTAAGTATCAACACTGATGATCTGAAATAACTACAAGAGACAGATGATTCTTGCAATGTGGCCAGACAATTAAAACAAATAAAAACCTGGGATTTTAGGAAGAAAATGATTTCCAGGGTCATGACTCATTCAGAAAGAGCTCTGTCTTGTAGCTTAGTGACATTTACAGCAAAGTAGATTGACTTTTGTTGTTGCAACTATAGCAACATGGGACAGCAAGAGATACAGCCAATTTGATTTCAAATCTCCCTGTCCGGAAACTGCAGCAGAAATTCAGAGGGCAGAATGGTCCTTCCTTCCCTCTTCCACTTGTACAACCATGGCTGGGGGGAACGGGGCCAGGGCACAGAGCAGGAATTATTGATCCCCAAAGTTTTGCTATCATGAGTAAATCAGTTTTAAAATAATAATTAAAAAAAAATTAAATTTTTATTCCTTTGAAGCCATGAAAAGGCTAAGCCTAAGAATAATGCAGTTTCAGAAGAGAAAATACTGCGCCAGTCACATTCAGAACAGCCTAGAAATAAGCCCTGCTGTCTTATCCTTTAGATTTTGATTGCCTAGTGTGAGTGCTTGCCTGATGCCTTGGCACTGTTGGAGAGGCTTCTGGAAGAGAAGAGAGGAAAGAACATGTTTGTGCCTTCTTACCTTTTTCAGTAGCGCTATCATGCCCTTGCACCATGCAGATGAGTAGTGAACTCTTTCTATCTTGAACATGTTGAGTATCTCATCAATGGGGGTGGCTGAATGAATTTCATAGGGCCTCTGGGATAAAGTTAAATCAATATCAAGTCAGTGAGAATGGATAAAAGAGTGTAGACAGTTCACATTTTCCTGAGCTTAGTATTAAGTTGGAAACATCAAACCCATGAAAACAGCATATAACAATTTTGAGGCTAGTCCTTCTTTGTGTGCGTGTTTTTCTTTGGTCATAATGAAAGTAATTACTCATAGATGCGTTTCCTCTGTAAAGTTTTCTCTCGTAAAAGAAAGTATCAGTTCAAATGAGATGGATGAAAAATTTCATTCCTGGGGCATTCTAAGTGAAATGTGAATTATTTACTATTTTTTACTGAGTAGTATATAGAGAATCTAAAAAATGCTTATAAAAGTCTGTGTAAAAACCACAGTAAAAAAGAAGACTCCAAATCCCAATCCTTTTCATTTGCCCTTTTTTTTAAATCCAAAATAAACTCATTACATGGATCTGCTGTCATGTGTCTGCAGTGCCTAAATTCTATAGGTGAAAAAAAGCCCTGGGCTTTGCTATGCTTTGTTCATGAAGTTTCTGTGGTTTATCTTTTATTAAATACAGCATTTTGAAGTAAAAGTACTACATATAAATTTATATTCTTGTTATTTTCTATGCACATACTCATATTTGTAAAATAAGTGGTTATAATTATACTTGATGTATTTTGTAAACAAGGACAGACAGTGGATAGTTTGTGAATTAAGTTGTACCCAGCAGGTGACAAACATATGATATGAGATCTGCAGCTAAATGCCCTCATAACAGCAGCGTGCAGATTGATGCATAATAATTCATGAACAACATAGAATTACATTCTAATTCAATATCCTCAACAGCAAAGGGCAGATGCTCATTACCTTGACTAAGAACTGAGTCATCCTTTGACTTATGCTAGTATGTACCTATAGAAGATTATAATTCAGGACTATTTTTAGGTGTTAGTTATCCAATCTGTTAAGGAATTGGAGCCCCTCCTCATAAAGACCCAGGATATATTCTTATTTTGGGAAGACTCATGAACATATTTAACTTTGAACATATTTATAAAACCAAGTCCATTCCAAGGCTTTGGTATGTTCTAAAAATAAATTCAAGGATTGCTTACATTTTTTTTGCTTTGATTCACATTCAGTTTGCCTGTTGTCATTTATCATGTCCATATGAATTCAACAGAACCTAAGTGCCTGCTCTAAATACACAATTTTCTTGAATCATGTTCAAAACTGTTATTTGAAATAGTCTGTCATACGCTTTTCCCTACCTGTGGTAATGTTTCCACAAAATAGTTACTAAAAATGAAAGGTTAACATTCAGTCTGTCATCTAGAAGTAACCTACTGCTGACTTAGACTTGATATAACAATGTGATCAATTGGATCACTGAACCAGAATGTACACCAGTTGTTGAAAATGGTGATTAACTCTGAAAATAGCAACTATAAGGAATTATGACTCATGGAAAGTTCTTCTGTCAAGGATGTTTCTGCCCATGCCTTTTTCTTCCCTAAAACTTACTTTATTTTAATTATTATTAGCATTCTGCAGTCTTGATTTTTTGAGATTTTAAGAGATTTTAAATATTGTTATTATTTAATTTGAACTATAAATGGCCATTATAAGTTTGGTCTTTTGAGGTCCTTCATAACTTTATTTCCCATGCTTTTCAGGTATTCACTCCACTTGAAGGTCATATCCCTTCTGTTCTATTTTATGAAAAAGAAAAAAAAAATCTGGTTTGCTTTTGTTCGTGATGTTCTACCAAAATTTGTTGTAAACTGTTCACATTGCAGTGAAAGTCAGAGTCTGTGAGTCCCACTTACTAACTCATTCCTTCACTTTGTCTCTATTGAATGTATGGTATAAATAGTTATTGCAGTATTTTAGCATTTGTCTATAGCTCAGGGACAGACTGATGTCTCACTGTTTGCATTATAGAGTTTAATTTCTTGGACTTGGAGAAAAGATCAATGTTTGATGAAAAGCTTCATGAATTTAATTTGCTTTTCTTGCTAGGTTTTTTATTAGCAACTGGGTAAGGAGAAAAATGCACCTTCAACTTATTGAGAAATGCTAGCACTACTACGGGTATCCAAAAAATGGTCCAGACAGCTCTGTACTGGATGCAACCTGCTCCTGTAGCTGCAGCCCCATTTCCAGCACTAAATTGTTTTGGTCTCCCCTGAGGGCTATTACAGCAGTAGAGGCAAATAAAAACAAAAATTCAGCTCAGTGAAAATAACTCATTTTTACTTAGTGCCTGTTGAATTGGGGCTGTCAGTGTCATACGCTATGCACAGCTCAGAGGTGCAAAATGAAATTTGTGATTCTTCTCATTTCCAACGCACCTTCCTTCTTTACCTTCCACCCTTCCCATGCACTAGGATGCACCACACTCCAACTGCAGAAAGTCCTGTTGCACACAACAACGTGCTTCAGGTTAAGCCCATTTCCTAAACCCTCTGCTACTTCTCTTGTCATCACTTCTCTCAGTTTAGGCCTTGTCTAGACTAGAAAAATTTAGAAATACAATTCAGGAAAAAAATACACCTTTTGCTAGTCCATACAGAGGTGTGGGTTGCCAAGCCACCCTCTGGCTTGCTCAGTAGGCAGGAGCTGCTCTTCTGGAGAAATGAAGCAGCTGGCTTGGTTGACAGGAGCAGGTACAGACGGTAATGTTTTTATTTTAAAAAAAAGAAAAAAATTATCTAGTCTCAATTTTGCTTTGTCTACAGACAGATTGACTTATTCAGAAAAGACTGTATTTATCTTGGCAAATGGATTTCAGTCAGTATAATTTTTCATTTAATAAAGTGAATTTGTCACATTAAAGTGATCTTTTGTGATTAATCTTGGGAATTCAGCTTTCCTTACACAATCATTCATTGTGTTTCTTTCTTGGGGACACTCACTGGTGAAAGGGTTGATATAAAACCATGAGGATGTTCTCTTAATTTACTGTAGGTGCAGCTAGTACTACTGTCTGTGACTAGGGTTGAGGAGGAATTATGCTTATCACTGCCAGACCTTAACTTCTCCATTCTGATAAAAATGTCAGCTTAAAAACTCCCTAATTTTTGAGAATGATGGTAGAGAAAAATTGCTAATACTCATGGCTTTGTTGGTTTTTTTTTTTTTCAAAAATGTTTTTTAATACTCCTGTGCTCTGAGAGCAGAAACAGTCTTTGCATGGGAGAGATCTTTACATGAGGAGCATGTCTTTTGCCATTTCTGTGGAAATACAAAATAGACTGGCCAAGTTGTAGGCCTTTGAAAAATGTAGCTTCTGAAGTAACAATATGCTGACACTCTGAAATTTATTTTTCCATCTAAAAGTGGGAACACTAACACTTTATTTCTGTTTTCCTGTATCTGTTATCCTATATGAAATTGTGAGATCTTTGTGGGATGGATTGTTTGGCAGGACAAGGTAGCAGAACTGTATTAGTGTCATATGATAACAAATATTTCTTCCTTTAAAACAGCATACTGCAACGCAATAAAATCCCCTTTATAAAACAGGAATTAAAAGTAATCCCCCCCTTTATCCCCCCAAATTGCTACTTCAGCTATGTTATCATCCTGAAATAGTATAGAAATAACTGTTTTCCATAGGGAATTGTAAATATTAAAACAACAAGCTGCAATCCTTTGAACCAAAATGGAAAAGAATTTTCCATTATCTTCTGTGATATTTGACCATGCTCAGGAAGACTTTTCATTAAGCTTATTCACACAATTGATTAGATAAGAAACAAATGCACTGGCAGATAAGCATTTTCTATAGTTAGGCCAAGCATCTTAAGCTATTACATTAGAAGATCTTTTATGGTATTAGCTGAGAGAATCAAAGATATAATAGAGTCTGAAGTAACTTCTATTTGGAAAAAAATACCATTGTTTGCAATTCAGCACTGTGGAGAAGCCATGAAACATTAGGCCTTTCCTTAGCCAAACCAAGGCAAGCTTTCATAATGTATTTGAGGGTGAGGTGAAACTTTCCGAAGAATGTTTTCAGCTGGTATAGAACCAGGACAACATTCCTGGCCCGAGCCTTGTACACTCAAATTTTATCATGAAAAGTGTGTTCAGAGGCACTGCAAACTTGAGACTTCTGTTAAATAACAACAAACCCAATCATCCTTACCCAACCCCTCAGTAATTCATATGCTGTAATTCCTAGTGACCACCAGTCTACTGGGTACGAGTATCCTGGACCTCCATCCATAAAAGCCTGGAACACTTCTGGAGCTAAAACAGTAAATCAAATCAAACAAAAAGCATTTAATTAATGTTAGACTATGGATCATTAATATTCACAGCACAAAAATGAATATACTAACTGGAATTAAATACATTTATAAGCACAGCATTTTTGGAATGCAGTTTCAGTGTCTTGGTTTACTGACAGCAAGCAACCTTCACTGGCCAGGGTTTTTCAAAAGTCAGTAATTTCATATGGCAATTCTTACCTGGTCTATTTAAGTTTTAAGTTATGTGAATAAAAATAAATCATATGAAGAGAATTCCTGGTCTGAAGTGCGACTTAGAACCTTTAGGATAATGTAAACATCATACAGGAAAAGTATCTGCAAGTGAGATGATTCTTTGTGATTGATGGAGGTGTTGAACATGGTAAATCTCATCTTTATGCTATGTTTGGATAAAACTAATCAGACAGGTTGTAAAGAAAAGGAAAGTGGTAGTTAAATAGAAATTCTGACACTGATTTCATGCTGTGAGAAACCGTCATGACTGGAAGTAAACAAACTTTCAATAAAGTAATGAATTCCATAAAAATAACTTCTGTGGAGAAAAAAAAAGAATCTTTTCAAAACAAGAATCCAGTTCACTAATTTTAGGAAAAAAACCCAAACCAAACCATACTAAATAATGCCACTGTAGTTTCTTCAGAAAATCAGATGTAAATGAGAGAGGACACGAAATGAAATGAAAACTCAGTCATGCTTTTCTAATTATTTAATCTCAGTACACTTTGTGAAAACAACACTTTCACTGGAGATTTTCTAAACAACATTATTCCCAGCCATAACATTATGCTAGATTACAATTACCATGTGAGTCTCCTCCGGCCATGATGCCGAGTCTAATGTTCCATATTACCACCTGATTACCATGGCATCACTTTGTAATGTGCTTACTGCAGTGACTAATGTGGTCTAGTCACACTTACTTCTGACTGACAGTTTGGGATATGACTATTTATGGCATTTAGAGAAGCACTTTTAATGAACAAAAAGGCATTTCTTTTAGAGGAGTGTTTGCAGTCCTTGCATTATGGATGGAAACATAGTAATTTACAGCTCCAGTCCTGACGTCAGAAAGTCTTCAAAAACCAAACATACTAGAGGATTTCAGCATCTATTAATTAGTTATAGGGGACCCTTGGTGGTCTAGTGGTTAAGATGCGGTGCTCTCACCGCGGCGACCCAGGTTCGATTCCCGAGCTGGGTTCAGGGATACTCCCCCGGGCAGATGGTGCTCGTTAGCCCTTAAGGCCATCCATCTAAGACAAGGGTCGTCAAACTACGGCCCATGGGCCGGGTCCGGCCCGGGGCTGCCCCTAAGCCGGCCCGCGCCACCCCCTGCCGGGGGTTTGGGGTGGAAACCAAGCAGCCCCGTCCTCCTCCCCCTCCTCTGTGATGTGCAGTGGGTGAGAGGCGGGGGCGTCTCCTCTGCCGGGCAAACAGTGTCGGCAGCCTCTCAACTCGGGCAAATCACCAGAGCCCCGGTGGCAAAGTCCCTTCAGTCCCTTCTGGCCCCCCCTCCGGCTGTGCGGCTGGGCTGAGGAGGGGGGCAGCGGCATCAGCGAGGTGGGCGCCTCCCCTGTCTCTCCCTCCCTCCCTCCAGCTCCCAGGCAGGACAAGCAAGCCAGCACCAGTGGGGAGCACGTGCACC
>JAWWLV010000144.1:61243336-61263684 GCA_035041135.1 Platyrinchus mystaceus | reverse complement strand
TTAGATGGATGGCCTTAGGGGCTGACGAGCTCCATCTGCCCGGGGGACCCTGAAGCAGGAACGGGATTCGAACCTGCAGCCTTGGTGCTGAGAGACCAGCATCTTAACCGCTAGGCCACCAGAAGTTCTAAAAGAGTGAATAAAATACTTGCTACAGTTCTACTGGTAGGCACCTAAAAAGGGATTATGATGGTGCACAGAAATCCCATTAATAAAAAATTATCTTCTGTTTATCAAGTGTCCCAGATGATCACAATTCATATTAAATTCCCTTGTTTTCAGACCTTGAAGTTTCAGATCTGCACATTTCTTTTGCAGTAGGAGGGAAAATTACAAAATCCACAAGGTGGTCTGAGGGACTTTGCAGAGAAAGTCCAGATTTAGGTAGGAATTCAACATCTGAGACTGATTTACAAAGCATGAATGTTCCACTGAGATCTCAAGAATTAGAGATTCTGACAGAAAGCAGTCAATACTCACCATGTTCATCCAATAGTATGTTGTCAGGTTTGATGTCCCTGGGAAAAAAGGAAAGGAATGCATTACATTTCATACTCAAAGGAAATCTGCAATTTTAAAGTTTTCCCCATTTGGGTATGAGGGCTAAGTCAACTAAATCATTACAGAACCAATGAAAACCATAACATACATAAAGGCAACGATTTTTATCTACATCCCTATTTCCCTGAGAAAACATGCATACTAAAGGGGCTCTCTAGGTTTCCATTTGGTGTGGTTTTGTGTTCATATGGTTAGCATTGACATGGGTTTGGTTTTCAAGATTATGTGATTTATTCTTTATAACAGTGGGAAAATGAGATGGAAGATTTGCATCTAGGAGGTGCCTGATTGCTTCAGGGACTCCACATTTGACAGAAATCATTTAATTGGAAACATTGATGGTTTACCCTGTCTGCCAGATGCTGCTAATCTGCAGCACTCACATGCATGGTCACTCACACAAAGCAGAGTCCTGTGAGCTTTCTTGTGCTAATTGAGTATGTCTAGCAGCTCTCCTTTTAGTCCCTGAATCCCCACTTGGCTGTCTGTACCAGCAGGTACTGTGCTGTTAGGGAAGAGATGAGGGGGCAAGGGAAGATAAAGATTACGAAGGGCTGAAGCATCAGCTCAACAACGTCCTTCTTGGCACTAAAGAACAACATTGCCCTAGAGAGTTTCACTTTCAGGATCATTTTCCATTGCCCTCAGTTCATGCTGCTGTCAAGAGGATGGAGACAACTTTTCCTCGCCATTGTCAGGCATTCCCACTCTCTCTCTGGGTCCAGCATTATTACCATTGGTGTGGACTTGTTCTGGGGGAAATTCATGTCTTTGCTTTGCCAGCTGGATTGGTCCCTGGTTGGGCTCACCCTGGGGCTTGGTGAGTGTGATGTGGCAGTGTTGTGTGGCACTGCCTTGTCCCTGGCAGCTTGCATTTCATGCAATTTTGAAGCTGTATTCTTGGTGTGGCACTGACAGAATGACAGAGGCATCAGTCCACCTTGAGCAAAACTTTTTCCCCTTAGGCTGAATTTTCCCCTCATCTCAAAAGACAAGGCACCATAAACTGTCAAAATAAGCTGTTGAATAAGTTTGCAAATGACACTCCAAACATTCCCACCTGTTTAATTTCTTTCAGACAAGGGATGACTTGATGGCTTGATTATTCTTATTTAACCATTTCCTAGGGAAGTTTTTTCCCAATGTGCCCATAAATGGAACAAAGGAAAAAGGAAAAAGTTGCAAAAAGAAAATATGGTACACCAGAACATCTGTGTTTGTTGTTTTGGTTTTTTTTTAATTTTAATTACAGAAGGAGTTCTCAAGTAAACATCATACAGGAATAAGACAGCAATAGCAATTTTAATATATATATTGCTTGCATGATATGAGCTCAGTCATCACCCAAACTCTACATCTTTAATGACAGAAGAAAGAAGCTTACACCTTCTTTAGCATTCTGGATTCCACACTTTCTAGCTCTTCTTGAGAATCATATGAAATTATTAAGTATGCTAAGATTACGTTTATAAGTCATGTAGCAGCAGTTGGGGAAACATAGGATAAATAAGAAATTAGTTTGAATAATTCTCTGGACATTTGGAAATAATGTAGGATGCATATGTGTCCATGTAAGGAAAAGGATTTCACTAGGAATTACCATCTGGAATGGAAATTTTAAATTATCCCAATATTTCAGTGGGAAATACTGTATTTCTTCTGCACATCTTACAGGCTACTTATAACTGTCTGATTCAGAGGCAGTTCTATTATTGTGTAACATATAGGGAACATCTGTCCTAGAGCCTATTTCATCCAAAACCATCCAGACTCCGACTTCTGTCTTTCCTGTCCCCTGTAGTCACTTCAGATATCATTTATCATATCAAAACCTTTCCTTGCCTGATTTCATATGGGTCAAGCTGTGAGTTACAGGCAAACCGTAGGAATAAATATCTTTGTTTAAATTATAAAACTTATCTTTGGTTGAAGTATCATAGGAAATTCTATTTATTTTTATATCCAATGTTATATCTAACTTCTCTTTTTTAAAAAGAGGTAACATTCAGATGATATCAAATATATTTGCTAGTGACAAAATGATTTCTGGTTTTTGAAAACCGTTTTCTGATAAGAATTGGAATTGTGATTTCGTGTTGAATGGTCTTCGTGGCTGATCCATGACTTGAAAATACACCAATGACTTTCAATGCAAGTAAGCATGTCAAAGTTTTGACAGTTGAATTAAATATTTTAAACTTTGCCTTCACAAATTTTAACAAGCACAAACTGACTGTGCACTTCTCACATGGATAAAAAGATTGGAGGTCATACACAAGTACATTAGGGTCTTTCTGCACCTTCCTAAAATCAGTGATATATTCAACATCACTCCAAACTGTTTTTCCACATAAAGAATATTAAAATTTGGAATTAAACAATCACTAGTACTTCACTGAGAATAAAACTGATCAAAAGGAAAAACTCAGCTTTATGAGCTACTGCCATATCTATAACAATAGAGCATGCAGGGTTTGCTCATTACAAGACCTTTTCTATCTCTTTTTTCAAGAAGAGTTCAAACAATTTGAATATCTGCTATGGTATTGCATCATTAAGTAGACCGTACATTTTTATAGCCACCAGAAAAGACATTGACAAATCCACTTGACAACTGTATGTATCATCAAATATATTCTTCATGCAGTTTGCATCTGTAATGCTCAGAAAGTCTGAGTGGTAAAATTAGATCTGTGCTTATCTTTCCGTGACTAATTCAGGCAGTGGCTGATACTTGATACAGATGTGCACAGATCATAAAGCTTTTCCTACCTAAGGGATGTTCCCCACCGTGGGCACTGTTGGCTTTGCTCATTTTGCTCAGAGGCAGGACTGTAGCTGGGGGCAGATAACGGGGTGTATCGCCTTGCACACAGCAGCCCAACCCCTCAGTCCCTGGGGCAACCTGATAGACTCATAACCATGCCCCAAAACAGGCTATTTTTAACTGCTTTTACAGCAAGTAAAAGTCATGGGCTAACTTGAGAGGAGGTAAACAAGTTTCTTAAGTAAGATGCTGCTGTTTTGAGATCACATGCCTGGAGATGTGCACGATCCACAGATTCACGTTGCAGGTGAAAAATAAAAGCACAAGGTCAAGAGTGTGCCTTCCAGCAGCACTGTTGTGTGCTTGTCCCCAGTTTACAGCATGGACTAAAAGCTTTGCTCTCCAGAGGTAGCTTGTTGAAAGCTCCAAAGACTTCAGAGGAAAAAGGGCACTGCTCTGCCCTTGCACTGACAGCTGCCAGCTAGATGCAGGGCAGGGATGGTTCAACATGGTTAAGGGGAAGACGTGGCAGGTCTGGGTGCATTGCAAGTTACTGGATATATTCAGAACTGAGGGCTTTTGGTATCTGTTATATTTAGTTCCTCTAAATAAATACTCTACAAAAATTAATTTAAATAGTAAAAACAGTGTTTATGTAGAAAGGTGGATTTTTTAAAAAAATTCTTTAGTTAAGCAATTTAAATTCAAATGTATTACATAAGTGAAATTCTGATTTGATTAAACATCAAGTTTTCTGCAAAAATTTCCCCTGAGCAAGCATGTTCAAACAACAGGGTGTGAAATTCAGCACCTTAACTTCAGGGTTTTCCTGTTATGCATATCCCCAGCTAAGAGAACTAATTGAAATGCTTCTTTCATAATCCAAATACCTTGAACCAGCTCATAAAAGAAATTGAAGGACTTTTGCAAGGAGAAAATATCTAGGCTGAGTGGGCATCCCATGCTTGAAGATACTCTCTCTGCATGGAGTAAAACCATGTGTGTGACTCAACTCATGTTCACTGCATATGCCAGTCAGAATGTCCTCCCCGAAAGGCTCACAGTGATAATAAAGAGCATAGGTTGAAGAGTCTGTAGTTCTAGTTCCCTCTTCCATCAGTGTTTCTTTCTGGTGTTACTAAGTGAAGTAAAAGCAGATTTTTGAATCAAGAAGTGTCAGTTGTCAGTTTTCAAGACCTGACTGGGTAAACCACAGGCAACCTGGTGTGATTTGAGGGCTGACCCTGCTTCGGGCAGAACATTAGACTAGAGACCTCTGGAGGTCCCTTTACCCCAAATTAGTCCAAGTCTATGAAAAATAATGTGTCCAAGTTCAAAGCCCCTTGTGCTTATTCCCTCCCCCCACCCCCCCGGCTTTTGGCTACAAGGAAGTTCATAAAAGACTGAAGAGACCTGTAAGAGATATACGTGGAGTTTAGTGAGTCTTTGATATAGTCCTTAGCAGTTGGAGCTAGTCAGATCTTCCACCTTAAGTTAAATTCTGTCATGGGGCTTGAATGCACATGAAGAAAATAGTGGGAATAAATAGCCTATCTTCAGTATGAAATAAGGTTAAAATTTAAATACCCTGCAGTGCAGAACTGGAGAGGTGTAACACAATATTTATTAGCAATGTATGTGGTAAAAGAATAAGGATTATGTCACCTGAAGAAGACTGAGAAATCTCGGTAGGGATGAGCAACTCTAGGTGATTATATTGCCAGTTTCAGGTAAAATGACAGAAATTATATATATACATCAGAAGGAAAGAATCTGAATTGCTTACATGGATTAATGGCCATACATAATCTTTCTAAGGTCACACTTTTGTGTCCCTTATGTAGGTCAATTAGTTATAGAAAAGAAGGCTGAAAAATATGTGATGATGCCATTCATTCTAAAGCGTGACATTCAGAACAATCTCCAAAGTTTCCTGTGTACTACTATCAACTATCAATCAGGACATTGTAACTTTTTGTCTCTATTTTTATTGTCTGGACTTGAAACATCCATCTATAAATGAAAGGAGTATCGCTGGTGAAGTCAACCATGAATTGCCCACTTTTCTCAAGGAAAAGAATTAATGGCTGGTTCATTGGCTACCACTCACACTGATAACAACTAATTCTAAAAAGGTTATAGAAAAATATTGGGAAAAAAAAGGTGTTATGCTCTAATTTAAAACAAAGATAGATCCTTCAGGTTCCATGATTTCTTAGCACCTGAAAGAAAACAGTCAAAAAAGAAAAGATCTGGGGAAAGCTAAGCAAAAAAATTCCTTGTGATTAAAGAACAAATAGATTAGGTTGCTTAGTTAACAGGAGAGATCTGTAAGATGCCATATGACAAATAATAAGTAGTATCTAGATGGTCAGTAAAACTTTTCTATTTGCTTTCAGAACATGAATGTGGATTCATATTCCATAAAACTGAAGTGAACAAAACAAACAGGGTTTCAATTATACGACTGAGAATTAAACTCAAGTTGATTACTACAAATCATAATTGCATAAAAGTGCTTCAGAGGCCTAAACAAAGATTTAGCCATTGATGTGAATAACAAAATGACCAGCTAGAGTTCCTCCAGCGAAGATTAGGCTAATTGATTTAGGAAAGCACTTCTAAGGCAAGTACAGGCACTGTCTTCCCTTCACCTTTTGGAAACACATCCATAATAACGCCAAACATAAGATCTGTGTTTTTCCTTAAACCTGTGAGAACTGGAAAACTATTACTGTCTACCTGTTTTATTCTTCTTTCATATTTTGCAGAAAATATAAACACCACAAGCTTAGTTTCTACCATGTTTATACTTCTGATTTTTTTGCTTTTGCCTGCATTTTCTCATTTTATCAAAAGATTTCAAGTGTTTCTAACACAGGGACAGCTGTTCTTTCCCAGTTCAAACAGCTTTTTAATATTATCAGAGGAAACATTTCAGCTATGACAATTCTGTATGGGTCTGAATTCACAGCCCTTTATCTGGTATCAGCAAAAAACCAAAGTACATTATTTCAACTTTATGTCTGATAGATTTCAGTCTTTGCCTTGCTGGCTCAGACCAGGATCTGATGTATTATCAGTTTTCCATTCTCTTAAGCTTCTAAAATCCCACAGTAATTTCTATCATCATTTCAGTTGATGGCAGTTTTACCAGCATGACTTATAATGGAGTATTTCCACTTTTTAATGATGATTGGTTTTCTCAGAATGAGGACCTTCAGCTGTTCATTAACCAAAGGCAAATTACAGAGAAAATTCAGGTCTGAAATGAAATGAAGTCATAGATTTTTAAAAGTAGCTCTTGCCTTCTTTTATTTGAGTAGACAGAAGACATGTACTCACTTTAGTTCAAAGGACAGTATCTAGAATATGAGCAACAGGTCTGAGTTGCAACAAGGGAGTTCAGACTGGATATAAAGGAAAACTTTTACTGTGGGGACTGACAAACAGAGGAACAGGCTGCCCAGAGGGGTTCTTTGGTCACTATCTCTGGAGTTTTTCAAGATGTGACTAAATATTTGCCTGGGAAGCCTGGTCTGGTGTCATATCTGATCATGCTTTAAGCAGAAGGTTGGATTGGAGACTTCCTGAGGTTCCTTCCAGCCTGAATTTTACTTATGATGGTTTATATTTAAACAAGTTCTGCAGGGAGCAAAGAGGGTTTTCTCCACCCTTCAGATAATGAGCAGCAACCGAGTCATCATCATGGCTAGTCTTTGGGAATGAAGATTTGAGAAGGGCTCTACCTACACTTGCTACAAGCTCACTGATGGCTAAAAAGGCCAATGTGAGATAGACAAGCCTGGTTGCAGAAGGCACAGTGGAAAGACTCCCTGGGTGAGATCGACAAGCAACCAAGTAGCTTCTTATAAACCCCACCGAGCACTGCAGCCCACAGCCAATCTATTCCAGGGACAGTGATGATGCCTAGAGCCCATGAGCAATAAAACTCCATGGGTCACAAGATATGCTTGTCTCAGTCTGGATGACATGAGCCCATATTTACATGTGTATCACTGAAAATTCATTGGCTGACAGTTAAGGCAGCCTATGTCCTTGCAGAATGCTAAGGGTTTTATTTTCTCAAAGATAATTTCAAAACATTCAACAGAAAAATTAAATTTGATGGATTTTGCATTCTCATAAGGATGCAAAACAAGCAAGATTCAGACAAAGGTCCTTGATGTCAGTGGAAGGATTACTCAGGCTTCAGTAGACACTGTTTAAACTCTAATAAAGGTTTTTTCATACTCTTTTTAGTGCTGACAATCCAACTGCACGTTGTGTAGGATAAACCTTGAAATATTCAGTTTAAAGATTTTTTTTCCTAATTATTCAATTAATTTCTTATGTTAGTATTTTTTTCCTTTTGTAGAAATAGGGGAGAAAAAATAGTGTTATGATCACAGAAAGTCATATTAACTAGTTTTTAAACTACAGTGAACTTCATGATCCTCTTTGCTTTCTCTTGTCAAGTTACTCCCAACAGTCATGACTGAAAGAAATGATTGGTTTTATTACTGGATACAGGGAATGCTATACAAAGACTAGGAGTCTGCATTTACTATTAGATGCAAATGCTAAAGTCTGGAAGACAGTTGCTACCATTAAAAAATACCCAAAGACTTCTGTATAGCAACATGAGGCCATGCAGGAATAATACCAATAACCTCAGTCTACTGAGTAGCTGATTCTCTCAAATATTAATTTATTCTCAATTCTTTGCTCAAAACCCATTTATATACTACAGAATATATCTGACTAGGTTTTATTTTTCATGATTTTTTTTTAGATTTAGTTAGTTACACCTATGTTTCACATCCAATAATTAACATATACCTGCCATATAACAACAAGCTAATCCGACATGAGTAGCTCTGGATAATTTTCATTAAGATTAATATTAGGTGTATAACAGTTCTTAACAGCCATAAAAATGGCAATGAGTTGGGAAATATAAGCTTCAGCTATGGATTATTTGAGTTCACATAAGAAATCACTATATCAGAGCCCCAAAGTGAACCATATAATATTTTATAAAGGGTTTCTGTTGGTTATGGAAAGAAATGTGAACAAATTTTGATTTTCATAGATAGGACCCTTATTTCCTTCCTATTTGATATTACATTCACAAATAATACGTATGTCCAAGGCATGCAGTTCATAAAGAAAGTGAATGCATACACAGTGAGGTTTTCATTAGGTGAATTTGTTGAAGCTTTACATAAAGGAAAAGTCAATATATATTGGCCACTGTACAGCCAAGACATTAATTTTGTCAGAGGTGTTTTGCTTCTATAAGGGCAGCACAGAAATGAGGTATCCTCCAGAGATGAACTGTACAGAGTACCTACCAAGAGGATTTGCTCAAGAAATATCCTTAGTGAAGTTTGATATATTCTTTCTTCCTTTATCAACATCTTATTACTCATTTATCTTTTTAGTTTTTTGTTCCTGACCAATATCCTTCCTAGTTTCAAGAACTTTTCAGTGGCATTAAAAAAAGATCATAGTAATAATCTCAGAGTTCTTTACTGTTATCTACTGTTAGATTAACGAGAATGAAAGATTTTGACTGCTCCAGACCACATTTGTTCACAACCACACACTTAGATGTCTCCAGTAATTGCTGGCACTTACTGTCCTTTCATAAAGAGATCTTCAGAGCCTTCTCTTCCTGCTCAAATGAATGTTATAACAACACATGGCCATATGCATCACTGTAATTTTGAAATTTAGAGAATTCAGTAAAACTGGAAATTAGCTAAGAAGTTGTGGTATTAGATTATGAGAGATCTGTAAACAAAAGTAACATCTTGTGGATGCTTATTTGTATGAAACTGGATGTGTTTCCACCAGGTACTACATCTGACACTCAGCAGAACACCTAAGTTCAGCAATAGGCTTTCACAATTCATGCTGTCTGACTAAAACAGGAATGATGAAATTAATAAAAGCCAGTGGCTATAGGTGTGGTCAGCAAATGTAGTGATTGAGATGACAAAAAGTTAAAGTACTGGTCCTGATCTTTACATATTTAAGCTTGGGCTAATTCACTCACAACCAGAGAAAAGTTACACAGGTAATTGGTTGTTACATGGCTTTTGCTGACCTATTTATAGGCATAAGTAAAAAGAAATGCACATTTGATGATCATAATCATCAACTTCCAGTAGATTTTTTTTCATATATGTACATGGATAGATAGTTATCAGATGTCTTAGAAAAATTAACTCTCCCCTTCAAGAAATTTTAAGACTAACAAAGTTTACGATTTTAAAGGTAATCTGATTTTATTACAGTGTTTTAATAGCTTTATGACATTTTAATTAGATGTTCAACTGTCACAGTACTCATTAAGGCAACTCCTAAATCTAGAAAGCAGTAGAATTTTACAGAATTCTGTGTGAAAAAAAATGAGTAAATCGCTCCGTAAAACTGAAACACCTTTGACAAGATTCTATACATGCCATCTCAAATAATACATTTATCATCAATCAGAAAGATGTAATTTTGTTATTAAGCAATCTGTGATGCATTATTCATGAACCAGACATACTCAGTAAGTCAGTAGGCTTTGGGCAAAAATCTTTTTATTGTGTCTTTGTATTTAAAATCTTATGTTAGAAAACTGTTGTTTTTCTCTGCAATTCCCATTCCCGGAGCTTTATGAAGATAAAAAAAATATCCAAAACTATTTCCAGCTATTTATCCGGTAGTACGCATTCATATGATCCTAATCAGAATCCTATCATCCAGCCTATTATCACACTTCTGAGACTTTTCTTTCTGTGTGGCAACAAGACCATTTGCTAGTCTATATGGAAGATATAACTGCTGTAATAATTATGAAAAAGAGCTGTCAGTAATAAAGGCCTCTGAAGACTCACCTCTTCCTATGTATCTTTAAAGAGTGTCTGGACATCTGGCTCAAGGCTTGGGACTGTAGCGCCTAGATATGTAGAAACAAGTTACTGTGATGCTCCTTAGCGTGATGCTTTCTAGTTCCTTTCTAGTTCAGTACTATTTATTACAAAGTGTCTGTGACAACGTTCGATTTTCTTAGCACTTGTACTAGTCAATTTTATATAGCTCTGAAAATAAAGCTGTCAAAAAAGGCACCAAAACATGTTTACTTGCAAATGCCTTAACTGGAACAAGCTTGCTATTTTCCAGTTTTATCTCCATTTGGAAATACACAATTATGAAAAGATCTTCAATTCTCTACTTGTAGCAATAGGTGGCAGTAATGATATCTACATTTGTCTGGATGGCCAGTGGGCTTTGGAAACACTGTATTTGTCAGTTTTAACTTGGATAAATAGCCGTAGTAGATACTGTTATCCCAGGTTGAAGAAAATGATCTTTTTAAAATACAGGAATCCTTACCTAACCTTTCAATTTCTGGGTATATATAGTCAGATAATACTCTTCTTTGGCTAGGTTCATCTTCTGAATTTGCATAGATGCTAAATTAAAATAAAAATATTAAACACAGATGATTTCATTATATCGTTCTTCCTGAAGATCCAAAATTACTTAACCGTCAATAATTGTATCCTGCAATAGCAAGAAAAATAGTCAAAGATTCTTAAATGTTATAAAACCTAGAAAGATTGCCCAAATGAAAATGTGAACCTGTACTTTGTCTCCTCTGTGCTGCTTTGTATAATGTCTCAGAGAGTAGAATTGGAAAATACCACTGTAGACTTGTAAACTGAGCTTTTACATAATAAAGCCCAGACTGTGTTATCCAGGATTTGTCTTCCAGACACAGTGGTTCATTAGCAATGATAAATGTGACACTTCCTTTGCTAGAACTGTTTTCTAAGGTTAATGCTGGACGTGAGCACAGCCTTCGGACACTCACGTAGCTCTGAGGGGAACCTTGACCAGTCAACACTGCAATGATGATGTCAAAATATCACCACATTTTAAATAAAAATCTTTTTCAGCCAAATCCTTCTTCAGATCACACAGAAGAGTCAGGCAGAATCCCCATGTAGCAGTAATTTGTTGATAATCTCACAGCTGATGACTCTAATCTTTTTTGTGTTGTAGAGTCAAGAGACCTTCTGTGTGTATGAGTATAAGCGTCATACACTGTGTGTGAATCAGCTTTCAAGAACAGGTGACACCTCTGATAACCATGGGAAGTGCACAACTCATTAGGTGCTAACTGGACTGTGGCATTTGGAAAGAATTATCTGGTCCAGCAGGAAAGCATATACATTGCAATGAGGATGCTTCCTTCCATGATACCAGCTTTTGACTAGGAATAAGGGGAGAAAGTACTCAGTGTGTACTCTGCCAGCAATTGCAAGACTATCAGTCTCCTTACAGTAAAAGGCAGGCATAGGCCCTCTTCTGATTTTCACAGGCAGAAATCCATGTGTGAAACTAGATGAGAGAAGAAATTCATTGCATTTGCCCTCTGCCTAAAGACTAATCAAGAAAGCATTGTTACTGATAAGCACATTTGGCTTTACCTGTTGTATAAAGCTAGCATCTAAGTGCAGTGTTTTGTAATGTCTGAAATTCATATAGTTGCTTTGTTTTTCACTGCATGAAATACAGAATAGATCCATTCAGAAGTATCACATCTCCAAGAGTTCACTCAGCTTATCAGACAAATTCAAAAAGAAAATATACAGAATTCCAAACACACAGGTGTGCTTGTCAGCCACTGTTTGTACTGTGTAATTACTGTATAATATCCCTAAAATTTACCTTAAACCCTCTATCAACTTCTCTACCTAAAAGTCCATGCACCGCCTGTTAAAACAACAGTATCCACAATAATATAATCACATTATTTAACAGCTATTTCCTTCAGCCATACCAGACTGCAACTAATTACAGCCAACATGGCTGGTAACTAAAGTACAGTTCAGCAAAGTGGACTTCACTAGCAGGATAAGGAAGGTGAAAACCCCAAGAAGGGCTGCAGACCAGCAAGCAGGAAACAACCATGCCAGGCTGTGTTGTTCAGTCTGATCTGAAACCCCAGATGTAGCATAAATTTTGGCTTTGCCAACATCCTCACCACTGCCATCATCTAGTATAGTATTTGGGCCTTTATTCTTCAAACTGACCACCTGACATCCTGTAATATACACAATCAGAACGTAAAACCAAGAGGAGGTTGAATATATTCCACGGTCAAGTGAGCTTTGGTGTTCTGTATATGCTTCCCTCTCTGGGTTGTGTTATACATTTAATGTATGTAAAGGTTAGCTGCGGTAGACCAGGATAGGAGGTGTAGAGTTTATGCTTGAAAAGAAAATTATATTTGATAAACAATTAAAAAACTGATCTACCACTACCTGAAATGTCAGTATCATGTCCCATGACACTTTTCTACATCAAGCTTCACCTATCTTTGTAAGGAGTAAAATAAATTACTTGTAAGAATAACTCTGAATGCTTTTAAGAAGAAACATTTACAAACAAACTCACAGGGCAACAAATATGGGTATTACTGCAGATTGTTGTTTAGGATAGATGAGACATGACAGGCTAGATTTGACCAAAACCACAACTCCTATTTCAGTACACTTCCCTTTTAAGTCTCCCTATTCTAAGAGATGTCAGCAACATATTGCTTGTTGCTTGAAATCAAAAAATCAAATATTCCAACTCCTCTTGATGAATCTGGATAAGGAAATATATATTGGCAAAATTGCTTGAGCCCACAGAGTGTGGTGCCAACATCCTGATTAAGATTACTAGGCAAGAATATAGTAGGGGTGAAGGTGTGTTTAAATTAGACTGTGCAGAGAAACTGCTGTTACTGTAACTGTTTGAACTAAAATGATTATAAGGATTATTCTTGCTATTTATTGAAGTGAAAATAGAGAAGGGATTCTGCTCTCAGGTTAAGACACTTGAACTAGGTTTTATTGTGAATCAGGCATCTATATATGCATTTATAGTCAATTCATGTATAAACAGCACTGTCAGCAGAGTGTAAAAGGCATTCAGATGACTGTCTATTTTTAGATGAGCTGAACAACTGTATAGATTCTGTGAGCTATGTTGACTATGTATCCACTAATTTGGACAGACAACTGAAAAAGTAAAGACTCCTGCATTTAGATCTTGGTGAACAGCGGACTAAGTTTTTAAAAACATAAGAAAAATTTTGCATTCTGTGTGGAATTATGAAAACAACTGGGGATGTTCTCAAGGCAAATTATTGCAAGGTGTTATCACAGAGGCACAGGCAGGTGTTTAAGCCTCTGGCAGAAGTCATGCTTCTGGCACTCATTGTCTTGTTTGACGTCATCTCACACCATGAACAACACAATCCTTCATACATGATTAATTGTGCCGTAGTTAAAACACCTTGCACGCTCAAGAATTTTTTTAGTTGCTGCCATCAAATAAAACATCCTCCTCATTTGCAGCATGAAAGCCTCTGAGGCTCTGTATTGTCTTTTATCTGTGTGAGGTTTAGACAGAGATGTCTGTGAAAGGAGCCCAGGGGTTCCTTGCTTCCCTACAGACAGGTGGCCTTCACAAGCTCAGCAATTTGTGGCATCCAGGGAACCTGGCACTGCCACACAGAGCTGTTTTTGCACAAATGGAGCCACATTTCATCTCAAGGAGATAACATTCTGTCTGATGTGAGGAAACTGGTGACCAAGTGTTTCATAGGAGGGAAGAGCAGGCAATGACTGAGTCCCTTAACTGAAGAAGTCTGATATAAATGTTCAAAAATTTAGACAATTCAGGCTTAATAATTCCATTTCTCAGCTTTAGATCTTATAAGCTATTCCTTTTTGGCACTCTGTCTTCCAAAAGCAAATATTAAAAAATAATGACAGGATAAAGGACTGTTTGCTGGAAATGTGCTTCCTTAAATATATGCTCACAAATTTCAGCAGTAGAGGTACTCTGGGACTCAGAGAAATAAGCTGGTACTTTAATTAGTGTTAACTCTCTTTACATATGTATGTGCATGTGTTTGCATTGGGGTGCATCTGTAGAGTGTTTCTGTGGCTGAAGAGATTTGCAGAAGAGAGCTGAAAGACCAGCACTAGGGGAAAATTCTGCAGCATTTCAAATTAAGAGGCATGCTGTGCCTCTCTGTAGCTTCTAAAGACGGAATTCTAGGTAACTAAAACACTTAATTAGCATAAAAGCTGAGAAATGCAGCATTCTGGCAAGAAGTTTTCCACTCAGCAATTCTTGCTAAGTGACTATATTAGTAATTGTTACTGATTGCTAACAATACATCAATTATTGTTTATTGAGTTGCATTCAAAATATACCTCTGACACTCATTGAGTAGTCCTGTTGATCTGATATTTTTAATGAAGACCATATCTTAATTCTTGCGGCAACTTGAGAGAGCAACTTAGCAAATCTAAAACTGAATTTCCCCACATAATCATCTGTTCTAGGAATACACAGAGAGATTAATTTTTTTGTCAGTGTATTAATTTTTGTCTGCAGAGCTCTGAATAGAGGTTTTCACAGCTGGTGAATAAAGCTGTTTGACCACTACGATGATGAAGAAAGACATAAACCTTACCCCTCTGACCTGGAATTCATATACTGCTATCAACACCCTATTTCCTCTGTTACTGTGCCCCCATGTTCACTTTCTCTGGTCACTCCTGATTTATTTTGGCTTTTAGGGTCTGACCCTTTCCACAGCAGTTTTCTCTTGCCCACATCTTATCCCACACTCTGCACTCCCATGTCTCTTCTTCAGCTCTCCTAGTTCCCCTCTGGATATCTCTGCCACACTTTATGTGGATAGATGATGTCCTTTTTCTTTTTGGTACGCTCAAATCCATCTATCTTACCACCATTTTCTCTTTTTACTGTGTCTGGCTCTCCAAAGAATAGCTGCTGAGCTGACTGAAAAATAAGCCATGTTCACCAAAGGTCCAAACCGTGAACTCATGAGCCATACATTTAGAGCTCAGTGTAAGACTGTCCAACCAGTTTGTTTTTCTGACATTGTTAAAAAATTCATACCTTCTGTACTCTTACATTTCTTGTAGTGTTTTTTTATCACTCATTAAATCTTTTAGCATTCCAGTTCCGTTGGGCATCATGTGATGCTGAATGGTAAAAAACACAGAGAAAGACGAGTTGTTTTTTAATAAAAACTAATTCAATTTAAGAGCTGAATAAAGCCAGAGGAAAAATACGGTTCAAACCTAAAAATGATTGCAATCTGAACTAAACCTGATAGCAGAGTAAAGATAGATCTGAATATAGAAAGAAGGCCCACAGCTTTATGATAAAAAACCTTTTATTTATTTTCTAATGTACCTGTGTCCATAATTAAACTCCCAAACTTGAAAAAAAAAAGTGTGAAATGCACAGTAAGAATATCACTGGAATAAACCATGAGACTATAACATGATTAGACACAAAATAATCACTCAATGAGAAAGGCAAACAAACAAAAAAAAAGCTCCAGCTTTGTATTGGGTTTTTATTAGATTAGAAAGGAACTCCTCTGCATTCAGAACACTACCAAAGTTTCATGCTTATAACAAGACGAAAAGATGAGTGTCTGAAATGCCTGAATAAAAACTGGTAGCCACTGGAGAGAGGTTATTTCTCATTCTTGTTAGTCAGATTGTAGAGATGATTTTGATCATCACTGTAAAGAATGACCAAATTCACCAGAACCCAATTTCATAAATTCAATGAACGTGTAATTGGTTCATTGAGTGTGTGCTGCCTACCAAGTGCTGTTCCCATCTTGAAAGGTCCCAGTTTGGCATCATATTTTAGGGTCTTCCCCTGCTGACAGCAGTTCTGCACATGCAAGAGCACCATAATTTGCAGCCTTGCCTTGTCTCCTCTGCCGCAGGAAAGTGCAATTATCCCCCCTGGGTCAGTAGGAAATTCCCCCACAATAAATGTAAGCTGTGCACTCACATATGGAGAGAAGCAGAGGCTCATCAGTAGGATTGTCTGTCATACATCAAAGCTTTGAGCTGCTGTGCTTTCTCCTCTGTAAAACCCATCCAAGGGAATTGGGACAGGATTTTGCAGAAAATATAGGAATGTTTGAAAATAACCTTGAGCGTGTGCCCTGAGGAGCTCCCAAAGAGGGTTATAGAGAATAAATACAAGAGAAAAAAATTGAAAAGGCACCTTGAGCATAACAAATCTGATGGCAATCTGTATCTTAACTGCAGTCCCTACCCACAAGATGATTTAATTTGAAAGAAGAAACTGTCAGATGATAACTATTACAACTCCCATTCTTTCTCTTCCCTCTGTATATCTGTGAAGTCAGAAGCTGTACAATGGAGACCACATCTCACCTGAAATACTAAAGCTGTACTGGAAGCAGCTTAATGTATTTCCAAGGCATGAAGGAAGCTTAAATTGCAATATCTGTTAATGAAATGCCTTCTACCACACCATGAACAGTTCACTCAACTCCTGAGATACAGAAGACTACTGAAGGCATGAGGAAATCAAGTAAATATACACTTTAAGTCCTTGTTATTTTGTCATGTATTACAAACCCCTTACATTGTAAGGAAATTTCCAAGGGAAAGATGGAATACTTCATGTCTGTGTTGCTCGTCCAAGCTGAAAAAAATGTTGCCATCATTGAAGTAGAAACAGGAGAAAGAGACAATTGTCCATATGCTGCTCTTGGTATATACTTTTCTCAGCATGAAATTTATAGTCTTTTTCCATATTTCCTTTCCCCATCTACATGCTTTAATCAAAGATTTTAAATTTCTTCACTAACTACAAAAAAAAAGTGACTCAGGCACACTTCATGCAAATCTGCCACTGCAGTGGAGAGAATATGCCTGCACACAGTCATGATGTTGTGAAATTTCCAAGATACAAACAGAATACTTTTAACACAACATGAACAACAAAGCTTTGGAAAAAAAAGGATTAATTTTGTATCAAAGGAGGTTAGCTCTTGTTCTCTGCTCTGTTATTTAGGACTTCACATCCTTGCTCATTTGATCTCTCTGGCTCAGCCTCTCCTTCATTCCCAGCAGCACAGGAAGGTTGGGGCAGGAAGTGGAGGGTCACAAAACCAGGGTGAACTAGGCAATGCCATGCAAGACAGGCAATTAATACTGTGGATACTGTTCTGAGCCCCTAGAAGGAGTACCTAATCATTTTAATTACCTAGTAAAAAAATATTTAAATGTAGTCATTAATACTCTTTATTATATTTATAATTACAATATCAACATGCTATTAATATGGTGGTCTCTGTTAACATACATCAGTTGGGAGCAGATGTCTATACGAAAATCCTTTGAAGCTTTAAAGCAACACCAAAAATTTGAAATGGATTTTTGTGAAAGAAAGGTATCTCTGATAACACTCACACTATGCTGACCACAGAGAAACTAGCAATATACTAAAGCAGAAAACTAGCATTTATCAGATAAGATTTGTGGATGGAGACCTGAGATAAGCACTGCCTCAGTGCTGTCAGCATCTTCTGCTTCAATGTCTGAATGTCTAAAAATGAGTCAGGATCAAAATTTTAACACTTGAGGAGTGGGGGAAGGAAGAAAACAAACCATTTAATTTCATTTTCCATCAATAGGGCACTAAACTGTGGAGATGAGGGATATGTAGTATTTTAAACATATCATGTGCCTAAAGACTACCTGTATAAGATTTCTCTTCCTAAAACAGTAGGTAGAGGGATTATTAAAGAAAACCAAAAGGAAGGGAAAACCAGGAACACATTCAGGTGATGGCAGCTGATTTGAGTGGGGGTTCATTCTGCAGGAAAGAGAAGCAGTTTGGAGGAAATTCATTATAACACCAGAACAAATGTATGGGCATTAAGAAAATGGCTCTGGAAGACAGACATAGACAAAAAAGCCAAAAACTCCCTGCCTTAGCGACTGGAAAGTGGGAAATGCAGAGCATGAAACTGGCAAACTGGTGCATAATATCTACATGGACAAAACAGAGTGTGCTGGGCCGAGGTATCAGTGGACCTGCTGGGTGCTGGCTTTCAAACTCACTGCACAGCAAGATTTATAGCAAGGTAATTCCCTAGTAGCTTTTCATTGCCCATTTTCAGAAAGATTTGTACCTCCTGATGTGCCAGAGTCTGAATTTGCCCAGGTCACAGTTTCTCTGCACTGTTCCCTGTTCCTGTGTACTTAGTTGCGGACAGCATGAAGTGCTGATTCCCTCTATGGAAATGCTTTATCTTGCTCCAAGAGAGCTGTATTTTTGGGTAGTGAGGGAGTATGGAACTACAGACAGCAGGAGCAAGTCAGACATGTATAATTCCACAATGCCCTTGTGATGGCATTGTGATTTTAGAGTTTTAGGAAAAAAATATTTCTCATGTTTATTTTTTTGGTTGCAGTTAAATTACAGTGAAGTGAAGGAGGATTTAGTCTATAAAAATTATGATTCAGATAAAATTGTTTGAAATTCTTTCTAGAAGAAATATTAACTATGCATGTCATACACTCCTTTATGTCTAGATCATATCTACACTTTTCTAGGTGTCTGGTTTTAAACAGAGAAAAAAAAAATCAATAAGAGAACTAACCATTGTGCTCTGAACAGCACAAACAAACATGTAGGATGGCCTTGACTTAGGTTATCTCTGGCCACTAGCAGTTTGATACCTAATGTAAGATAGTTGGCCAAGCTCAGACTATAGGTCAGATTTTCCATCTCTTAACATTGACCAGACACCTAAATTTTAAATGATCTAGGGCTTGTGAGATTAGTTTTCCTTGGCTAAACAAAATATTTCATGTGAGCATATTCTTACCATGTTACAATAATGAGAAGGAAGATGAAAGAAAGGGCCAAGGGGTGACTTAATCTACTCACTTGAAAATTGTGAGGAAACAAGCAACCCCCTGCTGACTTCAAAGAGCATCTTTCAACAATGGGATGTTGAAGGAGGTAGAGTGTAATGGGGGTCTTCTGGTATTTCACTTGAGTGATGAAGAGAGAGCACATTATGCCCACAATAAAAGATTACATCAGTGCCAGTGGCAGGAATTGGAGCACCTGATGGGACATCATGCATCTCTGAGTGTTCCCTCTTTCCCAATGTGTCTCTTTCCCAATACAGCCAGTTTTACTTCATTAGCAATTTAGTCTTTATGTATGGAATCTCAGTTTGTTTCCAAACCAGCTTCATTTATTTGCAGTATGTCATCTGGTATATAAAATAACTTTTTCTGTAGCTAAACAGAGGTAAATTAATTTGTTTTTTGTAGGTAGAGAACTCTGTTCAGAAATTGAAAGGCTTGTTCTCTGCATATTTATATCTTGTGATATCTAATTCTTTTTTAAGGGCATGACTGAAATTTAAATACCTTTTGTGCCTGGAATTTGTGAATCACTTTCTTTTATGATCAGTGCTGGTTCATAAGCATTCAGCAGCTTTTCTAGGCTTTGTCATTTGCATGGTGTTTCTTTTTTGACTGGTTTTGATATGTTTTCTAATTTACTTCTCTTATGTAACTTACTGCTCAGTTTGTAATTTGTCCTTGGAAATAATGTGGGCTTGCACTTATTTAAAGAACATAATATAGTGCCATGGAAGAGACATGGGAAGACAAACTAAGAAAATTAATGGACAGGCCTCTTGACCTGTAATGATCTTTGGTACTGCTTAAGAACAGTAGTCATATTACGGTTGTTTTTTCCCTGTTTCATGCACTTCAGACCCTATTACATTTTTTTCTTCATCTGCACACACTTGCCCGCAAGAAAAACTACTAGTATGAGCAGAAATCTGTAAAGAACTGCGTTTTATTTAGTATGTCCAACCAAATCTCAGATTGACACTATTCTGCCTGTGAAACCTGTGAAAAACAAGGGGCAAATTTGACATTTTCAAGTAACTTTTAAACCTATTTAGTGCTTACATACTAAATTGTCAAGGTTAGGAAGGGAAGATTTTTAAGTATATATGGCCAGTCTTCGTGAATGAAGATTTGGGAAAGGTCTTTTACCTTTCAAGCCTGCGCAATGGATTTTTTAGGTGAGACACAGCCTGCGCTGA
>JAWWLV010000144.1:61208971-61230370 GCA_035041135.1 Platyrinchus mystaceus | reverse complement strand
AATATAATATAGCCATAATATAAGCTCCTATAAGTATATGTTATAGTATAGGTGACAAAAATAGCAGCTTTGATCATTCATACATCTAATCATTACAAAATTGCCTCTGCTGAGAAGGTGCACTGAAAACTATTGCACCCACTGTGACTGGGAATAGCAAATACTTACCTTTGAAATAGATATTTCATAAAATGAGGTGTCCAAGCCAATCAAATTAATATCAAGTTTTTGAGTTATGCCAGCCTAGGCACAAGGACAACCCTCAAGAGACAAAGCCCCAAGATTCATGAACTTTGTAAATACAAGTATGCAAGTTTTTTGAAGGTCTATTGGAAATGTTCCTTCATAATGTCTGTTTTGCTTACATTTCTATAGATTTCTTTGGTTTTTTGGAAAATAGATACGCAGTAGATATTGGATTTTGAAATTTGTTCTTGCAAAATATTTAATAGAAGTCTATTGTAAAGAAATGGAAATATGTTTATTTCCAAGCTCAGAAAGACAAAAGTCATTTCACCAAATGCTGTTAAGGACAAGGGACAATTACCTCCTTTATTCTTCCTATATTTCTTTAAAAATGTATAAAAATGTCTTTCAAGATTCTGCAAGAAAACGTTTGATAACAGGGAAGCTCTTCTGTAAAGAATTGTTTATGCTTTCCTGAAATACCTTCTGAAATTCTATTTAGCTCAGATGTGACCAAATGGGAGAGCTAAGAAAAATGCCTAAACAAAAAATATCCTGAAATTAATTTGAAAGATAGCTAGAATTTCTGTCTCAACAAAGACAGTAAGAGATATGTCACAGACTTATTAGCATAGTATATATTTATATAGCCAACATCATTAGCTCCCATCCGGCCAAGGGTTATCCATTAAAGACAGTTTATTTTTCATCCTTGCATGAAGGAAAAGTCTTTTTCTCCCTCCAGGGATTTGGGAAGACCACAAATCCCCTCTGATCTGAGAAAGAACTGTTCATCATCTGGACATGAGCCAGCAGTGTGTACTTGCAGCCCAGAAACCAACTGTATCCTGGGATGCATCTAAAGCAGAGGGGCCAGAAGGCAGAGGGAGATGATTCCGCCCCTCTGCCCTGGTGAGACCCCACCTGGAGTGCTGTGTCCATTTCTGGGGTCCCCAGCAGAGGAAGGACATCAACTCATTGGAGTAAGAAGGAGGGACACCAGGTTGGTTAGAGGGATGGAGCACCTCTCCTATGAGGAAGAGCTAAGACAGTTGAGATTGTTTGGCCTGGAAGAAAGAAGGTTTTGTGGTGACCTAATTGCAGCCTTCCAGTACCTGAAGGGAACCTACAAGAAAGATGGAGAGAGACTATTTACAAGAGCATGTAGTGACAGGACAAGGGGAAAAGGCTTTACACTGACAGAGAGCAGGTTTAGATTATATATAAGGAAGAAATTCTTTGCTGCAAGGGAGGTGAGGCACTAGAAGTGCCCCTGGAGGTTGTGGGTGCCCAATCCCTGGAAGTGTTCAAGGCCAGGCTCAGTCGGGCTCTGAGCAACCTGGTCTAGTGAAAGGCACCCTTGTTCATGGCCTGGGGCTTGGAACAAGATAATCTTTGAGGTTCCTTCCAACCCAGGCCGTGTTGTGATTCTATGATCATTCCCATCTGCAGTCACAGCATTTGGCTCAGCTCATCACAAGGTACACAGCCATGCCACAGGCAGGCAGTGAAGCACGATAATGAACTAGACATGTAAAAGCAAAATGCAAAATAAATAACTGTTGTTTGTTGTTTTACTTTTGTTTGCAGCTAGTGAAATAAACCTCATTACTTTGGTCTTGCATGTGCAAACTACAGATTATTGATCACTTCTGAACTGTTTGAATTCTTTGTGTGTCCTGATCATTTGAGATGGTTTGCTTAGAGCAGCTTTTCTTTTACTCCCTCACCTGGCTCTAACCAACTCATGCTTTGCTCTACCTAAAAGACACTTTTTTGTTTCTGACTCTGATTTTGCACATGCTGTGGAAGGAAGAGGTCATTTGGGATGTGGATTATGGTAATAACTCTAGATAGCAAAAGAGGTCAGGTTTAAATTAGGTATTAGGAAGAAATTCTTTACTCAGAGACACTGGAACAGGTTGCCCCATTCCTGGAAGTGTGCAAGTCCATGCTTTGAGCAGCCTGGTCTAGTGGAAGGTGTCCCTGCCCATTGGAACTAGATGATCACGGAGGTCCCTTTTAACCCTAACCATTCTATGAGAGTATGCCATTTTCCTTGTCCTTATTCATGTTGTCTTCTGTAATATGGTAAAGAAACCATGAGAGAAACCATGGGATTAAATATAGGTGATCATCTACTAAATAAGGAAGTGTTCGTACTGTTTTCTGTTCTTCTAGACTGGGGTTAAAGAGTTTATATCCAGGGTTTGCATTTGGCCTACAGGCATGTGAAATCTTTTACATTAGTAAAGTAGCATTCAGTGAACTTTAAGATAGACATATAGAATAATTTTGGATGGAATCACTCTCCAGAGCTCAAGTCCAACCTTCTGCTCAATGCAGGGCTAATTTCAAATTAGTTCAGGTTGCCCAGGGTCTTGTCCAGGGCAGTTTTGAAAATCTTCAAGGATGGGAATTTCCCAACCTCTCCAAGAAGCATGCTCCAGCCACTCATTTAGTTTTGAAGCTATTTTTTGCTTATAACCAGTTGGGATTTCTCTTGCTGCACTATGTCACTCATCCTTTCAGTGTACATGAGTTTTTCTCCATCTGTAGATATTTCTATCTTTATGTCATCACCACCACACTCTTGGGAAGTGGAAGACTGTTACTTGGCTCAGTGATGTCATGTCCCAACTCTGTTCTCTAACCCAGGACAACGATACTTCGAATCTTGTAGGCAAGGACTGGATGAACTTATTCCAAGGAAGACCACTGTGGGACATAACTTTTGAGACAATAAGTGACATTAGTTGAAACCTTCATGAACGCTTGTTTAAGACCTAGAAAATTCCAGACAAATAGGATAAATTTTTGGTGCACTATGAACAACCAAAAGTAGAAAAAAAGTCACCCAGACACACTGTTAGCAATTACTATGACTCTGGCAACATTTTTATTCCCACATATTAAGAGCTCTGTTTTTCCAAGTGGTCTGTCTCTAAAAGTGCTTTCTGATAATTTGTTTCTCAGGAGAAAATTAATTACTTTTCTGGCTCATTTGCTCATATACTTGTAGTCTTAATGGCACAGTCTCATGATAAAGTCTGTGTTTTCTCAAATATTATTAGACCAAAGATAAGTAAGACTTGCAAATGAATGTAAAATAGGCTTGTTTCTCAGTCAATTTGTTTAGGATTTTTAGCAGACTTGGATGCAATACCATCAAAGCTTATTTTAATTGTTCTGCTATCACGAAAAGCATGGCAGCTTTCATCAGCTTCACTCAGTTTTACTCTCTGAGTCCAAAGTCAGCTTCATTCTTCATCAATTTTTTTCCATGTGTTTTATCTTTCATATATCTTTTGTTGAGTGGATTAAAGAAAAGTCTCCACTAGCTCCTGTGCTATTTATAGCCTTCTTTAAAATAAGTACTTCACAATTACATATGAGAGCTCTATTCTGGTTGTGTGAATTAGAGCATGTATAGAAAGCACTTAGGATTTTTGGATACTCTCATCTGAATGCAGCCTCTAAAATCTATTCATCTGTGTTGGAGATGTGCTGTGACTTGGCGAATGTTCACCAAGTTCTTCATTATCACTTGGTGTTCTTATCACTGCCAATTTATAGCACTTCATATGCACGTGGCACTACAGCAGCAGCAATTATATGCATAATATGTTGTCCCCTGCTTGTCTCAAACACTTCCAATTAAAGCAAGCAACAGACAACTTATGTGATACTACTCACAAAAACAGGTGCCCCACTACCAACACAGGAAACAGCTCACCTAGAAAAGTAAGTTCTTGGGAAAGCTGAAGGAAAGGAAAAAAATCATGGGGAATAACAGACTGAAAACATGGATCACATTTGAGATGCAGGTTCAGAGCTCCGTCTGCAATTTGCAAAACTTGATCGATTTGTAAATTACAGAACCATAGAATCCTTTAGGTTGGAAAAGACCTCTAAGACTATCAAGTTCAACCATTAACTCAGCACTGCGAAGTCCACCACTAAACTGAGTCCTTAAGAGCCACATTTATGTGTCTTTGAAATACTTTCAGAACCCCTTCTCTGGGCAGCCTGTTCCAATGCTTGATATGGTCCATCTCGATAAGTAGAAAATCAAGCAAAACAAGTAGGAAGCCAGCATGGATGAACAAGGAGATCCCAATTGAACTCAGTCAGAAAAAATAAGTGTAAAATAAGTGGAAGTGGGGCAGGTGACCCAGGAGGAGCACATAGTTGCTATCTGATCTTGCAGAGAGGGTTAGGAAAGCCAAGGCTGACCTGGAGTTGAGTCTGGCAAGAGATGTTAAGGATAAGAAAAACCTGGAGCAAGAAGGACCCTCAGTGGAAAATGAGCAGGCTACGGAGCACTGGAATGAGCTGGATGTAGATAAATCCTTGCATCCTGATGGATTGCACCCATGAATGCTGAAGGAGCTTCTTAATTTCATTTCAAGGCTGCTTCCAAATATCTTCGGAAGGTCACAGCAGTTGGAAGAGTTCCCTGAAGACTGGAGAAAAGAAAATGTCTCCTATTCTAAAGTAGGGCAAGAAGGAAGATCTGGGGAACTATAGACTGGTCAGACTCACCTCAATCCCTAAGAAGGTGAAGAAGTAACTAGTACTGGAAATAATTTTCAAACACATGAAGGACAAGAATGTAATTGGGTGTAGTCATAACAGATCTACAAAGGGGAATCTCCTGAAGTTCAACAAAGTGAAACATGCACCTGAGGAGGAACAGCCCCATGCACCAGTACGTGCTGGGACTGACTGGACAACAGTGTTGCAGAAATGGGTTCTTGATGAACTCCAAGTTGGCCAAAAGCCAGTGATGTGGTCTTTCAGCAAAGTAGGCCAACAGCATCCTAAGCTTCATTAGAAAGGGTTCTGCCAGCAGGTCACCACTGAGGTGATCCTTCCTCTGTTCTCAGCACTGGTGAAGCCACATCTCAAGTATTGCATCCAGTTATCAGCTTCCGAATGCAAGAGAGTCCAGTGCAGGGCCACAAAGATGAATAGAGGACTGGAGCATTTTTCATATGAGTAGGGGCTCAGACAGCTGGGACTGTTCACCCTAGAGAAGAGAAGATTTAGGGTGGATCTCATTCAGGTGTAAAAATACCTGACAGGCAGAAATGAAGAGGAGGGAGACAGACCCTTCTCAGTGATGCCCAGTGACAGGACAAGAGGCAATGAAACACATGAATCCCTTCTTCTCTGGGAGGGTTGGCAACCCTTGGAACAGGTTGCCCAGAGAGGCTGTGGAGTCTTCATTTGGAGAGATTCTAAAATCCCAAATGGTGCAACATGTCTTAGATAACTCTGAGCTGTGAGTTTGGGTTAGGTAAACTCAAAATGTCACTTCCAAACTAAACAATTCTGCGATTCTGCAGTCTTTGCATTACAACAGCTAACTAACTCTCTGACTGGGGCTACATACAATGAAAGGAGTGATGAAGGGCAGACTTTGAGCAGATGTTTGTCTCATGGAGAATTCCCTTTGTTTTCTTTCCTCTCTTATTATTTGAGGTTCACAATTCTTCATTTAGTGGAAGATTTTAAAAAATGTCGTTATCAACATCTATAGTCATAAAGATTAGTTACTAAACAAGGATTTCAAACAGGCTAAATAACCCAGAGTTTTATAGTACATAACAATAAGATTGTGCTGGGAAATCAACAACTTCTGGAAAAAAGTTTTGCAGGTCTGGATTCATACTTTGGGGGAACACAGAATTTAGCAGTCCAACTTGTGATAGATTACAACAAATGACTTCCAAACTCTCTTTTAACTTCAAACACTGTTCTGTTTTAAAAACAATTTTGTAAGAGTCCTTTTTTCAGATTTATGAGGCAAAGAAACATCAAAGTTGCAGCACTCACCATTAAGCTTCAATCATAACAAAATTTAACCTTCAGCACATGAAACACTTCAATGAATGAACAATAAATGAATACATATTGGAGTTAAGAGTAGGTATAAATCTTTGCTGTGTATAACCTTAGACACTGCAGTGATTGTGTACGTGTATCTCTGTGTGTGAGGCTCCCTGCATGGGTTGAGAGGCTTAAAATAGTGCATTTCTTTTTCATTTATTTAGACATGAACAAGACTTTCCTCTGAGCTACACAAAACCCTTCATTTTTCCTTGTATGTAACCTAAAAAAGGCAGGTCAATCTTTCCTTGCACACATACGCCTTCTGTAGCTTGTTGTCTCACTGGAATTGGACAGATTTCCAATCATACCCTTCCATCTTCCTGACTTCACTGTAAACTAAAATTTCCCTCTGCTACTGCAATAAATGGTTCATATTGTTTTGTTTTTATTAGAAATAAACAAACACTTTTCAGACAATTTCCCAGAGAATCTCCTCCACTCCAATATATTCCTGGTGAATAAAACCAGACACTCAAAAGGTTTCACTCAAGAAGCCTCTCCTGTTTTTGGTCAATAAACTAGTTCATTTAAAATGGTAGTGCTGAAGCATCATGCTTTCCATCACATGGAGATGCCTACTAATATTGTCAGACATTCCTCTTAGTATGATGTACCTCATTTCTTAGTTATGGACATTTCTAAAATACTAAAATAAATTAAACAAGATGGACTGAAACACTGCTCACTCTGTCAAATCTTTACTAGCTCATTCCAGACTTACTCTCTTAATTGGCATACAAGTTGTTTTGCAAGCTTTGCAGACCCAAAAGATGAAGTAAAAATCTGAATAGTAATGTGAAGTAGGTAATGCAGAGCAAATTAATCTTATTGTCTCTCTGTCACTTTAAATGAATTCAGAGAGCCATTTTCAGTTTCAACTTAAAGATAATTTTTTCCATACAAAAATTTCCTTACAAAAATCAATTTCCATGCAAAACTAATTCTTCTGGAAGGAACATAAGATAATAGTGTGATTTAAGTGATTCCCCAAGGAGCATGAGCATACATGAAATAACCTTTTCCTTTTACTGTGGTTTCTCATTCATACACCAAATCTAAGAGAAACCTTGAAAATCCACCTGGGCAAGAACTCAACAACTTACTAGAATTAAGCTTCTTAGACCTGGTTTTGCCCAGACTACCTTCAGGCATATTATTAATGTGCTTTGGGTAAGAAAAGTAGTTCCTCTATGATCACTATAGTAAGCAGATGGTCCTGCTCATAGGTGTGCTAACTACTCTCTAGAGACTCCCTCTTTTTCCCACTGATTACAGAGGTAGCCCAAGGGGATGAGTGATGTCTGAAGTGGGCTGTGAAGAGTTCAGTCCTCTAGAGCTTGTCTTTTCTCTTTTGAGAAGTCCTATTTGCATGTACATTTTAGCTGCTACAGAAGGGTTGATAAATATGCTTGTCAGTGAACACTTTTTTACTCATCAAAGGCAAATATAAGATAGCATTTGTGACTTATGCTGGTCTTACAATTGCTGAGTTCCTTCCTTAATTGTGGTGCATCTGATCACTTAGTTGATTTTACATTTAGCTCCAGGAAGACAGACCTTCATCTCTTCACATTAAAAAGAGAAGAAATATATTAAGTTGCAAATGCAACGGGTTATGATGCTTAATCTAGGAAAAGAACAAATAATGAAAACTCCCCTAATTTTCTGTCTGTGTTGCTCAACCATATCTGAAGCTTTTTGTTAATGTTCAATTTCATATAAATGACACCACCTTCTTTAACATGAATAAAATTTACTACAAGGACACACAGAAGAATCAAGGAGCCCTTTAGTTTCGTGAGCCTTAAATCAGGAGGAGATTCTTTAAGGCAGTGACAGGAATAAGTAAATTAAATAACCATAGGCAATTTTCCTGTACTTTTTCTTTTTTTAACCTTTTTATATCACTGTCTCTACATTAATACCAGCATATCAGTGAAACATAAAGTATGAAAAGCTGCTCAAAAATCTACTCTGTTTAACACACCTTACTCCCACATAATGATAAGCAATTGAGTTGCTACACATACTATAGCGATCAGTCACACAGCTGGTCATAAAGTAATCTGTGTTGGCTCACATCAGTATAAGGATTCAGATCAGGACATATCTATGGTTATTTCTCAGCTGACAGCCTTTTATTCTAGATTAATTTGAATACGAGCAACCAGATAACCAAAATCCATGATTCTTAGTGTTCTGTTTCAGTTCTTGTGCCATGGTCATTGTCATAGGAGGCAATGAGGCTTCCATTAGTATTTTCTGTGTGTGCCACACATATATGTCCCCTCCTTTTCTCATAATGTGAAGTGGAACATCTTCCTTTGGTAGTTCTTTTGGGTCTTTTAATTTTCTGAAATGCACAGTTCTGTGAGTGCTATGTTAGGAAAATTCTTTTATGCTCTGAGCAGATACAGAGGTTCTTTGTTACAGTCCTTAGAGCTTGGGTAAGACTATATCTCTAAAATAAATAAAAAAAAAAAAAAGGAAAAAACCTTTCACTTTATCCATGAATTAGCCAAATCTCTGAGTAAGCCGGTGCACTGTGTGGTAGTTCAAGTCATCCCGGAGAACAGCAGTAACTGCTACCTTAGGTTCTTTGCATCATTCTGCAGACAGAGCACCTGGTACAAATACACTTGTCAGGGAGAATGTGCTTCTTGGGTCTCTCTGCCCAAGAATGGGATTTTATGATGTCATCATTTGAAAAAAACCCACCAAAATTCTAATCCTGCCTGTTTTGTCTTTGTTTAAATTTTCTGTGAACGACTCTCAATGATTCACTGTTCTTTATTCATTGTAACTGCTGCCAATGAGCAATACTTTTGTCATGCCCGAAATTTTATTTCAGAAAATGAATACTCAAATCTTATTGACACTCTTAGATTCAGCATCTTGTTTTTCCAATTCCAATTATAGTCACAATAAACGTTAGGATTTGTTATAAAACTGATAATTTCTAATTTGCAGTTGAGTTTATCCAATTGATTGAGAGATTCACGTAGAAGTATCTTCAGTTGTCAATTAATATAATTTTATCTCACCCCAGACATTTAAATTATTCTGTAAGACTGTCTCTCAAGCCTTCAATGTTTCCTCTTCTCTTTTTTGAAAATTTAACATGGCAGAGTCATGTTATTTGTGGTAACAGTGCTTAGCTTAATAGAAGTGCAGAGAGAAGGAGCATGTCAAACTGTCAGGAACAAGGGAGAGACCCCAATGACAGCAAAGAAGATCACTTTCAAAAGCAACATTACACTAAGGAGGGATCATGAATTAAATTTAGGGCTGAATCCAGTGCCTTTGTCATCAGGCATCTTTTTTCCAGATGCAAACAGAAGCAGATTTGACAGAGTAATACTGAAAGCAACATGCTTCCTTGCATGCACTACTTCCCAGCTTCCACATGTGGGCCTTCTTGAATCAATATTTATATACTAAGAATACAACAAAACACAGCAGAAATTAATTGCATACAGTAGCTATAAATGGACTTAGTGGTGGTTATCAGGAAGACTACCCTGACTGCATGTCCTGCACTGTTGCAGACCACCAGAGACAGGTTTTGTTATTGGTCAAGAAAATGAGACAGGGAAAAAGTTTGATGCAACTGTTGTGGATGCCCAAATCTACAGCTGAAGAGCTACAGTCCTTTCTCTGCATTGATGAGCAAATGGCTGGGCAGTTGCTTTTTCCAGTGGCTCAGTAGGACAGGATGGATTGTTCCTTACTCTCCTGATCCATCCTGCCTCATCACAACTATGTCCTATCTTACCCTGAATCTCAATCTGTTTCTTTATAAAGAAAATAGAAGGGGAAAGGAAATATAAGCAACTGTGCTTCAAGATTTGGTTCATTGATGTTTAAAATCCCAGATTTTTATACCTTTTTATACTTTTTCTTTTTAACCCTGTGCCCAAACACTACAAATGCTGGAAGAAATAATACCCCACCCAGAATACAAAAGTTTTTTGACTTAGAATCAATCTATTATTATTTTTAAGTCAGGATACAAGTTGAGAGGCAGAAAGGGTTTCTGGGCATATGGTTACCCAAGCATTACCTCTGGGTATTTCCTGAAGAAAACTTGCAGCAGGAACTTCTGAGCTTCCATGCTGCTATGGTTCTTGTTCCCATGAGGTGCAGAAGAGGCACCAGCCTGGTGACATGACAGCCTCACAGTGGGGCAGTCCAAACACCAAGATGGGTGCGGATCTTCTGACTCAATCCAGCAGCCTGCACATGGGGGAAGGAGGCAGAAAGCCAACCTGGGAGCTCTTTCTTCTTCACAACCCAGTAGCAAAGGATTCAAGAGTCTGGCTGTGTAACAGTCCTCCAGACAAGACAAGAAGGGGTTAGGATTCCAAGAAAATTTTTTCTTAATTCACACATGTCCTCAGAATATTTGATTCTCTTTAATTGAGGTTCTCATTTTCCTGTAAAAGTTTCAGCCAGCTTCAATAGCAGCAAATTTATCTAACTGCATGCTAAGAGAAAATCATTATAGGCTATCCCCCCAAGTTGTATTTGTCTTAATTTGAAGTAATAATTGCAGTGGATCTGACTCTTAGTGCTAAGGCTGGCAGCTGTAACTAAATTGGATGGGACAATGGAAAAAAATATATTCCTTTAATAAGCTAGTATGAGACTGAAAAACATTTGAGGTTGGGACTGAGACCAAGAAAGAAACACTGCTTTGTTGTACACATTAACCAAGCTTCTAATAGAGGCTGATGGCAATTTACAGGCTATCGCAAATGAGAGCGGAAAGGTACTCTTAGCATACAAATATGTAGACTGGAGATGTAAATTTATCTTCTGACAGAAGGAGGCAGATAGCTGCAGAAATCATCGTTTGTGAATGCCTGTGTTTACTACAGCCTTGAGTACAGATTCACTAATACAGTGGAAGCAGTAACGAAAGCTGAAATTCTGAGAATGAAGCTGGGTAACAGCATAAAACAAAAACTGGCAAGGACATAATCTTAATTTCTTTCTTGGTCTCATATTCTTCTGTAATTCTTAAGCCACATCTTTCAATAGGCAGGAAAAAATTAGGAAATTATTTGCATATATAAATTCATCCATCTGTGTGCAAATATGGAATCACCTATATACAATCCTGAGCACTAGACCAGTGATCTGTCTGTCACCTCTCCTCTCTTTTGTAATGATGACAATATTCAGCATCCTCACAGACTTGTTGAGAGGAGGAAATTATGAGCACAGAGCATCCTACACATCCTATTGAGGCTCTCAGCCTACGGTTCCGGTTTCTGCTTCTACCCCAGGAAAGCAAATTACAATGCAAGCTGTGACTGTAGTTGTGGCTGCTCTGCAAAACAGAAATGAAAAGAAAGAAAGGAAGAGGTGATTTGTAACTACGGGTATGGCAAACACTGTCCTTCTGTCACTGCTCTGCTTTTTGTCAACAGCATCCCATTTTAACATAAGCACAGTTCTGCTGCTGTACCTGGCCAGATCCCCAGGTCAGAGATTTTTGAGTCTGGCTTCCCAGTGAAGGAGCAATAAGTCAGTACTGGTTAGAGATGGCACAGTCTGTTTCAAATGAATATTAAAGATGAAACCAATATGAAATTTCCATGTCTTTACCCACCAGGTTATTACATAGAAGGGGGAGAACAAATGCCACGTGGTCCTTAGAAAAGACCTGGTTATCCCTGTTTCACTTGTGAAAAAGGACTCCAGTTCCCAATATGGAGAAGAGCAGTCTCAGCTGTGACACTGTACATCTGGTCTTACAGATCCACCTTGTGAACTCCAGATAATCTTCCTGCTTCCTTTCCCTGTTGGCCTTAAAATGGGTCCCAAAGTTCCCACCCCAGGGCTCTGCTTGTAGAGATTTATATTGCACTACATGGTGCTAAGCTAAAGCATCTCCCTTCCATTTTGGCTCTGCACCAAATCACATCCAACCAAACTGCTTTCCTGTGAACCACCTCTAAATTAATCACTGAGCAGTGACCTCACTGTTTGCATTAGTCCATGTAGAAAGGCAGATCCAAATTGGCACCTTTCAGCAAGTCTTATCACCTGCTGGGAGACAGGTCTTTCAAAAGAAGCCCACTACTTGTTGTGTATAACTGACTAGCACTTCCTTACTTACAAAATGAGGATAGAAAATCACTATTTAATCAGAGAGGTTCAGAAGTGATCTCATCTGTAACATGACGTTTATAGTGAGGTGTATGAGATGACAGTCTGGACTCAGAAAGATAAGAGCAGAGCATGAGATAAAAATTCACCTAAAACGAATAATCAAGGGAATAATATTAAGAATAGAAAAGAGTTAAGACAATTATCTTCCAAAATGCCAGGCTGTAATTCACCTTATCTCACAGAATTAAGTGTTCTGTCACAATATGGAAGAAAAATAATTATTAATAAAAATATGCATCATATTCACACTCACTTCACAAAACTCCACAGAATTCAACAAAAAAAGCCAAAGCAATTACTACAGAAGTAAAAAATGTTCATTTAAAAGATCTATTTAGATATCTATACGGAAGGTAAACTATTTGTTTCTTTGCCGCTATTATAACTAATTTGCTTTGCAATTGGCACTGCTGATGCAGAGAACTGGAGACAGTTCTCAAAAGGATGATCTAGTGGGAATAGCAAAGGGAACAGAAGAATATCAGCATTTAATGAAATATTAGTAGGGTGAAAGCTGCACAATCAGCTGACGGCAACATGAGGCTGTCAGAGTACCAGCAGTATTGAAGTTTGGTCTACATTACAATATCATAAATTGTGCATGAAATTAATATTTAAAAAGCAGGAAGGAAGCCCTCTGAAGCACCAGGGTTTCATCAGAGAGCAGTGGACAAAAAGGGCAGTGAACACCTCTAACTAAATATTTCCAGATCAACAGTTTGACAGCTGGGAAAGTTATGTATTCAGTACTTTCTCCAAGTCCTCAGCCATTTCCCACATCAGTGGTATAACTAAATTCTCTGTAGCAAATTCTTTGCATTGATACTCTGCTCATACATTTGTCAGATCTGCTGACACGTTCATCTGAATTTTTCCAATATTCTGAGATGTGCGCTTTCTTCCCAGTTATTTTTCTAGTTATCCAGACTTAAGATTTGGGTGGCAATAAAATAGTGGCTTAGATAGCTAATAATTTAATCTCTAACAGTGGATTAGCCTTCTTTTTTGGCATTTAATTGTACTGTGTAAGAAGAAAATTACCAAAATGCTTTTAAAGAAATGAAAAATATATAATTCTATTTTTTATTACTTTTCTTATGTATAATTACATAATACTGGGCATATATTTGTTTGATTCCCAACAGAAATGTGTGTGTATTTGACCAGTAATTCACAAGAAGCCATTGATTGTTTTTGTTTTATTTTTATCCTCTGGGCTCCTGTATATCAAAATAGTGGGAAAAAATGAATTTTGTCACTTTGGGGAATTCTGAATGATAAAACTTTCTAGGACCTGCCATTTCTTCCCTTTTTCACAGTCATGTCAATTGCTATTCTGCAAGTGCCAAAATGAAGCACAGTAAGAAGCAGGAGAGAGATTGTTAACTGAATGTTTATTTCCTGAAGTCGGATTAGTGAGAAATACCATTTTCAAAATGCTATATTAAGTTCACAATAAACTGCTTTTACTAAATCAACATACAGGTCAGTTTTGTCTTAGCCCCAAACTTTAAAAGACATGAATTCCAGCAATTTCAAACCAGTCTCATTTTCCAACCAACTCCTGCTCCAACTGAGAACACCCAGTTTCAGGGACAGTGCCAACTCTGACAATCAAGCCCTTTGTTAAAAGAAAACTGAAGCTCTCACAATTCATTAGCACTAATCTTGTCTATTAAATCATCATAATTGTCACGTCTCCCAGAACAGACCCATTCCTTCTCAAGGAAGTTCTCATCCCTTACCAGCTCTTCCCCACACTTATTTGCATTGTTACAGAAAATAATTTTTCATCTCAAGCAATATCCTTTTCCTTTCTTGCTCTTCAGATGTTCAAGTTTAGATTACAGTATGCCTTAGGATGAGTTCCATCCCATTCTTCTACCTGTCCAGATCTCACTCTACCCACCAGGGGAATCTGTGACAGTGTATGAGCAGTTTATTCATACAATATTGTCAGGGGTTCTGGTTTTTCCAGGAGTGGACTTGCTGCTATCAGGAGAAAAGCTGTCTGTGAAAATCCACTGCTAGCTTTGTCCTTCTATTTCTATGTATAGGAGTTACTTCCTGTACCTCAGGAGGAATGAGATACATCACAAATACACTGAACTTTTAAACACCCTGGAGCAAGCCTTCTTCAGTCATCTCTATGCAGGAAAGGGAGAATTTTTCAAAGCCATTAAAGAGAATGAATACCACATTGTTATGAATTAAAGAATCAGTAGGTCTCAAGTGCAATACTGATTAGTGACTTCTAATGGCTTTCTCAGCACACCAGTGAATTATGTGGGTCATGTCTTCTTTCTACTAGTACATTTGAAACAATAAGAGAACATAAAGTTGCTGAGAACTGTTCATCTCAGTAGTGGAACCCAATATTAAAAGGATTTCTCAATTCCTATCAACAGCAACATTCTGCCATAAGAGCTCATGTCAGGTCTAACATCAAATGCAATGATGTGTCTTGGTGTGTATAATTTGATTATTTAAAATACTCAGTGAAGGTAATTGCCTTTCTCTCTAATGGCTGGTTTTAATGAGGAAGCAGCTTGTTAGTACATCATATGTGCATTTCTTCCTTAAAAGATCTGGTAGAAAATTGGTTTATTGATGTATCAGGTGATTCAAAAGAAAAGGGGGGAAATTTCATGATCAAACCATGAGATTTTAGCACTTATTGCAGGAACACTATCTGAAACTATGCTGTAATGCCATGGTGTTTTAATATTATGGTACATTTCTAAAAGACTGATGAGGTATAAGAGTCAAGACATTTGGAATTCACTGGTGAAAGAAGGGATATGGCTGACAAAGGAGTTTGAAAGTCTAATAGAGATTTGTTAGATTTAATAATGAAAATAATGTGCTACTGTTTTAGCTGAATTACTAGCTGTTTTAATCAGTAGAATCAATAAATACCAGCTACTGCTCATAGGAATGCGTGTACTATTCTGACAGAATGGTTTGTGGGCTACTGCATCTGCAGATATAATTCTCTACTGATGTTGGGATGTTCATTTTGAATCACGAGTGGTTAACTATGATTGGCACATGCCTTCACTTGAACAAACACTTTGTGCTATTTCTTACCATTCAACTCATGTGTAAGTGATTTTATAGCATGGACAACACGCTAAGTGTTGTCAAAAAAGGGGTTTACTCTGGAAAATGGTCCCAAACCAGTACAAAAAAGAAATTAACGAGTACCTGACACGATGATAGCACATTATTTCACATTATTTACAGAGAGTATCTGAAAGTTCTACAAAATGTAAAAGTTTTACAAAGTGTAAAACTTACAGGTGATGTGTGTGAGTCTGTCAAAGAAACAAACCATCGGTCCACTTGTAGACAATTAACTGAAAGAAAAAATATTTCAAGTGATATAAACCACTCATTTATACACAAATGCCTAATATTTTCAGGCCACGAAAGGCAAAAGTAAGTATTTTGACTGTGACCAACAGATGAGCTGAACTTTCCTGCAGTAGAAATTATTGTAAGATTCCATTTTCATATTCAGGAAGAGATAGTTGATGGTGACACACTCACTCTTGACTCTCTCTTTTTTTTTGTCTCAGAACTAAGCTGTTTGAAACTGCTCATGGAATTTAATTATTGGAATAAAATTTAGCAAGAAAAAATTCCAGGGTTCATTTTATTTATTGGTCAACAGTATTGTTTCTCTGTTAAGCCCGTAGAGGATACTGTAGGATTTGGGCATCAGGGACAATATTGATAAACCAGAGACGCTCCCGTGCTTCCACGCTATTATATCTGAATAAAAATATTGTGATTTAAAAACAAACAAAAATTTTCAGGCTTTTTTTTTTCTTCCCTTTTTTTTTTTTAACTTTCAATCAATATAATTGAGCTCTTCACAGGTACATGAGTCACACATTAAGTGATATGTTTCAAAAAACAGTTTTCCGCAGTTCCTCAATTCCAGGTACTTTTAAATAAATAAAAACAACACATGGAAAAAATAAACATTTTTCAGATTTTCTCAAATACTTCAGCAGGTTTCAGTCATCCTTATTCCACAATATTTCATTTCCTCTCCTATGAACACTCTGATCACTCAGAATTGCTTCTGAATGACCTATGTCATTCAACTATTTGTTGCCTCTGGTGAAAATATATTTTCTCCAAAACACAGTTTAGCCAGAAAATGTCTCTGGGCCCTATTTTTTTACTTAAAGAGCATAAGAGATATTCCTGAACTGTATTTGATTGAAGTGGTTGCTGATTTTATAGTTGTAGTTTTTGCAGTCAAGATGTCTAATTTGCCAGCCACTGATTCCTGGCTTCCAGTGAAACTTGGCTTCCACTTGACATGGAAAATGTATGATGAAGCACTTCATATTCTGACTTTGATCTGAACAACTAAGCCCTTAATTTGGAGGACATACACACATGAATCAAAGAAAGGATATACCCCAAAGTTTCATACCTAATTTCAGAATAGAAGAGTTACAGCTGCACTATTATTTCTGAACTTTCTACTTGACTATTCACTTAATGGAATGAAATAGAATTATAGCAGGAGGCAGAATGTGATTCAAGCTCAGTTCTGGATTTTGAATTACAAATGGCTGCATTATCTTTGCACAAAAAGAAAGGCAAAGTAGTAGCTAATAATCTGCAACAGAATCAAAGTACACAAGAAAAGTTAATTTACATGCTTTTCAATTTTTAGGGAAGATTGGAAAACAAAACGTAGCAAGCAGGATTACTTTAATTTATATGTTAGAAGAGTACTTTGAAGAGGAAAACAACACATGAAAATACATAAAGGGAGAGCAGTGAGGGAGAAAATCTCTCAACAGGGAATTCTTCAATTATTTGTCAAAACTATGCAGATAGGGCTGCACAAAACAAGGCAACTATATCCTAACAACTGGAAGATGTTCCCAAAGAACAAGCACAAGGAGAATGTTTTTGGGAGAACACTACCACAAGCTTGTTGAACCAGTCATTTTGTATGTGTTTAAATGAACTTCAGATATCTCAGTTTATAAATAAGATAACAGCTTCAGGTGCCTCTGGTAGACACAGAGCACATTTAAGCTGATTTTCAGCAAACCATTACAAACAGTGAGGCCTGGGATGACAGACACTGCAAGTACACACAGTATTTCCTCCTCAAGTCAGAAAAATTGCTTCTGCTTTTTTTTCTTTACTACTTTCAGACATGCTCAGTATACCAAAACACTTAAAGAGTCTCTTGAAGAAGAGAGATGAACATTCCTCTTTTGAAAAAAATTTTCCTCATAGTAGACTGCTCAGTGCTTAAAAGAGGCAAATGGCACCTATGAGACTGGAGGGGTTCACTCAAAGCCTGTGCTGAACCTTCTGGTGTCTCAAGCAAATTCAGGACAACCTGGCCAACATGGAGCCACCAGTGGAGAATTTTAAACAGGATTTTATTTGTTTCCTGAAAATGAGAGTGAAGGAGAAAAGCTCCCTCTCTGGGGAAACAAGCAAACAAAAACTGCCACAAAAAATCTCCAACGCACACACACACACACTAAAACCATCCCAAAAAACCCTTGCCAAAAAAAAAAAGAAAAAATCCAAACAAACAAAAAAAGCAACCCAAAACCACCTTCCTATGCACTGTCTGCTCATGGTGGTACTCTGATATTTGACCTTCCTGTGAGAGCTGAAATACAAAAAAAGAGCAATATGTGAGGTTCTGACCCACTGGGTAAAAGGAGCCTTTAATTTCAAAGTGCAAGCAGCTGTGCATAGCTGGTAGACAGCATCTGTTTTACATTAATGGTTAGGAGAGCAGGTGCTGGCTCTTCCTGTAGAATAGAAATAATCTCACACTATGCTACCATGCCAAAAAATGTCAGGGATTTGCCCTGGGCCACTTTTTCTCACCCCACACACAGTTGATATAAGTTTAGAGAAGGTTTATGCAGACAAAAGAGATCTGATTTGGGGGGGGGGAATAATATTAGGATTTATTACTAGCAAGATAAAAATTAAAGAACTATATATATACAACAATTCTAACTAGGCAAAAGTACTAAGTATTTACAGAAGTACCCCTCCCCCCTTTGTATCAGTTCTGGAGGAGAAGCTGTCACTTTTCCACTTCCAGAGCTACAGATCTTCCAAACAATTCTGCAGCATTTGAAAGTTCTTCTTCTATTATCTCTAGGACGACAGCTCCGATTCATCGCAGCTGGAACTTTCTCTCTCTCTTCTATGTCAACCTCAGGGCTGGGCCTACCCCCTTCTTTTCTGCTCTTGTACCTTATAGAGTCATATGCTTTGTCCATATTCCACCCACATACAAATGATTTTCCATCAAATCCCCTGGCATGCCAGATCATCCTGGTAGACCCTCTATGCCCAGCCATTCTGAATCTAGTCAATACACAATGACACCCTTCTAAAGTGACCTTGGGGCTGCAACATCACTGATGGCCCATATTTGAAGGACAATTCAAGCCATACTTACCTAGACTTCAGTTATTATTTAGTAGACAAAACAAACTTTTTCTTACAAGTTCATTAAACTAATAAGGAAGGCACGTAATTCTATTATAGGAGTCACCTCACACACAGATACAAAAGAGCCCAGAGGAGCAATGGTATCGGAGAGAACCAAACTATTCCTTCACCTGGCTCCTCCCAGACCTACATCACAGGAGGTATCACTCCAGACTTACTGGCTGGACATGATTCACATCTCTATGAATCAGTGCAAGGTGCTTTCCAGATGACCTTTGAGACTGAATAGGGGAGTTAATCCCCAGGAATGGAATGCAGGGCAGGGGGACAGGATAAGCAACCTGGGAGCTGGTTATTGAAGGGGCCATAAGTCTCCACTGGACATGTAGATATCTCTGAATGAGATAATAGGAGAACTTGGCTACTGGAGGGCTCAGGATTTCACAGAAAACTGCCAGGGAGATTGTGGGATCTGTGGGGCAACTGAGAGAGCTCTTTGCGTATGTGTGTGTCTCTGTGCTCAAGGCAGCTGGAAACAAGAGGGTGCCAGAGCTGGATCAACTAAGTATATTAGCCCCCCCACCGCCCGTCTACTGGGATGTCTAAGGGCACGTACTGGAGGGATTACAGTGTGTGTGAGTGTGTGTGTGCATTTACACACTGTGCTGTGTGAGAGGGTGAGCATCAGTACCAGAAAGCAAAGTGGGGCTGAGACCCTTGGATTCACACTTTCAGGTGCCAGCAGAAGTGAGACTGGGATGCAGGGACAATTACCTGATGGACCACTCAAGTCTGATTCTTACTTCCAAAGGGATCCACACTGTGCTTATACATACATATGTATATGTGTTTCCCAATAACAGACCATCATCCTGGATAAGGCCACTGGTGGTGTTTGTGAGTGCTGTATATTCTGTCTGTGTCAATCTGTGTGACTGGCCACAAGTATGTGTGTATGGTAGAGTGTGTTTATGTATGTGCCTGTTGGGCATACATGTTCAGCCTTACTACTGGTGAGACCTGGAAGCATGGAGCTCTATTGGATTACTACATTTTGCAACCCATAATAGAAATAGTGATATTTCACCTTCACAGCGAAATTCCACCACCAAGATTTTGCAACAGACTTCTTTTAAAATTATGTAGTGAAACATGAACTCTTCTAAATCCCTACTTATTTGCATCTTACAGATCTGATTTTAACAAACCCATTTACTGATGTTATTTCAATTGCAAAATCTACATAAGAAAAGACATCATGTCATTTAACTTTCCAGACTTTAACACATATTATTATGCTTACAGGTGTTCTGCTAGCAGGGATGGTATCATGTGAGTAGCCCTTTTAATTAATTTTGACCTTTTGCTTTCAATAAATAATTTCCAAATACATTTTGTCCTTGTTCATTGCATTTCTTTTCTGCTGATTGGGTGAAGTGTTGTGTTTTCAGAATAATTGGTGAACACTGCCAGTGATCAGTAAACAGGACTCTTCCGTAGCAGAGAAGTAGATACTGGAACAATAAATCCAAGTCCAAGACTGGGTTATTGCAGCCTTCTAGCTTGGGGTGCACATGGCTTCCACAAGGAGGGAACAGAATTTGTGCCAAGTCAATCTTGCAGGAGGGAGAGCTGTCCCTTGGGGCTAAGGATACTCCTTTCTCCTCCTCTCCCTGCTGCCAGAAAATCTGCTTCTGACAGTATTTAGCTGGTAATGATGGGCTCTTGTGAAAGTCTTCCCTTGAATCAAAGGCATTCAGAAAAAAAAAACATAAAAGCTTGTGCACAGTTGAGTTAGGAGATTAGACCCCACAAAAGTTGTTTGCTGAGACTCAGAAAAGAACCTGGTCCAGCAGGCATGCAAAACACCCTATGACTAGAAGAGAAAAAAAATCCCGACCTGATTTCTTTTACCTTTAATTCTGCAGAGGAGTTCTGTTATTCCTCTCACAAAGCTCTAGGAAGAAGTAAAAACAATGATCCCTTCTTTCCACGTGACACTCAAATTATTCAAGCATCTGTCGAACAGTACAAAGATTAACCAGAATATCCCTGAACTAACAGAGAATTCTAATTATGAACCTTAATAGGCTGCATCTCAAGAAAGCTAAGAACAGACCTCATTGTTGAACCAATGAACTGAGCATGAAGAAACGGAAGTGCATGAGTCAACAGATGGCTGCAGTGATTTTCCTTTCCCTCTTTCCCCCCCCCTCCCAAATATCTTCTCTGTCTTCTTTGTTTTCCAGCCATTCGGGTGGAAAGTCCCTGGGGCTAAATTAACTATTAAGGCAGACCAATGACACAGACACAGACAGATACTGAGATAACAGTTCGTATAATTTTTGTTGTAAACTTGTTATAAACAAGAGTTCTGTTTTGTGAAAACAGAAGAAATATTATTATCACCACCAGCTGAAAACTGGCAGCACGATAGATGATGCCAGTTCCACAGACAGAACTGATGTGAGCAGCCTTCACATTGTGTTGATAAAATAGTGGAGTACGGAGTGCTGATCTTACAAATACATTGACTACACTCTGGATGCTTGGGGCAGATCAAGGAAAATGAGGGATGGAAACTGAGCTATGAACTTGAGATGTCAAATACTTGATGGAGAATTTGAAAATTTGGATTTATTTCTGCATGAGAAAGCATGATACAAC
>JAWWLV010000144.1:61183688-61204006 GCA_035041135.1 Platyrinchus mystaceus | reverse complement strand
GTGGTAGTGGATCAAGAGTTGGACTTGATGATCTCAGAGGTCCTTTCCAACCCATCTGATTCTATGATTCTATGATTTTGTCATTTGTAGCATGGTATTTTCTTTTCACAGCAGAGTAGAGGGGGTGTGGCTGTTTGGGAATATTTTATGTTCTACTGTTGGGTTGAGAGGCTTTTTGGATGAAGGTTTAACAAAGAGTTTCTAATGACAGCTTGTCCATTTTTCAGGATCCAAAATTACATTAAAAATAAAATAAGTGGATCCACATCAGTAGTTTGTTTCATGGTGAGACATAAAATACTGGGTTTTTACCATTACTAAAAATAAATCTGCTGCACTAGAAAAAAAGACATTTGACTTACATTTGACTTAACTCTTAAAGTTAAAAGTTTTCTACAGAATAGTGACCCTTTCCTGAAAGGAAACAGAAAATGAGCTGACTTGAAGAATGACTCCCTCTCTCAGATCAAGGACCCATGCACCATGTGGTCAACACTTGGTGACTGAATGCCAAAGAGATTCCAGTTCAGAGATAGATCACATAAGCACAATATCATGAATGCAATGAACTTGACCCCAAAAAATGTTTTGAGCAGTTACTCCAGAACACCCATTTGGAAAGGATTAACGCATTTAGCTGTTGTGACTTTGACAGCATTATGGGTATCTGTGATCGGCACAAAACACTTCAGGGCAGACTTCACGAGAACAGCACAAGCAATTATGACAAAGCTTTCCTGTGGCATTCCTGAAAAAAACACCATATCCCAGCAGTTTAATTAAAGCATTATAGCCCCTTTCCTCTTACTATTGTCCTTGTATATTTACAGAGTCATTCAGAAATTCGCCCGACCCACCTAGTTCTATCCAAGTATTTATTCTGACATTATATATTAAACAAATTTTCAATATAGAAACATTTTCTTCACTGAATATATAATATTTCAAAATATTATATGTTATTATATAAAATTGTGTGATATAGGCTATTATATGTTGTATTATTTTCTATTTAATTATATAATAATAATATCAATGACCGTTTTTAAAGTGATACTGTTTTCTAACTTCTAATGAATTTCAAGAGATCTACAGAAATATTTACTAAATAAACATTAAAATTACTGAAAATTACAAAAAATAATGAAACAATAGCATGACAAAATCTTCAAAATCAGGGATTTGAGCATAAGAGTAAAAGTTAAAGTGTATCAAAACCAGTATGGTCCTACTAGAGGAAAATGAAGAGTATCATTGCAGTAGCACCCAGGAAAAGAAATTAAGTAAGTCATAAGAGAGCGCCACTGACTCTTTGGAGGTGACTCGGTATTATTAGGCTGCTCTAATGCAGCACTGTGTTCTTTGTGAAGCATTAATGCAAGGAAAGGATGAACATCTTAGTGTGCAACATTCACATTAACTTTGACCTAACACTTTATTATTGGAAGGGTTGTCAATTCTTTCTTCTCATAAAAAGATTACCTAAAGCTTCACTGCCAGCTAGTCACTGATCTGAAGATTTTAGAGATTATTTTGCTATAGTATGAAATATACACATTGACAAAGATGTATCAGTTTTAAAATCTGAGTCTGTTTAGAGTTTGCTACAGACAAATCATTTAGACACTTTGATAACTTCCATGCATTTATCATAATCCATGTTACTGACAGCCTAACTCAAAGGACCAAATTTTATTCCCAGGAACACGTCTACAACCTTAAAGCCTTCATGCATACAGTGGAATACTAGTAAATATCAAAGCTGAGAACATTAATGTGATCAATTTATTGTTTATTTTACTCAGCCAAGTTTTAACCAAGATAAAACCTGACCACATTAAAAAAAAAAAAAACACAACAAACAACTAATATCTGTGAAACTTTGCTTCTAGTACTGAGCTTTGCTATAGCTCTAAATATTTCTATGGATAAGCTCCAAGGCTGTAAATCAGCTGTAAATGGACAAAAGAAGGCACAGAGATATGTAGATATCAGAGACCATGTGCTAACTACAAGTCAAGGACAGTCAGAAACAACAGTCCACACATGTGCACAGTACCTTGGAGTCAACCATAGAAACACTGGGCTGAAACAAGCTGTAAGACAGAACAGTGATGGATCCTTAAAAATAGATATAATGATCTCTCAGATATTTGAACATCTTTCTTGTACCTACATTCAATAGACTCTTTGCTACCAACAGAGATGATTGTTGAGCACATATATTTTTAGTCATCCGTATTTAGGAAATATGCATAACGGGATGGTATATGGGTGGCAAGACATTTTCAGCTTCGGGAAAGGGAGGTTATATTTCCTTAATTCCAGAAAATATTACATTAATAATACAAATAGATGTACATTAACAATAAAAATAATGCAAGAATGGATAGTAGTATTGATGCTGCTTTCATTTACCTCAAAAGGCCAGTCAATTAGTTGATGTCAATAAGGTGAAAAAAATGTTTTATTAAAAAGGAAGAGTGATAGAAGCAAACGGCTGAAAGATAAACAAATAAAGATCAGATAATAAACAAAAAGCAGGAGGGAGAGGAAAGAAAATGGATGACAAGAAGGCAGGAAGGCAGAAAGTTTCCAGTTCTAGAGAATGAATCAGTTACAATTGGATGAGCTGAGGCTCCAAGTACTCCAATGGCACACAAGAGAGGTTTGTGCCTTTCACAACTTTCAACTTTGTGAATTCCTAGCCAAAGAGTTTCAGAAGCTATTGAAAATGGAGAAGGGCTCTGTGGTGACAGGTACTGATGTCATTTTGAGTAAAACCTTTGCTTCCACAGCAAGAAATTTTAATTACTTTGTAATCAACATCCAGGAGATGTAAAGGAAGAAGAAAAGTATAAGGAAGGAACAGGTTTTTAAACACATAGAAACCCTGTCTCTGTGAGATTCATTCAGATTTTCATCTTGAGGAAAGAGAGATTAGAATGAATATTCAGGGCTAAGAACAAAATTAGAGTGGCCTTATTAACTCAGAAAATTACACTGGTATAAATCTGGTGATACAATCCAGACTTCATGCAAATCTTCTCATCCTTACAAATAGAACACAAAACAAACCCCAAAATATATAATAGCTATGTCTGGTAATTTCTTGCCTTTAACCTGCTGTAATCCTTTCCTTCACTGAGGGATGAATATTGCTAATTGCAATAAAAGTACTGTCACAATTGAATGAAATAATTTCACACTAATTCTCTATGGAAATTTATATAGGGCTTGAAACAGCAGAGACTTCAGCAAAAAAAGAGTCTCTCATTTAAATTAATTCTGTGCTGTTCACAACTTTAAGTGCAAGACAAAATTACAGTTGCTAAACTGTTACTAGTAAATTCATGGGATCTCAAGAACCTCTTCCTGAAGTGGAAGAAATTTTCATCTTTATTTCATATATATTTGTCTTTCAGGGTTGTGGAAACTGAGACAAAATAACCTTTAAGGTATGTTTTCCTTGCAATACTCTTCAGAAATTTGGGAGGAGTGTGGTATTCCCAGAAAAGAACATACATCTAGAGGAAAGGTAAATGCCATTGATGCACTAACAGTGCACGTGAGAGCACTCACATGTAGACTCCTGACACTGAGGAAATTCAAAGATAGAGGAATTTCTACCCTTCATCTCTAGATGAAGGGTAAATAATGATTCCTCTCTCCACAGCCAGCTCTTGACCTTTTATCTACATCTGAGATAAATAATTTTTGCATTCTAGATGTATCCTTCTCTTTTCTTATATGGATAAGAACTTCAGCTGAAAGGAGAGTATAGACAGCTTAATTAGACAGACACACGCTTCACTGGAGGATGGACAGGTACCAGCTCCTTCTACAGCTGGCTATTTCTCTGAAACATAAACATTGTTCCAATAACCTGGTTGCTTCCTGTTTAAGCAGAAATAGATCTGGCTGCTGAAAGTGCCACACAGATGCATTTTTCATTTCCTTTCTTTCAGCTGCTGTTTATGAGTCACCATTAGCAATTTTAATTATAAAAGCCTCCATTTATCATTTTTTATTCTACCATTATTGCTTATTACTACACACCTAGTTCTAATTACTATGAGGTAATTACTGTTGTTGAATTATGACAGTCCTCCATCTTTATTTTAAACTACTAAAATCAATTGTTCTGCCTTTAAAGAAGCCACTACCATAAAATATTGATCAAATAACTTTACACAGTGTTGAAAGCAGTATAATGTGAATATTTAAGATTAGCAATTAGCAGGAGATTTTGCTGAACACAATGACATTTAAATCAGTAGTGGATGTATGAAATGCCAAAGGGAAAATTATCTACATTGTGAACTGTGGGTTGCTCCCTGCTTAATGAGGGTTAAAGATTTTCTCTGCTCCGAATCTGGTCCTTGAATATCTATTCCAAAATACTTGCTGCATGGTGCCTTAGGTGCTTTAAATATTTTAATATTGAGGAAGGACTTTTCATTTCCAAATATGTTGCCCACCCTTTTACTTGCATGCTCCAAAGGCACTGTGGCAAGGCCTTTACCCCAGGAGAAACCATCCAAAGTGCCTTTGCCTTCATAGAGCTGCATTGCCACATTCTTCGACACAGTGTTTGTGGATTGGCCTTGTAGCTTTTAGTCTGTAACTCTTCACATTCCCCTTGCAGCTTCTAGTTTATAATTTTACAGACCTAGAGACAACATAGTACATAATCATTTACATACCCCAGGATATTAACTAACACTGTGCATGCACAGAGCTTAGCCAGTCAGCTGGCTAAGACATGCTAAGACATGCACCTGAAGAAGTGCAGTGGGTGCTCATGTCATCATAAGCAAAAACAACTGACAGGCAGTGTGAGGGAGTTCTGATGAAAGCTATAAAATTCCCACCTCTGCACTGGTAAAGGTGCACTTTTGAGATCCTACTCCTTCTCTCAGCTGACCACCACTGATTTTTTCCCCCCTTTCTCTATTTTTCCTCTTCTTTTCCTTCCCACACTCCCTGTGCTCCAGCTTTCTCCAGTACCTCTGAAGTCAATGTATGGCATCAGTTATGGACCCTGCTAGCAAAGCTTTATACACTCAAGCCTATAACAACTTTCTGTGCAACATATCAGTGGTCCTTTGGACACCAGAGTGTCCTCTGGAAAAGCTTTGCAAATTTCATGTGTTATAATAGGCTCTTGATTTTAGTCTCTAACGAGATGTTACAGTTTGGATTTTGAATGCCTCCTAAGTGGCATAAGCCTTAAGCTCAATACTTATATTTAGAATTAGTGGCATCCAGGAGATATCTGAAAAAATGTGTCTAAATTAACACTTCTGTTTAGTTGAGGAGCATATTTCTGAGGTGCTTTTTTTTTCCTCACAGACCAGTTACTGTGGTCCAATACATTTTCCAGAGCATTTTTGCCTCTTGAAGGCAATTAATTTTGGAAGCAGTTAGAAGATGCTCTTTAGAAACATACCTAGAACACACCACCGTGGTCCCAGTTCACAAACCCAAACTGATGCAAAGCACCCTGAAATGATCATAGCACAGGTCTTAAAACCTGAGCTTTAATTGCTTTAATCTAGAAATCCATTCCTAAAAGGCAAGCATGTGCTCCTTTCTAATACAGACACAGCCTAAAAGCACTTAATAAAACACAGTCAGATGTTTTAGCTACCTCTCTGCTATTGAGTGTTGGTTGCAAAAATTTTTCATCTTTCTCCAAAAAGGACTGACACTTACTCCTGTGCCATGGATAAATTCATTTACCTCTTTGCGATCATTTTAATTTTCTGTAATAAGACCAATACATCCCAGTTTAGGTTATCTCAGTTGATTCTCCATCAAAATTGATCGGAACTAAAGAGCCCATGGGTTCTAGAAGACCATCTGAGCTACAGGAAACCAAAATCTTGAATCTTTGAGCTCTGCTGTTCTAGCACTTTCAGACACTGGACATCTTTTCCCTTCACATTTTTTTAGGCAAGAGATGTTAGCTTCACTTGAATTTTTCGCTCAAAAAAGCTCATCTGCAAAACAGACCACTGCAACTGAGATGGTAAGACAGCTACAAACTCGAAAGACAAAAAAGAACTCCAAATACTTAAGTTTTCTCAAGGTCCTCGAAAGAATTTTGATTTTTCAGTGTGGAAGGATATTTGCATTACCAATCTGGATAGAAAACTTTGCTTCCAAAGTGAAGAATGTGATACATTAATTAGCGTAAGAATTCAGAAAAGTACAAGGCAGATTTACAGCATCTTTTGCCTTGCAATAAGACCTTAAAAGACAAACAAACTAGCAACCCCATCTAAAAGAGGAGTCCTCCCTACATTTTACGCAAACTGAACCCAGCTGCCTGAGGTGTTTCTTTTTTTTGTGAGTTGGTGAGGTGCCTTGATAAGTAGATCTCAGGGAAATATGAGTCAGGACAGTCTACATACTTTGGAAAGCAAAGGGGAAAAGGCAGATAAAAAACCAAAGAACACTGTTTCAGCCTATAGCCATTTTTCAACACAGAATCCTCAGTTTTCTTACCAGAGCTAGACTTCAGCTACACCCTGCTCACTCAGTTACACAACCAAAGTCAAGAAGTTTCTTTCTTCCTCCAGAAGAGCTTTTCTCTCAGTCCCCCTACCTGCCTGCCCCATCCCAGAGGGTGCTGTTACAGAAGTCCTTCTTGCCAGCAGCCTCTTCAAGCATTAGGAGCTGTTGAAGTGGCAGGCATGGATACATTTCACACAGCATTTTATGTTGTCTTATTTTCTCTCTTCTTTTTGGCAAATAAGAAAGGAGTCGAGACAAAATAGTTTTTAAGAGATATTTGCACTAGTTTATGTCAGAGGCCAAAACCGTTTTACTGCAGGGAAAGGTACCATTTACTGGAATGATTGTTCCTGTTCTCGTTACCATAACACTTCGGGTCTTTCAGGGGCAAAGAGCTTCTTCTTCAGAGTTCTTAAGTATCTACTGCTTCCCAACTGCTTGGGCATACTTCTTTCCTTCTGCAACACAATTACTCCTCATATTAAATATGCTCCTGGTTTATATGTGAGGCATTTCCATTTCTCTGAGCCCCTATAGCACTGGTCTCTGATACACCTTGTCTAATTTAAAAGTTGCTAGAATTGTATTTACTTCTTTGCAAAGGCTTCTGCCCCATTCAATTTTTTTTTCTGCCCAAGGCTTGTGCTTTCTGTGGTAGTTTCATAGATGAACCACACTACCATATCCTTTACAGGTCAGTCTCCTGGACACAGCAGAAGAAGATTCCAGATAATCTTTCTGTACCCCTTTACAGACAAAAATTGAATCCATCCTTCATCTCCAAGACTTATTGTATGGGGTTTGTGTATGGGGTTTACATAGCAAGGTTTTGGTAGCACAGGGGCTGCAGTGAGCTCCTGTGAGAAGCTTCCACTATGTCCAATAGAGCCAATGCCAGCCAGCTCCAAGATGGACTCACAGCCCATCAGTGATGGTGGTAGCGCCACTGGAATAGCAGGGGAAGAATGTGAGGATTCCTTCCCCTGATGAGGAAAGAATGGCAGAGACAACATGTGATGAACTGATCACAGCTCCCATTCCCTGTTCCCCTGCGCTGCTGGGGGGAAGTGGCTGGAGAAATCAGAAGTGAAGTTCAGCCTGGGAAGAAGTGGGGTGGGGGGAGGGAAGTTGTTTTAAGATTTGTGTTTATCCTTCGTTATCTTAATTCAATTTGGTTGGCAATAAATTAAGCTAATTTCTCCAGGTTCAGTTTGTTTTGACCATGATTATAACAGGTGTGTGATCTCTCCCTGCCCTTATCTCAGCCCAAGAGCCTTTTCTATTTTCTCTCAGCTGCCCAGCTGAGGAGGGCAGTGATAGAATGGCTTTAGTGGGCACCTGCCACCCAGCCAGGGTTAACCCACTATGCTTACTCTTTTCCAGAAAGCCCCATTGTCATTCTCACTGTCATTACTTCTGCTTTCAATTTGTCTGTACTCAGATTATATCAGCATTACATAGAGGGGCAGGCAGAATTACTGTAAAATAAACTGAGCCAAAGGGAAGGGTTTTGAGTATCCCCACAAATAGTGAACCAGTCTCTAACACTCCTCTATTATACCTTCTCTTTGAATGCAGGCTGTCACCACTGTAATCAGACTCCCATTCATTTTTGTAATGACCTAATCTCCGATACATCCTGTATCAGGAGATTCAGTTTGGGCTTTCATTTGTGATTCTTTTCACTCTCATCACATCTTTACGCATCAAGCCCACGTTCAGAGATTTCTGTTTCACGGAGCTAGCTCATCCATACAGCCATCCTCGGGCTTTATAATTGCTTTGTTTCCTTCAGCAGCCAATGATATGCTTTCTTAAAATGTTAGCAGAAGTAACATGTGTGCCCAAGCAAACCTTTCTTGTACAAGGGAGACCTTTTAGTTGTCGAAGATAGAATTTAAATAAATATTTTTTTTGTCTGGTATTTTTCCTTAAACACAAGTAATAACAGCAACCACTTACTCCAGTCCACTTATTACTTATTCAATGGGAGTTTATAACATCCATCTCTATTTTGTGAGACCTTTTGTCTTAAGAATCCTGGGCATGGCTTGTCTTCTCTTCCACCTCAGTTGTTTCCAATGTTTGTGTTCCTTTGAAAAAAACCAAATTAAACAAGCAGATCCTCCTTTTACCACTCAACCCCTTTCCAGAGTTTTCATCTTTGAGCTGATTAGTACTTTTGGATTTTAATTTGTGCAGTTTTCTACCATTTGTAATATGATCTCTCCTGTATGCAGAAAGTGGTATAAGGTACAAAATCTCATTTGTTATGCCTAGCACCTATGCCTAGCAGGGTGGGTGTGTATCTTGTGCTCTATAAGATGTAGTGCAGTCAGTTGCTTGGGCCTTCATAGATATCCTTCAAATTACATCTAGAAGGACTCAGAGTGGGGCTGAGGGTGTTTGGGGAGGGGGTGGAGCGCACAACTTTCATTATCTTATCATCTACATATCACCAATAATTAGGTCTAATCAAGTCACAGGCTGTTCAGCCAGCTCTCCCTAGCTGCTGCTAAGTATTTTTCAACTGAACATGTTGCAGAGACGAATTGGGCACTTTTTCTCAGCTTGTCATAAAATGTGACAACTGCCCTGTAGGTATCAGACCCCAACTTCTTTGTTTTGCAGGTTCTGCTGCTTCAAATTTCTTTTAAGAAAAACAAGAATTTCTCTGGTCAATGAGACACAAATGCAACACCTCATGTTTAATGACTTTTGGAGGTATTTGGGAGATGTACTCACAGATCCTGATGCTCCAGAAAGACAGCTGAAAATAGGAGGAATTATTCTGCATGTGCGTGTTTCAAAAAAATATGGCAGTGCTTTCCATCACACACAAAAAAAAGAAGCAGCATTTTAAGGTGCAAAATACTGTTTACACAAAGTCAGCTGAACATTCTGTAGACCTAAATCAGATTCATTTGACAGCAAGAGACTATTAAAATAAATCCCTTGTCTATCAGCATATAAGAAAATTTTCAATGACTTCGTATTTCTGCTCTTTGTAGTTAGGCTACAGTATAACAGCTCCTACCCTGGTTTTATTACTACTATTACTGCATTAGTTAGGATAAAAACCCTTAATGGATTTGAATAGACTATTCTGTAAATAGCAGAGAATTGAAATTGCAGATCATCTCATAATAGTTTACAGTTTTACAGAAGACTGCTCTAAATGAAAACACAGCAGTATAACATGTGACCAAACACTTAGACAACCTAGTTATTTAAATGTACATCACACTTTTAACGCTAGTGACCAGAATGCAAATTGTCAGTTTTAACTATTGGCTTTGACTGATTTGTCTCTCTTTGTTGCCATGGAAACCTACATTAAATTAAAGGCAAAGAAACAATGGAACCTAATTAATGTCTCATTCTTCTTCTGTATTGCAAATGTATTGGGCAGTACTTTGTAACATTATGGCGGCACATGCAACATGCTTTTTGAGTAAATGATTAAAGGATTTCTGCTCAAAAGAAGTGTATTTCTATAAAAATATATAAAAAGATAAATAAGTCAAAAGTATGAGATAGAGAAAAGAGAGTCCCTTTCGCCACCCATTCACAAAATGAGATATTTTGAGGGGCAAATTTAAGGCAGAAAACACCATTTTGAACTGCTCTTTCATTTAGACCCTGGAACCTCGCAGTTTCTCTATCAGAGCAAGAATTAGCCTGGATTAGAAGCAAAAGGTTGCCTTGAGAGGAGACGTCAGGGATGGCTACTGGTAGAGGGAGACACCATCAAGATGGTGGTAAGGGGATGTTAAAGAAATAGTTGAGACAGAAGGATCTCTCTTCGTTAAACTCTACTTTGTCACCTGTCATCTCTCATTCATCTGTGCACTGTAATGCCTCTGTACTTTACTTCCAGATCTGATTTTTTCCCCAAAGATTCCATGTTTAAAGAAGTACAAAACTCCACACCTTGCTTCTCTAGTCTTCTCCTTAGATGAAGTCTCTGAAGGTGCAATGGTATACATGATGCTTTTATGGTCCTGCTGCAGCTTCATATTAAAAATTCAGTATTCATAGAGAATATGGAAGAGGATAGAGGATAGAATGGGTGAAAGAACTGCAAGCTTAACTGGAACCTTTTATTCATTATTTAATCAATTTCTCCAAGTAAGTAAGACAGGAGATTAAGAGTAATATTTTGTTTCCCATGTTACTCAGTAGATACTTATAGGAATTTGTCTTTACAACCAATTCTAGACTGCAACAAAATGCACCATGTCTCAGGGAAGAAGATGCTGGTTGGACACTATCATTTAATTTCACTGTCATTATACATCCTCCCCTTCTGAGAGTTATGAATGAATAAAACAAAGCATTTCCTGTTGTTAAACTGAAATACTTCCCACACAACCGATTAAGAAGAGGAAAAAGTGTTTGGGCAGAGGGCATATTGGTTTCTGCTGATGGGCACCAAGTTGTCTGTCCGTGGCAGTGACGGGACCCTGGTGCCCCATGCTGCCCCTTGCTGTCAGCATGGCTGGGAGCCTCAGCCACGACTCCTGACCTTTTCTGTGTACAGCACCGTTCCCCAGCATGATTGTGTCTGACAGCTCCATTACTCTGAAGCTACTGACAGCATCCTGAGTTTCTTATGCTTTATAACTTATAAAACCAGTCATGACTGCAAGGCTGTAGAATGCGTTGTTCAGCCGGGGTTTCCTGCTTAAACAGAAGCTGGATGACAGTTTGGAGGGTGTCCTTTTTCCCCTTGTCACTGGGAAAGAGCACCAACATACCAGGAGAGCACAAGAGCCTTGATGACATGGTAAGTTTTCTGTTGCCTCCTGAGTAAGAGAGAAAAAAGCAAACAGAAAAAGATTTTCTGGAATGTGAAATGAAACTTCATTAGAGCAGCTACAGAAAAATGAATATAGGATGTCATTAAAGCAAGCTATATTTGTCAAAGGTTGTGATAATACTAATTATAGATAAGATTTCGTCTGAATTGGGAGTATCAACCATTGCCACTACTTATGCCATTATTGTGCATGTGGCATCAGTTGTACTAAATATTCAGCTAAAGAAAGAACTAAAGGCAACCCTATATTTATTGATGGGGTATATCAAAACATCACTGAAAGGATCATAAGATTCTCTTGAATTTTTTACAGAAAGGAAAAAAAAAAGAGTGAAAGACAGACTTACTAAAAAATACTTGGTTAATACAGCCACAAAGGAAACCCAGGAGATACATTTGAGCAAGCATTTCTCTGTATGTCACAAGTGAGTGACAGACCTTTTTGAGCAGGAAAAAGCTTGTCATGATTGATTAGGGACAGAGACAGATGCAGTATGGAGTTTGTTTAAGAACTTCAGTGAAAATTAAATACAAGCTCACTGGCAGAGCAGTGCCAGCAGAAAAGTTCAAATGCTTTTTCAGCATTGAACTTTGTCAAAAAATCATAATAGTAGTATTTTTTCCCTGTTACTCTGACTGAATCCTGTTGTGCTGTTTAGCTGCCCCAGTCTGCTGAGGTGGACAGTTGTCACAGAGCTTTTTCTTGCTATGAGGAGGAAGAGCTGTTCCTTCTTGACAGAACACATACAGGAGGAGGCCACCTCAGAGATAGTTCCAAAGACATGTTGCTCTCTGTGGTTCCAGATACTCACATGACATTTTCAATTTTAATCAGACATTGGAATGGGCTGCCCAGGGAGGTGGTGGATTCTCCATCCCTGGAGGTGTTTAAGAAGAGACTGAATGTGGCACTGAGTGCCATAGTCTAGTAACTGTGGTGGCAGTGGATCAAGGATTGGACTTGATCTCAGACGTCCTTTCCAACCCATCTGATTCTATGATTCTATGATTCCCTGTTTTTTTACATGTTTCCCTGCTTTTTTAAAGCCTGCCTTATCAATCTTCCAATACCTTTATATGCTAATGGTTAGTGCCAATTTTTCATTACAACTAAAATTCTTGTTTCCACTTTACTAATTTACTAAGTGATGAACAGTAATGAAAAGGATAACACTTGAGACCAGCACAGCATGTTGGTCTCTCTCAGATGTTAATATTGTCAGTCGAAAATTATATCTCTATTTTTTTAGTGCCTTATGAAGTTTAACTCCTAAAATTCCTTTAAATGCATATAGCATAGAATGTGCTGTTCCATTTTATCATGTCATTTGATCATTTATCAATTACCAAATTATTTTCTCTATGAAGGAATATTTAAGTTTTGAATATTTTCTTCAACTAAAGGATATTTTCCTCATGGGAGGATTTCAAATGCTCTAGTTCAAGATGAACAAAATATTTGCGTGCTTTTAAGAAAATGCTGCAGAAACTGCTATTTCCACAGAAAGAACAGAATGCACAGAGGTCTGGAGAGATGAGAAATAAAAACTGAGTTTCTCTTCTGGTTTTTTTTTTATTTTCAAATATCAGTAAAGGAATTTCAGATCTTGAGGAGTCTGACATATGCACCAATACTGGTTACATTTTCTGATTAGGTCAGATTTTGTACCCACTGAAGAAGAAAAATGTCTTCCCATTTCATCCCACAGTTCACATCCCTCACCAGGCTCATTATCAGTTTTGTTTGCATCCTTATTTCCTCTCATCCTTCTCCCAGCCCATTTGTTGGTGAGGATGTGAACGCTATGGTCAAGAAGAAAAATTATTTCTGTTCTATTCTGCTTATTCATTTTTCAACAAGATTCAATCCCACCACCTCAGCTTTTGGCAAGAAAGAATTTACTCTCTGCACCCTGGATAAATTCTAGTTTAGATAGTTGATAAGGTAGAGAGAATTTGATGGGCAGAAGTAATTTTCCTCCTGGCCATATCCATTTTACAGATGAATTTAAACAGTCATCCTTTTCATAGCCCATGACCTTTCCTTGGTCAGGATGTAATTTGTAAAATGTACATCATCATAGAAAAGGAACCTTAAATCCTCCTTTATGTGTCATGTACTTATGAAACACAAGAGTTAGTCTCTTATTAGAAATTTACACTGCAAGACTGTCATTAATCTTGAAACAGGATACCACCGACAATTTTCTGAAGTCTTAGTGTCAGGTTCTCACTGCACTTTACTCGTACAATAAATATAATTTTCTTTCAATAAAATGAAATTACAAGCACACTTATGCTTTAAAAATCTGTAGTTGACTTTTAAAAGAATGAAAGCTTTGATAAATTTTAATGGGCACAGACAACATTAATGCATTACAGAACTTCCTGCTTTGGTTCAATCCCACTATTTGCCATTAATGTCCCCATTCTGTTTGATACAATTCTCACATTGAAAATTTTGAATTTCCTTGCACTCCAGATTTTTTATTATTATTTATTTACATGTCTTAAACCCATATCAGCAGACTTTTGGCTTCTGTTATGTCCTTTCGGACGTTTGGCAAAAAAGTCCCCAGCTTTTAATATTTGGCAACATGAAAAATATGCTTGCCATTGTTGCAGAAGTAAAAGGAACTATGACTTGGAGAGCTAACATATTATCTGAAGCACACAATTGATATTGCTTCAATTATCACTATTTTAATATTACTTGTTCTCAGACCTTCGTTCGCTGAGCCTAGCCATGATGAATATTACTTGTTATTTCCAAGGGGATTTTTGTTTTTAGTACTGGTGCCCTGACTTTTACTTCAACCAGTTATAAATAAAAAGGATTTCACCTATGTGTTTTATCTGGTTTGAACTAAAAACATCATCACTATAATCTCAAATATATTCAAAAGAAAGTAGGAATAATTTCCAAGCCACACTACTCCTATAGTGTCCAAGAATAGCTTTAACATATTTGGACTAATTGTAAATCTGTATGATCTGTTCAGTATCAAAGTTTTGCAGTGAAATTTTTAAGAACTTATTTTTATTCCATAATGACCATCTACTTTGCATTCACACTCTGGATGGTTTTACAAGCTCATCCAAGACAGTTTTGCCTTCTGATGGCTGTTGCACGGTAGCTGGGCTTTGTTAATGCAGTGCTGAGCTGCATTTTGTATAACCTACCTTTAACAGGGTCTTTACAGGCTAATTGCAGTTCCAGTTTCCATAGCATAGGTAAGAACTGATCCTGACTGAAAACAGTAGATTTGCATGATGTACTCATTACTCTGCCGCTGATTACGAGAACCACTTTACCTACAGGACCTTGGTTATCAAAGTACACACTCTAGCCATCACATTTGACATTCTTAAGCTTTAAAGTAGAGAATGAAAAAAATAAAGGGGTGGGGGGGGAAGCCCAGCTTGCCAGAAGTAGCAGTTGAGGAGTCTGAAGCAATATCTAAGTGCTCTTCTTCTTTCTTTCACATCTCATTAGGTGAGAGCAGTGAAACCCCACTCTCATGCTTTCCTGAGAATAGTCCTGCCACAGCGCTGGAGCTCCGCATCCCTCCAAAAGGAATAATACTAATTTCTGCCATAAATGTGCAGAGGATTACTGTGACTGTCTACACCGCAAACCTGAGACACGGCCAAGGCTAACCCCAAGCTCATGGGGAACTGCTTTGGATAGCAGCTATCCCCCCGTGAAGGCACAGCAACACAATAATTGCAAATTCGTAAGAGGAACTTCCCTGAAAAGGAAAATTGTTAAAATGAAAGAGATTATTTTTCCCAGCAGTTTGATAATTATCAACATTTATAATAAAATTCCTCTTGCAGTGCAAGCATTGTGTGACAGAAGTTTATTATGGGTCAGCAAATAATCTCTCTCAGCAAGAATGATTCAGAAGACATGCTCATAAGAAAGGTCCCAGGATGCAGAGAAACACACAGGAGATGAAATATCTTGTGCAGCACTTTCTAATGCAAAAAAGATCAAAACTTAAACTATGCCAAAGGCCAATTCATGCTTTTATAAGGAATGTATTAAAGTAGAGTCTAAAGATATATATTTCAAGGTGACAGCAGTTTCTCATCAGTCACCAGAAAAAAATTTATCAAGACAGTGTCCCAATACTGAAATTATTATCTTAGGGTATTAAAATCAGCACAGAAAAATAAATAACTGTTGGATCTCACATTCATCAGTCAGTGAAGGTGTTACAGCTAACATTCATTTAGCACAAGCATCAGAGGTTACCAGCTGGCAGTGTTGAGTCCAATGTAATTTCCACAGCTAGAAATAATATCCTGAACATTTACAACTCAAGACAAATCTTTTCTATACTCTCTTCTTCCAATTATCCTACACTTCCTGCTGCCTCATCACCTTTCCCTGCCCTTTTTCCTCCATCATTATCTCTTCTGAGGCTCTGGAGAACAGAAATTTTTTTCAGTCTTAGATATAAAAGTTCAATATCTTTACCTATTCCAGATTTACATTAATACAGTGATGAATTGATCTAGCTATTTGAGGAAAGAACTCACCCTTTGCTCCCTCTATAGCAAAAAGAGTTCATCCACCTAAGCTCTGTGCAAGATGCTAAATATATCTTTCTTCCTTGATTTACAATTTCTTCTTGCCTGGAAAAGAAACTTAGACCCCATTGGATATCTAGAAAGGCCCAGGATTATGTGGTGTCCTGGTTCTGGCCAGGACAGGGTTAATTTTTGCAGGAGCCGGGAGGGACATGGCCAGGACATTGAGGTTATTCTGTAGCACCTCCTGTCATTGCTGGGGTGGGGTGTCCTGTCCGGGTAGGATGATGGTGCAATTATTCACCTCCCTTGTAAACTTTTATTATTAATATTGTTGCTGTTACAGTTCTTTTTCTTACCTCATTGCTGTTTCCAGTAACTTATTCTTATCTCAACCTGTGATCTTTACTTATTGTGCCTCCAATTCTCCTTCCCAGCCTGCTTCAGGGGAGGGGGAGCAGGGAGTGAATGAGTGGAGTGTGGTTTGCAGTGGTTTCAGTGGGAACACTAAACTGGAGAATGCCATTCCTAAACCATGACACATGACCTAGGGTTCCTGACCTTAGCTAAATTCACAAAAGAAGTAAGAAATGCATGTTGTATCAATAAACATGTCAGTGACTGTTCTTCAGCACTGACACCAAGAGGCACAGAAAAGTCTGTATCTGGTCAGCTCCAAAAACCAGAGCGATGGCACACAAGCTGCCTTCCTACTGGAGCAACCTGGCTGCATATGGGGCTTCCCAGCGATGGTACTCATACCCACAGCTAGGCTAGGAGCAGACCTAGAAATATTTAGCAGTATGGCAGATTGGGTTTAAGAGTCCAGGAAGGATACCTAGTTTTAAATTACTAATGTGCCAGACATAGCCAGTGAGGGCAACACCATAGTATTTCTTCCCATAAACCAGACTTCGAGCAGCTGGGTATAACCAAAAACAATTAAGAGCACTGAGCACCTTCCCCAAGAAAAGCGAATGTGTATCAGGATGTGTTGTTTCATGACCTTTTGGGGATCCACCACATACTGTGAAGACAGACACCAATACAGCTTGCCTTTCCTCTTCAGCAGGATTTCTTACTGATGAAGGGGCAGTCAGACCAGTTGCAAACACCCAATCTGGGTCCCAACAGGAAAGACCACAACCTCATTGCTCCATTGCAGAAACATAATGCAATTTTTCTGTTAGATCAGGGACTTCACTCACAGCTTTTAATGTGGTGCCTCATGAAGCTCAGGAAGCTGGTCACACATGTCAGAAAATAAATTTTTAATCCCTATAAAGTTTTTTCACTCCAGATTATGTTTCATATGTCAAGGCAAGTTAAGCAGCCACAACACCACAGCCACTAAGCAAGCTCACCTGAGACTGACCTAAACCACCTCCTTCTTTTGCTTTGGGTTTCTGATAGGTAACTGGTACTCCTTGGCTGGTTATTTTCAGCTCTACCCAGCAGTAAAACACTTGGTCAGGTCTTCTTGTTTCCTTAAGTTTGTAGACTTTTGTATATTTTTGATGCCAACCTGAGGAGCAAAGCCATGCTTTGGGGCAGTCCAAGGTGACATTGCTCCCCAAATATTCTAAAAAGAGCACCTTCACATGGAAGTGATAATTTCCATTTATGTATCTGTACATGTGTGTACACTGAACAACCCATCCAACACTCAAGACTGAAAAAATAATTTCTCCTCTCCAGAATCCTTTTTTTTCTCTTTTTTACCTCCTTTTTCCTTTAAAGACAGGTTGGGATATTAGGCAAATTCAGAAATGCATGGACGTTTTTGCTATATTTGTGTGTTCTTCACTTGTTCCAGTTTTCCTTGGATTTGAAACTTAGTCTTACTGTAGCTGGTAACAGTAATGTACTTCTGTAGGTCTGTCATGAAATAATGTGGTTTCCATAGACTGATGAGTAGGAAGAAAAATACATCACAATACATAGCCACACTGAGAATGCAGTTAGCACTTCTTCAAGGCTTGTTAAATAAATCAAACACATTGTTTTGTCTGTACTCGGAAAATGAACTGTAAGCTGACGAAGGTATATTTTTATCTTTCTCTCTCTGCTGACATAGAAAAAGTTCTGACAAGTTAAAAAATATATGACATCTTTAAGCAAGGCTATTAAAAATAAGATCACTTCAATGTTTCAAAACTTTTGAGGAATGGTCCAAATTTTTTTCGGATTTTTCTGTCCACATCAGCAGAGAAACCACTTTGATACATGATTTTGTTTGCAATTCTGGTAAGGCATGTTATTTTCAGAGCAGCCAGTGGATGCTTCAAACGTTTACTCGTGTTCAAAGACAAGTCATGCAATACCAAATTCTAGCTGCATTGGCACATAGGAAGTAATCTGGCTCTTGACTCAGTCCTAATGCACGTTGTGAGAAAGATATTTAAAATATGAATACTTTCAGGAACACTACTCATCTTGCCCAGGGGACACTCAGATGTTTGGGGGAGGATAAACACTGATAAAAGGCTGGATCTCAGAGAGTAATGTTGTAGTCTCAAGGTGGGACTAAGTTAGCAACTGACATTTCTACAGCTCATTCATCTATGCTTGAAATACCCATGACATAAAAAAAGTCTGATAAAAAACAGTACTGCTTTTCATTCCAAGAAGGAATCTCTGTTATCAAAATGCCTCTAATGGTGATAAAACTGGCTACAAGGCTCACATATCTTTAAGCATTTATTCAATTTCACTTCTAAAATGAAGGTTATTAATCAACCCCAAGCCCTTCCTGAAAAAACAGTTATCCTCAAAGCCATTATGAACATTTGCAGAAGAATGATTCCTTCCTGTGTCAGATGTTATGAAAGACAGTTTATACTTCAAATAATGTAATTTATAAGTTGAGATTTTGAAGTTAAATTTAATAAAGTTCCAAGAAGATGCATGACCCTCAAAAAGCTTTTTAATACAGATCTTTTGGAGTTGAGTTGTTACCTTTGTTTTATTTGAGCTGTTCTGTATTCTTGTGTATGCTGCAGATATTAATGGATGCCAGCAAAATTACCCACTACAGAATGCTTACCTTCTTTCCTCTTCTTTTTCTCTCTGCACAAATTTGACTGATGACAGATTGCTTACGTGTGTCTCATTACTTTTTATAGTCATCTCAAAAAACTAAAGGGCTTTTTACTCTTCATATTTGCTTCTTGAATTGCCAACTTTTATTTTTGATGATGTAATTTTTCAAAGAAAGATTACTATGCTTGGTTAGTACTCCATTTGGTTCAAGCAATTGTTGGGAGATTTACCACTATGTTTTTATTTTGAAGTCCAGATGATAAACTTTTGAAAATCAGCAGCTCTGGTCAGAGATGGTACCACAAACTCATGAAAAGGTGATCATGACAGAATTTCTTCCAAATATGCTTTTCATTATGGATTTAAGATTTGACATTTTGAATTAAAAGGCCTAAGATTTAATTTCAATTAACCCCAATGTAAAACAAAAAAAAAATTAGGACACTGAAATAATTCTTACAGAAAATGATACTTTGAAAAAAATACAAGTATTTTGAGTATAAAATCACCTGATTTTTCGTCACGTATATCCCTTCCAGTTATAGCTACAATGTAAATATATTTGATGTAAATTATTATTGCATCTAAACTGCAAGTAAAAATACATTAAACAAAATGCTAGTTCACCAACAATCAATGAAAATGTTATTATTTTAAGAAGTTATTTCTGGGAATAACATATTTAAGGACTATTCCGGTCATACTTGTAGTATTCCTTTTTTTATGGTAGTATATAAGGAATAAAATATAGTTTCAATTATTAAACACATTTAATATAATTAATATGTTTAAGAGCTTCCTATGGCTTAGTTTTAATAGAACAGATGTGAACATTATCATAGATTTCTTATGATTTTTGAGTTTTGCCCTTGTGGTAGTTAAGTAACAAAAGTCATTATTTGAAGACAATGTGTAGAACATCTTGAAATTCAGGTGAAAGTTGAGAGAGAGCATTCAGATGTTTGAAACGTGCTACTGCAGTCTGCAAATGTAGACATTTTAGAAATAAATCAGAAGCTATTTTAAATTAATTTAGAATTGTGCAAGGCTAATTATAGAAACATATTATGAATCTGGTATAGGGAAAGAGTTATTTGGGGTTCCTGGATGCTGTTCACCTACTAGCTTAGCTGTACCTTCACATGTTGGTGCTTTGGCCCTAAGGAGAACCAAGGTGAGTTATCTCCATGGGTATTTCAGGGTGGGAAGCACTGAGATGCTTAAGGCATCAGGAGCTTAATGGTTGCACAAACAAACTGCATGTTTTTACAGGGCTATCCCTGAATGTGGGCACTGCTTTTAGATCTGGATGTAAAAAAAAAGTGGCCAGTCTTCGCGAACGAAGATCTGGGAAAGGTGTTTTTACCTTTCAAGCCTGCGCAATGGATTTTTT
>JAWWLV010000144.1:61140661-61183458 GCA_035041135.1 Platyrinchus mystaceus | reverse complement strand
ACGTAGGTTTGTTTAGAGTGACCTTCTCTTAGATGGATGGCCTTAAGGGCTGACGAGCTCCATCTACCCGGGGGATTTGAACCTGTGACCTTGGCGCTGAGAGCGCAGCATCTTAACTGCTAGGCCACCAGGGGTCCCCTAGAACTGGATAGTCTTCAGACTATTCCATGTTCTTTTGTTTTGTATCACAGATTTGAAAACTAACCTTGGCCACAGGGAGGCAGAACTGTTGGCTGCTGAGCTGGGTCACAAGCTGTAATTCAAGTGATAAATTTCAGGGGTCATTCATGAGAGCTGTCATTCTAACGAATAAGCATCCTAGATAGATTAATCAGCTATGGCCATTGCTAGAGACATCAAATATAGAACATTATCAGTTCATGGGAGCATCTTGAATAGTGTCCTTTTTGCCTGATTGTTTTGTAAATTCTACATTACTACATTTCTTCTTCATTTTCTCCATTTCTCCTATACACATATGACATAAATACATCTAACACTCCAGTCTTCAGGTCTTGTGACAGTATTTTAAAATTACAAAAAGAATAAAAATCATCATCACACCTAATATATTTTAGGGTATTGTTTATTTCAAGTTTAATCTTTGGCATGAAAAAAGAAAACAATAAAGAATATTTATTATCTGATTATCCATTCAGTAATTGGAATCTAACATACTTTTGTTTCACAAAAAACATTTTCTGCTTAGTCCTTCAGCACTGTTATGTTTATCTTGTAGATGGCAATAACCTGTGACTGCCTCTGTACAATGTTCAATTACACAGTGGAGACTGTCACACCTCTTCATAAATATGGTGTGTTAAAAAGTTAATGTGATTTCAAAAAATATTAAACAAATACATGACAGAGAAATCCACAGGCTCTTAAACCCAGATATACCATGCCTTTGTTAAAGAAATCCCCAGAGTACGGGTTGATGGAACCTTGGAAAATATACTGAGAAAGTTTTGTATTAGAATCAAAATCTTTATATACTTTTCTTTAAGCCTTCAGCAGGATATTAGATTAGCTCAAATATGATCATTCATGTTAAGTGGAGAGCAGATATATATATATATATGTATATGTATGAATGATTAGGTCCTTTTGGAGTCAATTTTGGGCTCAAATGCTTTGCTTTTATAAATGACTGCAATTATACTAAAGCTTTGTTCACTCAAGACAGAACATAATTTGGCTTTTAATTCATGAAAGGTTCTGATTTTTCACCTTTACAGGTCAAGAGTGAGGCAAAGGACAGGCATAACATTGTAGGTTAGAAACTGACCTCTAGTAACACAGCTAAAACACACAAAACAGAAGGTCTGTTTGCATTGTGACCATCTGCAGCCAACCAAACTATTCACAAACTGAAAAATTTTCGTATTGTAATGGTTTATATCCCCCAGTCTTGGTTCTTTTTTTTATTTTTTTTTTAATTATATAGGTAATTTTCAGATAAGGTAGAAAAAATCTGCATCCCATTACTATCACTACATAAAAGCCAGCATATATTTTAAGATGGTGGTGTAGTTGAAGCCAGTCATTATGTTTTTTTAGACAAGAATTTTCTCACACTCATATGTGACCAAGCACAGGGAAAATATGAGAAATTTCAGTGACAAAAAGATGCTTTTCTGTTGTTCCATGTCAGCAATTTTTTTAAGTAATTGAGTTTTGAATTTTCTCTGAATCAACTAAAAAAAATGAATTATTAGACTTATCATTTTGATATTCTACAGCTTTATAAGAGATATTTAGTCCAGGTATTGACAAAAATAAATGATGAAGCTGGACCGAACGCACATTTCCGCACACTGCTGTATCAATCTAGAGAGAAACTAAATCAGAAGTGAACAGGTGAATATGATGTTTAAATATTCCAATGTAAAAAGGCACCTCAAAAATACTAATGAATAATGAAACCCTCTGCAAAACCTTAATAATCAAACAAAAGTGGTCACCAAAAATCTTTTATTCTTTTCAGCTTTCCTTCCTTCCACAGTCTGAACTGATTCAGCAATAGGGAGAAAACAAGAGATCCTTGATAGCATTTTAAAGGTTTTCTTACCACAGATTGACTAGGAAAGGATGTTCCAGGCCTTGCATTATCTGTAGCTCCCGGAAAACATTTCGAACTTCATCTCTCTCAATGCACTTCTGTTTATTCATGTATTTCATGGCATACATTTTCTTGGTGTCTCTCTTCTGTACGATGCACACCTAATTGACAGCAAAGTAAAAGAAAAATTTTGACACCTTGAGAAAGAAAACTCAATTGTGACTTTGAAAAAAAAGGATCCTTTTAAGATAGTAAATCAGATACTACAACTGAGTAACACCTTCAGAAAGTTCACTTCAGATCTCTGCAGGATTCTTTGTAATAGATCATAATTAAAAGAATTAACAAAAGAACACCCAAATCCTGCATAAGAAGAAAGTAAAAGGGAAGCATAAAAGTACCATAGCTTTCAGAAGTTACATGGTAAAGCTGGGAGGAATACACTCCAATTGCTGAATTCACAGACTATTCCATTAGTCACAGAAATTGCTGCCTACTGCTTAGGAAAATGCACAGTCATTGTCCTCATTCCCACAAGTCAATACATACATCTTGATTACTGCATCATAAACCTTGCCTATGTTCCCAAAGCTCAATATTTCATCAAAATATGAAAATTATTCTCCTTTAATTATTGTTGAAAGGAAAAAGAATTTTCCTACAGAAATTCATCATAATAGTTTTGAATCCACAAGAAAACAATGCAATGATTTAACCTCTGGCAGTAAATTTCTTTCCTTTTACTTTTTTTTTTTTTTTTTTTTTTAAGAAGTCAAATAATATTATAAATGCATGAAGAAAATCTTAGTCAAGAGAACTCCCATGTAAAACCTGGATTGTTTTTTGTCATTGTAGTTTGCCTTGAGAATGGAGCTGGAAAGTCACTAGCACCACATCCAAGAAGCATAATTTTAAATGTGATTTCTGGCAACACAGAAATATAAAATTGTTCTGTGTCTCATCCCCAAAGCTGGTGTAAAAATTATTTTCATAATGTACTGTAAGTGTCTAGTTTAGGTATCACAACTGTAGCGCCTAAATTCAAAGGTATTCTGGATTCACTTGGTGTGGGCACCATTATTTTTTTGTATATTTATCTACATCCACACATGCACACATAAACAGTCCCATATTATAAACACATGCAATTATAGTACATACTCCTAAAATTCATGCTCAGACATCAGATTACATCTTGGTAACAGTCAAAGAGAAATCCATGAGTCTGAGTTGTATTTTGAGGAACTTGTGTGCTCAATATTCAGAAACAGTATGGAGAAACTGGGACAACATCCCACAGCTGAAACTTGGAGAAACAGGGCCAAGGAAACCAAAACACATTTATTTCTCTGAAACTCTGTTTTCATAAAGTGTGTCTTTGAGCTCAAATCTACTCCAAATAGAGGAGTTAATAATTTTAACCTATATTGATAATGTGTGATTAAGCAAAGATTCTAATTACCTTCTCTAATACCATGAGATATTCTGCTAATTAAGGAAAATATGGATAATAACATCCTGTTTTCAGTCCATCAATGTTGCACAATGGTGAGCACTGAAGTTTTGTTACATTTTTCCACCTTGGACTGTTATGGAAAGTCTGAATATTGGTGATGCCCTCAAGATAAATAAAGGTTCACATTTATATGCAAAGAACCCATGCTGTAGAACAATGGGGAATCGTGGTTGGCCTTTTGGGGGAAGAGATGTAGCAGGTGAGGTTGAACTGAAATGGAGGGATGGAAATTAATTGTTCAAGCTTACACAGCTTCTTCAAAAGCATAAGCAGGATCTTCAGGGGCAATTCCTGACATGCTGTCATAGACTATGTGAACACTCTAATTAAACTCTATTACATTATAAAGAACAGTATTTTGGAATTTTGGCTCAGAACCTAAGTCCAGAAGTTCATTCACTTACATGAATTTGCAGCACAATTTTTATGTGTAACTTGGCCAAAACCAAGATGTTTGAAGAAGTCTCCTATTCTACTACATAAAAAGCCTCCCCATTGAAGGCTTAACTAGAGAGTCTGCTGAGAGGATTGGGTTTTACTCAACTGAGAGTTACAGGTTTGACCAATGTAGCAAACTAGGATCATACACAGCATCTAAATATGTAATGTAAACAGCTTTTGAAACACTGCCGTGACTCCAGAAGGCACTCAGTTCTCTTACCTGCCAGTACAGACAAGGGTATTCGGCACACTTGAAACAGACCTTCTGTTGTTAGTAGAAGCTCCTCTAGCACACAGCTTCAAAGCAGAATGATAGTAAACACTTTCTAGCAATGTGTGCCTATGCACATCTTTTAACATGGTTTCAAAATCAATAGAATTTTAATGACTATAATAAAGCTACTTCCTACTACAAATCAGGGAACGCAACCTGCGTTCACATTGATGTTACTGTGAAAAATGCCTGATGTTCCTCTGACAGCACTGAATCACAGTGGAGATCCTCCCTGGCACTTCTACCTGCGGGCTGTCAGCTCTTCCTCTGAGCAGGACATCAATAGGCTGAAACTTTCCACTAGTGCAAGAAAGAAAGGAAAAGCCCTTGAGCTCTCCTCACATGTGCAGTCTTAGTGGGAAATGTTTGAATTTAGGGTTTTTTTATTCCAAAGGATTAATTTTCAAATGGACAAACAGGTGCTCTGGCACCTGAACAAACAAATTCTGTGATGACTCATTATGATGAAAGTCTGTGCAGAATTGCCTTATTTACATGTATCAGTATGGAAGCCTGTCATGGTCACATTACTAAAACATTCTCTTTCCATTTTTCTATGAATATCCTTTATCAAACCCCAGACAGTGTGATGCTTCAAACCAAATATGTGTTGTGAACTCAACAAGTAACTACCCAGCTTCATAGTCAGGAGAGAGGGACAGGCACATCCATTTCCGCTTAAGGTATAGATCTAAATATGTCCATCTCCAGAGGGATGGTTTCCCTTCTAATGTCCCCATAAAGAGACTGTAGATTACTAGTTTGGATGTAGGCATGATGTAGACATCTATATGTTTAAACCTAGGCATTATGAATCACCATTCATTTTCTTTGTAGTTGTATTGTGCTTATCTTTAAAAGTCTCTTGTGAAAATATTCCCTTTATAAAGAGGGTTTTTCTACATGTCTTACCTGTTATCACGGGGTGGTATCTTTTATTATTTATGGGAGAAAGTAACAGTAAGTTGTCTTAAAACCTATCAGGTTAAAAGACGTTTGACCAGAGGCTGACTTGGAGCCACTTTCTCTCAGAGCCAGCGGAAGGAAACCAATAGATTAAGACTGTAGGGCTAAACTTCATTTTTCAAAAACAGCATGTGCTATGTTCCATTTCTAAACTACCTTCTTGTATTTCCTCTGATTTCACACACGAAAAATAGAGCACTTATAGATTGAGTTTAATCTAAAGCTTAAGAGATCATACAGACACAGTGCTATGGGTGACAAAGTGCCCTATGGGCTATAGCAGAGCTAAGTGAAGTGAGAGAGTTATGCTGAGCAAAACTGAAGCAGAATTTGCTCAAGGTTTGCTGCAGAAAGCTTCACAGTGCTGTGTTGGCTGAGCAGCCATAGGTAGGTTCAGAGAAGCTCTTCCCAGAGCAAAAGATGGGGATGGCTGAAAAATCTGACTTGCAGCAAACACAAGATTTCTCCCGTTTCACACTAGAAAAGACTTCTAGCTGCTATGTTCTTGGTCTGGAAAGAGTTAGAAGCAGGTGCACTTGCTCTCAATAAAGACATTTTGGTCTGAATTTGGCATGAGTACTTAGATCTCTCAAACTACCACATGACATGGTGTCATGACAGGTCAGAAAAAAAGGAGAGATGCAAAATTGCAGACAGAGAAAGCTTCTCTGTCTGTGCAAGATCGCTCTTAGGTGGAGAGCTGGAAGCTGGAGTGCACGCTGCATCTGTGCTCCTGCATGGTATTTTTATGCATCTAATGTCCTGTTAGTAGATCAGATGGGGCAGCCATAGCTGCCATGAGGAATCACAGCCCAGCAGAGGGGCTGTGGCACTGCCACGGGCAGAAGGCACTCACCCAGACATAGGGACTGCAAGACAGAAATCAGTTGTATGCTTCAGGGTGGCAACTGGCAAATCTGCTACCAAGAGCGTGCCTGAAATACTGCTACATAGTGTGTTCTTACCAATGTGCTCTGAAAAACTATTGCTCATAGTCTCAGCCTACAAGCAGAGTTGGAAAGATTTGCACAAAGAGGTTGGAGAATGGATATCATAAGTTTGTCTTTACACTGCCAGGGAATTTCCTTGAATTAGGGGTATTCATTCCCAGATTCCCCTGAGCAAAACATGACATCTGGAGCAGCCCAAGCATCTGCTTACTATCCTTTCATATTAACTCAAGCTAAAAAAATAGGTTGTTATACTGTCAAACAATATTAATATTCTGCAGTTGTGCATTTTGTTGCTTTTAGGATAGTAGCATATTTTTTATGAAATATTTTGCATAATATTTAGCAAAGTACCCTCAATCAGTGCAGACGTGATTCTGAGCTCCCATCTGTTTTACACTGGTGTCATTTCAATTACTTCAGCACAGGAAGTCACTGTTTTATACAAAATTAGCAAATATATAAATATAAATTTATAAATACATATAAATATGCCAAATTAGTCAGAACCAAGAGTTGTGTCTCACAGTCTCAGACAAATAGAAGAGAATTTGTACATTGAAATTATAATTTAAATTTAATTCAAGGAGGTCAGGTTGTTCAATATACCTACTCCCATGAACAGAGAACTTGAAGAAAATTGGTACTATAATATCCCTGAGAACTAGTTGTTGCACCTGAATACAAATTATTTTGCAGCAGTAACCCTGCAATTACATGGTTATTGTTATAGTTATAAGGATAATGAGAATTCTTATATTTCACTCCTTGTCAGTTCTGTACTTATTGGGTGATTTCCAAAAATATATTTTTTCCAATATTTTTTTGAGAAGAGTGGTAGCTCTATATACATCAACATGGGAAAAAATAGCCAAATTAAACATGCGAGAGCACTTCTAAGGTGTTGTATGTCACAAAGAAAGATCTACTTTGACTGGAGTTCAGCATTTTTGGTTTGAGTATTTAAAAGTTTCTACTTCTGAATTTACTTAGAAAGCAAATATTTAATATATGAATAAAATCTGTTTGGTCAAAATTTCTGACCAGCTCACTTGCAATGTACTTGCAATTACTAATAACTGGAATATGTGAAGCATAACTAACTTAAAGGTCTTAAAAAAAACCCCAAAAGTCCTATTATGCATGAAGACACCAAAGCATAAGCAAACAGCTTCAACTTAGCAAAGCAAGGCCACTGAAGCCAGAAATGCTACTTTTAGAGTAATGCCCCACACCTCACTTTAGTACCACTGACCCTTGCCCAGGGCTGTGCCAGTATCTGTATGTACAGATACATACACTGGGTGTGTATGCACAGGCCCAGGAGAGGGGAAGTATTTAATGAGGAATCACACACCATTCTGCCACAGCTTGCATGTCACTTGGATTGAATAAAAGAACAACTAACTTGCACACAAATTTTGGCTGTGATGGTACAATGCAGCTTGGACCTCACCTTCTTCATCTGTCCCTTACCAAGAGGCATCCTGAACTCTCAAAGGTGACCTTTGAAGGCAGCCTGATTGTTTCCAGAAAAAGGAGCATGCTTGTGGTTTCTCTCTCCACACCTACTTCCTACCCTCCTCAAAACTGCTGTGATGTATCTTCACTTTTCCTGGGGAATATGCTACAGTGTCTATGAGGCAGCATTTGCTCTTAATCTGTCCCTAAGAAACAGCAGGTACTGAGGGAGCAGCTTAAAGCACGTGGCCACTTCTCAGAAAAGGCAAGCTCTAGAGATACGAAGCATTTGATAGCAAATGGCCTACAAATTCCTGTAACAGCAAATGTTGCTACTGTGAATTGAAAATGCCAAAGGAAAAGGCAGGGAGCTGCTTTCTGAAGCCAGCTGGGAGGACAGAGCATAGCTGCTGAATCAGTCAGCCCCAAGGGAGGAGGTGAGGTGCAGAGGATCACCTTGAGCTCTGTGCATAAGACAGAGCTCAGCTGTGTAGAGGCTCTGCCATATCAGATACCTCCTGCAGCAATATCCTGCTGAGGCCCAAGGTTGCTGTAGCAACCAGAGTAATTTAAGAAATATTGAGAGAGAGAGGGAGCTATTGTACCAACAACAATAAAATAAAAAACTAGAGCATGTCTTAAAACATCCTTTTGCTCTCAGAAAGCAGAAAAGGCCACAGTGGAGCCATAAATGAAGCAGGCAGTTTAAGGAAAACATGATACTGAACACAGTGTTATGTGTTGCAAGACGGTAGAGCACAACAGACCCCAAACAGTAAACAGCTAACAATAGAGATTAACAGTCCTGCATTGTTGACGTTTTCTGCTGCCAGGTACTTCCAGAAGGACAATAATAAGAAACGTTGCCAGCAACAAGGCTTCTAAATGACCAATAAAGGCAAGACTGTCTCACAGAAAAGACACTTGAAAAGGTGACTGATTTACCATATTGTGCTTTTGGCTATGTTATAATAGGTCTTTTTGAAATGGGTTTCTTTCTTTCCCTGCCTGTGGAAGGCAAAACAAGGTGATTTGTCAGAAGCCTGAATTCATTTGGGAAAAAAAAAAAAAAAAGGCTGTGCCAACAAGGACTTTCCTGTTGCATTTGACAGCTGCAAAATAAGGATCTAAGTTTAGAGGGTACTCATTCATGAGTCCTTTCTTGCATTGAATGAGTTCTCTGAGGGCTGTGAAAATCTATTCTCACCAATGCAGATTCTCCAAAGCAGATTCACTAGAACACTGCAGTCATATAAACCTGTAGGAAAGTTAGATGTTTCTAGAAATGTCATAGAAACATTCACTTGTTTCCTGAATGCCATGGAAAAGAGTGGCTCAAACATCAACCAACAAGCCTTCAAAACGCAGGTAGGCTTCTTTTATTTTCCTGCATGGTGTGGAAGGGTGAGGGCCCCTTTGAAAGGGCAGAGACAGTAGAGGTGTGAATGCAAAAGCTTTGATTAAAGAGGGGCACAGGTAACCTTTGTAAGGGCCAACATGATTTGGATATATCTTCAACTTCTTTTCCTGTGCCTAACTTGCACTCTTGGACCTCTATTTAGTTTAACATGGCACTTCATCACTCTATTGTGGTAATAAACAATCATAGCTCTCCAGCTGCCCTCTTTTAAGCAGTTCTGAAAAACCATGTTGGCCTTGCAGTATATTCTCCCATTGACCTCAGAGAGGGTTTCTCTTGAAAACAACTGAATCAAATAAGGACCATGCCATGAAAGACCATGCTGTTCCGCAAGAAGTATCTAAAATTGAAATAATTTTTCCACATGAAGGTCAAGAACCAGCAAAATCCTGTGTGTGTTCTTAATGCATGACTACAGAAGTATCTCACCAGCACTGACCAGGCATATACTCAAGAATCATTCAACTCTACATCTACATAGCTGTTGCTTGATCAGTTAGCTGATCAGGTATCAGTTATATTTCGCCTTCAAATGTATTCCTATGAGAAATGATTTCTAATATTTTTATAATATGATTTTCTCTTGTTTCATGGCCTTGTATTTACCCATATGAAAATTTAAAACCTTATTATAATCATTATTATAAAAAATAAAGGTTGTCTATTCATGTGTAAACAAACCATTAATCTTCTCTGTTTCAGCAAAATCCTGTTGAATTGAACAAACATTTACTCAGTGATCATAATTATAGTATATGTCAGTTTATACAGTCCCAAGTGGATTTAATCTATGTAAAGTGCCTTTAAAATACTGCAATTATTTTAAAGACACAAATAAGTCCAGAGATTTAAGAACAGGATCACGCTAGTAGACTGTCTAAAGAACTAGTCTGCTCCAACTTTTTTGTTTCTTTTTTTTTGAGGACAGATTTCTAAATTCTGCTAATCCCCATTGGGGAGGCTTAATTATTACAATAATTTTTGTTCAATTGATTTTAGTGAATTTATTAGAAATAATTTAGTAAAATAGTCAGACTCAGTTCATACTGGTGATCAGGTGTCTTTGAGAAGGAAAAGGCTACAAAACCTATGTTCTTTTACCCTAATCAGGTTATGAGAAAAACAAAAAGGAATTCCCTATTAGGTTTTTAACTGCTAAAAATAAGTTGATTCTTACCTTTCCGAAACTCCCTTTTCCAATAGCCCGCAATATTTGAAAGTGGTCAAAGTTAACTGCAAAACAAAGAGAGAAGAAAAGGAAAATAGTTTATTGCTTGCTAAATCAGAATCAGAAATCAGATAAGAAAAGAAATATTACATTGTTTCCAGCTAACGTAATTTTACCATGTGATATTCACTTTTTTTCTTATAACACCAATATATTTAATTTCTAACAAAGAGGAATTTTGCTTTAAAATATGCTGCATTCATTTTGTTCATCCATTCATCTTGGTCCAATGCCTTCAGTGCTCAGTATCTCCAAAGAGAAACACACTTCTGTCCTAACCAAGTAACAAGACATATGTTAGCATTGCACAGCCATTAGCATTTTCCAGAAATATTAATATCTATTAAAAGTGCACTGAGTAATTCAGGTAAGAAAAACTATTTGCCTACGGATACATTGTAATATAAGGATAGTATTGTTACAGTAATCACTCTGCAGGATAATTCTATATTCTGTTACAGTGATGGAGCTTGTCCCATAATAAGCCAGTATGATCAGCCCCTCCAAACTTTTCCACCTTAATGCAATAAATAATGCTAATATTGTAAGATTATTTCCTTATGTAAGATAAGTTTGTTCTGAGAGATTTCATTTTAGCTTGGCAGTAGACTGGATTTACTCGCACTTTGTGAAAATCTGACAGCACAGCCTGACCTAGACATTGAAGTGGTTTGCTGTGAGGGTGAGTGAGATTTCATTTCTCAGAAATGTCACTGTTGTTGTTGCATGAGATTGAATACAGCATGACCTTCAAACCTCTGTTTCATTGGTAGATCTGCTGGTTTTAAAAAAAAATCCAACAACATCCTGAACAAAACTGATGCAAAGTCACTGAAACACAAACACGACAACGTGTGACACAGTTTTTACAGTCACTTGTCAGAAAAGGATCACAGTTAGAGCTAAATTCAGTGAACCAGAGATGACAAAGTTCAGTGCAATTTAACAGTATTTTTTTAATTTAAAACTTTCTTTTGTTCCTTGCTTTGGCCATGGGCCTTCATCTATGCACCTGTTATCACTGCAACAGTAACCTGCAAAATTATGGAGACAGGCTGTCATCAGAAAAATCATGGAATCATAGAATGGTTTGGGTTGCAAGGGACCTTAAAGATCATCTAGTTCCAACAAGCTGCCGTGGGCTGGGACACTTTCTGCTAGACCAGTTTCCTCAAAGCCCCATCCAACTTGGCCTTGAACACCGTCAGGGATGGGGCAGCCACAACTTCTCTGGGCAGCCTGTGCCAGTGCCTCACCACCCAAAATGCGGCTCAAATCATGATGAAGGAGAAAATCCTGTAAGACTAATAATACTTTAAATAAAGTGTCAAAAAATTGTATCATCTCAAGCAAAGCTTTGTGTAGAAAGTTGCAATGTTGATATGTATCAAGCCACTTAAAAGGGTTAGTGCCTTACTTTCTCGGTTGCAATAATATCTCATTTACAAGCATTTGTTTATTTATGTTTGCTTACACTGCCTTCAAGGAAACATGGTTGCTCCTTTCATTAGTGCAGCTATAGTAACCACCTTTCTGGTAATTGCTGGAGACAAATCAAGTTCAGAGCTGCCAGGGCTGAAAGCAGCAGACTCTAGTCTACAGGAAACAAAGACGGTGAATACAGCAGTTTTAGGATTTGGATACTGAAATAAAAATGCTTAAGCATGGAAAGGATTTATAAACTGCTTGGAAACTGAAAATCGGAAAACAAATTTTGTGCTGAATCATGTTAGAGTTAGGGTTACCCAGATGTCCGAAAAGCAATATTGTCTGTCAACAAGCTGCAGTTAGGGTCTCTGCTGACAGCTCTTACCAGTGGGGTGCTTTCTCGTAGTTCTTGCTGGTCAATACCGGCCTGGTGAATAAGATAGTTTAGCAAAACCACATTACATATAAACTTACAGCCACTTAAATCCTGTTCCCACAAGTCATCCCTCCTAAGTGCTTGACTGGGTTATCTCAGATGATCCTTAGTTTAGGTAGGAATTCAGCACAGTGTTGAAAATATTGTAAGCAATGTTAGTCCTTTAACTGCTTTGATAGGAAAAAGGCATCAGTTTTTCCCTCCAGCATGCTGGTGTTGTCTGTGTTACTCTGCTTTAAAACCTTCTTGTGTTTCTTGCTTAGTTTACCAAATTTTTTTTAACAGACATGTTCCTTAAAGAAAGATTAGCTTGAGTTTGTTCTTTATTTTGCAGTCATTCAGCTGAATCCAGTTCCCAAAACAACTGAAAAGCTGTTGAAACAGTCTGTAATTATCTCAATTTCAGTCAAGCCGCAGTTCAGTAAGACTTGACTTATTATTTTCTGAAGCCTGACTGGTTTTGAAATGCATCAGTTTGAAGAACTATATTGTTTTTGTAAAACTAAGATTAAGCATTTACTTTTGGCTATGAATAAGACATTTTTTATTGTTCATATAACTTATATTCTATATCTCTGTTCTTCCTTCTTTAGTGTGTTTATTGGTCTGAATTACTAGAACAAGTTATTATTTTGGTTGGATTTAATTGTAAATTGGATTTCCACAAGACTGAAATTATTAAGTGAAGAACTAGACTGTGGAATTTAAGATGGATTATTAGTAAGCTAAATAAGTGGTTAAAAAACATAGCCACAACAATTGGTCAAGTTTTTTAATTTTAATGTTCAACTTGAATAGAAAGTGGGATGTTAGAGTTTCATACCGTTATTAAGAAAAAAAATATATTCTTTTCTTTTTACCTCTCACTGTTCCATAACCCTTATTTAAATTAAGGTACAATGATTGCAACATATTTCATGCAAGAGAAAACAAAGATAATTTTTAATAACTGTGGAAGTATGCAAACATATCTGAGCCTATGTTTGAAATCAGCTAAACTTGCAACCACTGTGGTTCTTTGGAAAGGGATAGTGCATTTAAGTAAGACAACTCAGTCCCTTTTGATCATTCAAACGTACTCACAACACTGCAGATTCACAAACTGAGGAAGTTCCTCCTTTGGGATATCAGGAAAGAATAAAAAATGGGATACCTTTGCAGTTGAGACCAATACCGAATTCACTGAGTAAAACTAAGATACTTTAAGTAACAACCCCATCTATAACAGACCAGTCATGCACAAGTCACATTAGCTTCACAGCCCTGATAAACAGTGAATGGTTGAACTGAGTTTGCTGCCACCTTAGTACTACACTAGTCATACACTTTGGGTGTTCTCCTCAGGTGTTTTTAACCTCACACTCTCAAAATTTTTGGCTAATTTTATTCATCACACTTTTTTTTTTCAAGGTTCAGTATGTGCCTTTTTTTTTTGGGGGGGGGGGGAGTGAAAACTCAGTGTCAAAAGGCCACCTCTTACTCTGAGAAGAATTACAGCTCATCATGACATCTGTCATTTCCAATGTCTGAAACATCATCAAGGTCAGACACTGCCATTTCCTCTGTGCAACGAGGAGATCACCAGTATTAAATTCTTATCCTCCAAAACATGACACGTCCAGCTCTTGTGGTGCCTGGTGTTGTAGCTAATGACATTTTTCTAGCCCAAAGCCCCACTGAGATAATGGTGTGGCTGGCAGAAGAACATTTTCTTCAGTAACAGTAATATGACTATTACTCTTTTATGCCTTACTTGGTATCTTTTACTCAAGAGAAAAAAAATATTTCTCAACTCTTTGAGAACTTCTCTCATTTTATCCTCACACCGTACTTTGGAGGTCTTTGTCATGGGCTCTGAATTTGAATCTAAGACGACCAACATTTTTCAGAAACCAAAATTAGTATATATTGTCTTCAGGAAATTTTTCATACAGGTAAACCCACAGAATGAGACTTTTATTAGCAATACTGTGAGGGAGTTTCTTTTCAGTCTCTTTGATTTTCACCAATATGGAAAAATCAAGTATCATAATCTCCCATCCCCCATCTCCCAACTTTATCCCTTGAAAACCACCATTAATTCAAAACCAAGAAAGAATATGGAATAAACCACATATTTGGCTATCTAAGGGAGAAAATAGATCAGCATTTATGACATCTGTTGCATGATATGGTATTAGAATAATGGATGTCTATTAATTTCATCAATGTGCTATATATATATATATGCATATAAATTAATGTATTTTGTTTGTTTACATTTAGTCACACTCAAATAAACCTTGCATTCATTCCACTGCACAGATTCAAGTCTCTTTGAATAACTTTAAGTGCAAGTATACTTATTTTGATTAGAATCATAGTTTTGAATTAGCCCCACGTAGAGCATTTTCCAGCAGTTTGATCATGCACAAATACAAGCTGGATGATGGTGATGGGATTCACAAGCTGAATTAAAGGTTTCACCCTGCTTGACAGGAAAAATAAAAAAACCATGGTCCTAGCCATTAATAGATATATTAGTACACTGAAAAACTATCAGGAATATCGAGAAGGATGGTGCAATGGTTTGTGACTGAATTGTACACAGGAGCCCCACTATTGCCACAGTCTTCTCCTGTGATTTTAGGCAAGTGCTTCAATATCTTGTGTCACTGTCTGTAAAAAAATGAATCATTACATCTCAAAGCAGCTGTAAAATTAGGTATAGGAAGTAGCTTAGAGCTCAGCCATACAAGTAATTGGGAGAGTAGCAAGAGCCAATTCAGGTAATGGTGTTTTATAAAACCACTGAAGACTGAAAAGCCATTTTTAGAGTGAGAGAAGTCTACACTGCTGAGGAAGTGGGGGTACAGAAATCAGTAGACTGATTCAAACCCTACATATCAAGTTGCCATAGAGTTGAGAACAGAACCTGGCTTCCACTTAATGCTACACCATTTCTCAGACATATCTTCTGAACTGCATGAGCACTGATGGAGCAGATATAGGGTATAAAACTTTGTAGCGAAAGATAAAATAAATATTTCTTACTCCACTGCTCCCCAAGGATAAAGTATACTTTGCAGAAAATATTCACATCACAGACTCTTGGGTTTTTACAACCACACTGCAAAAAGTCTGGATAGTTGTAGGGGACAAGCCTATTGTTTTTTTAATCAGCATTATATACATAATGATATATGTTAAAAAATGAAGTATTTCAAATGCATTCAACTCTGCTGTATTATTCAAAAGTGCTATGGTGACTTGAATAACAACAGCAAAAAAAGTTACATCAACACAGATCATTATGTGTTTGATTTATGATACCATGAAAGAACACAACATTTCTACCTTTTCACTTGTAATTTTACTAATTTAAAATATTCTCATGTTACTCATCACTTGTTCAAGTGTAAATTGCATCTAGCTCAAGAGGCAATATGTATATTGGATATATTCTAGGTAGAGCTGACATCTGTTTTCTCACTGCAGCTGAGGAATATTTACTGCATGTGTATGTGATTAGTCCAAATACACTCAATAACCATTACCTGAAAGAACTTTCTATCTCTTAGAGAAATAAGCTTAATAAGAAATATCCAATCGAACATGGCCAAAGCACAGGCATACACATGCTTTGCATAATGAAAAATAAAGTAGAGGCCTTTTAATTCAAGAAAAAGTGGAAGAACTTCATAAGCTAAATACAGACATTCTCCTTCTCTGGTTGAGTCCCACTGGTTTATTTGGACTGTCTGGCAATAGCCAAAACCAGAACATGAGCACTAATGCACTAGAAGATGTGCAGAAAAGCCATATTTTTAATACAATGAGCATTTCCAGACATCTAGCCGCATTCTCACTGATCTCAAGAGAAAACAAAAACAGGGAAATGTGATATAGGCATCAGCCTAGAAACTAGATTTTTATGTAAGTCTGAGCACTGTCTTGCAGGTCTGTTTTGGGGTGTTTTAATTCTTCCTGTTTCTGTGAATCAAAAAAAACAAAATAAGAACTAAATCAAATTTCCTTCTAGACTTGGCCTGTATGGTTTGACCTGACATTCATTGCTATTAGAATTTCAGACTAGTTTTGCAGTCTTCTTTCTACATATGTCTATTTTTCAGATCCAGCCTTTTCCAGGGAGAGCCAGGAGAAGTGCTGACAAAACCTCACTAGGTCTTAGCAGCCATCAGGCCTTGTTAAATTTGTTACTGTCCTTCTACACAAAGATGCATAAGATGAGTGACTAAGTAGATACAGTCATGTATCTACTCATATTATGTATCTACTCATATTATCTACTCAGATACTCATAAGTACTCAGTACTCATAATAAAATCACCACCTGAATGGACATAGACAGGGCAAACATGAACTGCCCAAAAATTAGATTAAGGGTCATAAAATGGTTTGGGTAGTCAAAATGAAGTCATATTCCATCATGCTCTGTTCATGGCTAGTGCACTAGTGAAGAAAGATACTGTTTAAATTCAGGAAGAAATAATTTTTGCTGACAGAATGATGGAGCCAGGCATGTCTTCAAGGTGAACAAAGAGTACAAATCCGTATAGCTTCATAGGGTTCTGAGTAAAATGAGACATGACTATACATTATTTGACTGGAAAATCTACTAGTTAGAAAGAGATAAATAACTAGAGGACAAGAAAAAAAGCAGTTTCAGAGCTGACTTTATCTTATTACTGATGAATCATGGTGTTTGCTATTGTATTTAGGGGTTTTGCATTTAAATTGCATTACAATGTGTCAATTCTTCAGGATTAATGAGTGTTTTAGTCTCAATATAAACTGTTTTCAATTATGTTAATATTTTTATAATTATTCCTTTATATTTATATTTATAGTCATTCATTTATAATTATTTGTAATTAGAAAGAACTGAAGATCTTTGTAGGACAAACAAATTTTATTTAAAATTCAGATAATTTAACTTTGGACTTTAAAATACATTTCAGTCTGATCATGTTTGCATACTTTACTTTCTTCAAAGTGATACATTTCTGTATTAGAAAAAGACTTTCATTTCAGAACTCTTGATTGATCCAAAGTGGCTTTTTTCAGTAGTTCATTTCTATACTGTGCTTTCTTGTGAAGCCATCTGCAAGATGAGATCATTGGCTGAACTATATCTCCCATTCTGCAGGTACACTCACAGCACTTGCATTATGTGGTGGTGTGTTGGGTTGTGGGAGTAGCAAACAGGTACAAGATTTAGGTCCACAGAAGGAGATAGAGGAATCAGATTCCAATGCCTTTGAAGAAATGTCGTATCACAAAAATGCAGTACAGCTTTGAACTGCTGCAAAATGAAGTCTAAGAAGGTAAACTTGAATTCCATTCACAATCAAACCAAACTCTGTTTTCCCAGCATATAGCTTAATTTTTGAAGAGGAAAATAATGGCATTTTGATTTGGCAAAAAGTTTAATTATTCATTAAAAATTTTTTTCAGAGGAAAAGTCTGTTTCAAAATAATAATAATAAAAAAATTTAAAAAAGAAAAAGAAGAAAACAGATTGACAGAGTTCCTTGTTATCTCCCATCCATGTCACTTTTCAAACAAGACCTAGTGGAAGCAACCTCTTCCCTAGATTGCCAGAGATGGGGAGAAAAGTCCAGTACCATGGTGTTGGAAAACCAACAATGTAATTTTATTTATATGTCTCTTGGTTCTGTATTCTATCAATAAATAGCTGGTAGCATAGATAAAAGAGTGGGCTAAATAACATCTGCTGTAATGCACTACCGAAATTCTTGTTTCCTTATGTCAATCCTCCTACAAAGTGGTACTTCACATGTAATTTAGCTACACATCAAATTCACAGAACATTTAGACAATGCATGGTTTCTTCATCAAAAGCAGTGCCAGCATCATGGGGTTCAACACTGTAATCAGTGAGATCCACCTCACACCACATCTTTTAAAAGTGCGGGGATTTCCCTAAATGGCTGAAGAATTTTTGGAATGTGTTAAAATGAATACTGGAAAGAACTACAACTGCCTACCACTTTCCAAAATGCTATTAAAACAAACCAGAAGAATTTGGTGAGTCAGCTAATCATTTACACTGTTACAGAAACAGGCATGTGTTGCCACAACCGAAATAAAATTGAAATTCCAAAGAAAATTAGCATTTGAAAATAACCAAGCTGCTAAAGGAAAAAGATGCTAGCACTGATTTTCAAAACTTTTCTTCCCTTTTAGTTCTGTAAAAGACCATAATTATTTTTATAATGCTATTCTGTAAAAGCTGAAAAAGAAATTAAGCTGAGATTTTGCATTCACAAGGAAACTGAGACTCCTTGGTAAACAATAATCTGTTTGAACCCAAGATCAAAGGAAAATTTCTCTCCAGAGCTGTTTATAACTCTAATAAGCCAAATTAAAGCATACTGACATTAAATATATCTATTCTGAAAAATATATCAAGCAGCTACGTGAAGCCTGTAAAACAAAGTTTGGCCCTTGGACAAGTAGAACAGGCTATAAATCATTAGAGCTTTTCTCTGAGGGTAGTTTAAACTGAAACTGCTGAGTGCCATCCTACAGTCTCCAACCTTCTCTGAGAAATTGGAGATATACCACCAAAACAAAACTCAAGTCATGCTTTTAGGGATGTGGATGCCCACTTCTGTGAGACACTGAGAGGGATTTGGAGGTAGCAGAGATTTGTCTGCATGCCACCGAAGTCAGCAGAGAGAGCCTTACAGCTGTAAACCGCAGTAGGATTTTGATTAAGAACACAGCCATTAGTTTTTGCTTAAAGTCTACTGAAAGGTTGTCCTAGGGTGGCCTTGGTAAGGGCTTCACCAAAACCACAGGGGACTGCAGGGGTTTTTGTGATTGTTATCCCATGGAAAACCAAAAATTTATTGCTCTGTGGAAGATGTAAGAATGTTTGGCTGCTGCTTTGCTCCACAAGAATTTTAACAGAGATTTGATGAAATTAGTTATTCCTTTCTGAAGGATTGAGCACAAATAGGTGTTTACTGGCAAAGATTAGTTGTACTGATCAGAACTCTTGTGGCTGCATATCTCTCCCACAGTGTTTTTTGGGAGTATTAGATTAAAAAATAAAGTCCTTTTTCTTGGCTTTATGCCTCTTCAAAACTAGTCCAAAATTTAACCGTAACAATTTCTAATTGGATGTTTTAGTGTGTTGACTGTATCTTCAGGTTACTCTGTTTCAGAGGCATACAGCAGATGGTTGGGGGAAAAAAGAGTAATTGAAAAGAAGGTTCTTGCTTGCCATGGTTTGCTTGAGCAAATGCAGGAAGAGATGAGGGGAAAAAACTATTCTTTTAAATAAATAATTTCAATCTGAAGGATACAAAGCAATATGAAAGTTCTTTTGAGTAAGAATGTGATTTCAACTCCAATGGAAGCAAACAGAAAGTTATCTAGTTTTGGAGTCTTTCTCATTTTTTGCTTTTCTCATCTTGACACTTTTCCTCTTTCCCATTGGAGAAGGAAGTGAAAGAACTAACAAAATCAAAAGCTCTTCACTGATCTCAGCTAAAACAAAAAATTTCTGAGTATTCATTCATTATGATTTCTGCTTTGCTGTTATTTTTATCTATCCATGTATACATGTCCATGTAGAGTGTGTGTGCATTTCTGATTTTTTTCCTGAAGTCAAAACATTGCAAAAAATACTACTTCTCATTTTTATTTTGGCTTTTCACAGGAAAGCTTTCTATTTTTGTAGTGTATGTTTTTAGCATAATAATGTTCAGAAGTAGAAATTATTTATATTTCCCACATCAGAAACATGACCTATGTGCTTTAGAGCTTACACACATACTGAATTTCTCTCAAAAACCACCTCACCAACACTGTATTTTAGCCCTTTATGATCCTTTTCATGTGATGCCATGACAAGAGCACATGATCATCTCAGTAAAAGACTTGTTCTTTGAAAAACTGACAAGAAAATGAGGAATTCACATGGAGACCATCACTGTCACATTGCAGACATCAGGAACAGAGGAGAGCAAGAGCATCCCTTTTGATGGCAGTATGGATGTTTAGACTGGATTAAACTAATCATGACACTTTATGATACACCTACAACTCTAGAGTTGTTAGAAGTCTAATTTCAAGGGCAGTAGAATGAGATGGTCATCTTCACAGGGGAGTTACAGTGCTTATTAGTACAGGATTTATGTATTTTACTTTAACAGGAACTGCTTTATACTGAAGTAGAGATCAAACTCTGATCCCTGTCACGTTAATATATATTGACTCTAATACTTGAATTTTGAACAATACCTCACACATAAGTGAGCACAGGCAATAAAGGTAAAGACAAATTTAAAATGATCTGCTAAGCAGGTCTTTTGACTTTTATGACAATCCCAGGAAGGCAACCAATTAGCCTTCTGAAAATAAGTAGAAATATTAATAAATATCTTATGTCAGAAAGATTTAAGCTAATACAGTCTAAAGTATGACTGCTATTATTTGAAGGCAAAGTTAGGAATTTAAAATAATGAATTTTAAATTGTTTCTTATTAATAAAGAACAAAAAAAAAGGTCAAATAAAGCTGACAGAGCTAGGCAGAAGATTTGAGGAACACAAAATGTGTGTTGTCATTGCAAAAAGTCAGCTGGACAATCTAGTAGGGATCAAGCCCAAGTTCATGGCGTGTCTTCATTGGCAGTGCAGTATAAAACAGGAAAGAATGACTATCTGTTTAATGTCACCATTGATGATGTGAGCTGCAAAAAAATTAGCACAATGATATGTTTTACTTGTCTTTTTTGGGGATAATGCAAGATCTTCAGAAGTCCTGATGATGACTAATGGTGCAGGCAATAACCAAGGTGAAATTCCCTTGTCAAATATCTAAGATTTAAAAGAGCAGCAGCTGACACAACTTAAAAGGAAAAAGAGACAAAATACAACAGTGGCAAGAATGAATGTAGGCTAATACAGAAAAAAGACAATTAAATTTATATCCAGGATATCATCAGTGAACAGTAACATTCAGAAAGGGGTAGAACTAGTGCACAGTACAGACACAAAGTGGAGAAGACTCAGACTGTGACTAAGAAGAGAGATCTGCGCACAGCTGACCCCTCGCAGGGAATCACAGACAAGATACTCTTCTAATGCTATTTCCCTGTCCATGGAGGTGGAAGATCTCTGACCCAATCAGTCTGAAAATATGATACCGTGGACTGAGAGCAAGAATTTGAAGGCTGATGATGGGCCATTGGCCTAGATGGTCTTGATTGTGTGGGTCAGTTTAGAGTAATCCTTCAGCAGCATAATTTTAAAGCAGCCCTTTTCACCATCTCACTATCTTCTGTTATGATGACTGGTTTATCATCCATCCATTAAGCTAAAAATACCCAGCTGCACTTCAAATACTTTTAGATTTTTAGATGTAACAGAAAAGCGAAAGGAATATGGTGTACCAAACCTACTACTCTTTTTCAACAAACAGCAAATAGTAACAGATTGTTGTTAAAAGCCTGTAATGACTGATCAGGGATTTTAAATATCAGTGTGTAACTCAGTGCTATGAAAAGTATCACCAGAGGTCAAAATATAGGACAGAAATATAGTAAAAATTCTCACCTTTGCTAAATAACCAATATTGGTGTCTGTCAATGGCCTGGTTAACACAAGCCTGAAGGTCAGAAAAGATTTGCTGGTATTTGGAAATAGTTATACGTTACTGTGGTAGATACGTTCACTTCTTGTGCACAGGATTATTGTGCCTGGTCACTTGAAGCTGTCCACATGAAAAGAGCCACACCATTCTATGATTTTATGATTCTATCGTGATTCCCCCTCTATTTAGGTTGTTACTGTAGCTACATGACAGGAATAACTGAAGCTATCATTAGTTTATTATTAGGTTTGATGCATTGGCTAACAATGCAACTGATATAAGTCCATAGGCCTGACCTCACTGTCATGTGGAAATGATTAGGATTTGGTCAGGCAGTGTCAAATCCTCAGTATAACCATAGGTTAGTTTACCATAACAACTAATATGGCTGCATCTATGTTCTCTTAGCACATTCAGGTAACATATTTTCTAGCAGAAAGGTTTCTTTGCATTGACTCACTTGGCTTAGTGGAAGTTAATTGGAACGTCTCATCCATGTATCCTATTATAAAGTAGCAACTTACAAGATTTTACTATTATAAACTCACTTTTTTTAAGATCAGTGAAAGTGCTAATTAAAGATCCCTTTTTGTTGCTATGAAAACACTTTTGTTTTGTAACAGGACAGAGATTTGGTTCAGAAATGCTCTTGACTTTGTAGCACGACTGGAAACATCAAAAGTCATCAAGGAACAATTGAACTGATATATTGGAGCCAGTAAATAGCAGGGAAACCTTTGTAAGTCTCCATGCTTTTCATAGCTCCTTTGAAGGGTAAACTTGACACTGAAACTAAGGAGAAAAGTTTCAGGACCTGCTCCAATATAAAATGTAAGACCTTCCATAAGTGATAAAACATAGCACCCTTTTGTTGAGAAAAGAGCATTTCTGATTAACCATGTTGCTTACTTATGGATAAGCTGACAAAAACAATCTCTGAAATCTATTGCAGGAAGAAACAGTTGACAGGTACGTCCAGCAGAAAAGATACTCCTTGAAAAAATGTATTGCTAAAACACAAAAAATCTAACTTTCACTTTTCTGTAATAGACTTCCCCCTGAGATCAGAAGACACATAATAGACTATGAAGCATCTTTTTCAGCTAGAAAGTGGGAATATTCACCTCCCTCAGAGTTACTATGAGAATAACCTCATTAATAACAGAGTTGGAAGGCTCTCTGAGGGAAGTTGCTTTGGGAATAAAATGTCAAATATCACTGTACCAAACTGTTTTCTTCTGCAATAAAATTTATCAGAGTGATCCCCAGGTGAAAGGAAATAGTTTAAATGAAGTTAACAACAATATTTTCCTCTTGGCTCTTTTGGGCAGTGACTCTGAGAACACTGTTCTTGAAGATCAGGATTTCAGATAGTGAGTCTTGGTGCTATTTAAATGGGAGGGTAGGGAGGCAGGTGAAGAGGATTTTAGAGATAGAACCTCAAATCCCAACCTATGAGATTGCAGAGGGACTGACCTGGACTCAGCCTAACGGTTCTGATTATTGTAGCTATCTGGAGCCAGAAAGGGAGAGCTTTTGGATTCTAGCTATAATTCTTAATATTTCATTTACTTTTATAAGAACCACTCCACTTTGTCTGCCATTTTGTAGGAAAGCAGGTCTCCCAAAGGTGTTTTTTTTTACCTACATGCTCAAGACTAAACTGTTGTTGAACAAACATAATAAATTTTTTCCAACTTCAGTTGAAGCCATATCCTGAGCTGTTAGTTAACAGTAACACCTTTGTATTTTGATGCATCACATTTTGTGGCTGTCTTCAGGGTGTATAGAAAGGATAGGGAAAAAATCCCTGATAGTAACAGCTATATTTAATTCATAAAGAACTTGCAGAATTTCAGTGCAATGCATGTTTCTTCAGCTCAGCATTTACAGATAAATATTCGATGATGGAATGCATAGTTTTGGTATTGAGACTGAAAAAGATAGGTTGATTGCTGTACATATTAACTGTAGCAGCTTTTTTACTAGGAGTTGATGATTTATTCACTGATCATTGTGCTTCTTACCTCTGGGAAATCCTTACATGCTTATTTACAAGTTATTTGTAAGTATGCTTATTTACACACTGTAAGCAATTACACCAAATCTGATAGGAGCATGCATTGGTGAAAACAGTAAATATGAATAAAGAAATCAGGCACTTGGTCTTATCTATCCACTACTAAGATTAGGAGTTGCCCTGGTTTCAGATGGAATAGAGTTAATTTTCTTATTAGTATCTAGCACAGTGTTGTTTATTATTATTATCATTATTATAATTATAATTTATTTCAGTTATGTTCTTATCTCAACCCACACGTTTTGCTTTTTTCCAGTTCTCCTCCCTATCCTACTGGGGAATGGGATAAAGTGAGTGAGCAGGTGTGTGGTACTTAGCTGCTGTCTGGGATTAAACCACAACAGAAGTGAAATATGAAAGATTTAAAGCAAAACAAACATAGATACACTTACAAAACAAACCAAATCCACCTCAGCTCGGAGGGCAGAGGAGAAGGACTTCAGACAAGCCACCATTCCCAGGTTATAGCTGGGTTGGCATTAGCAGCAGAAGGTCAGTAGACTCGAAAAACCACAATGTAACTTACAAAGATTTACCTTATATCACCGCACAATAGGAATAAATAAAAAGATTCACTTGGTGAACAGAGTGGGTAGCTGACAGATATTAATGGAAAGAACATAACTTCTAATTTTAACCACAGAAGTTATTAGGTGCAAAGCACAAACAAATAGTGAGCTGTAGGGGATAAAATTGCTCAGTGTAGCAGAAGGCTTGTTAGCCTAAATGCCTGAAACATTCTGTGGCATTAAATGTGCTTATACCAATTTTGTATAATCACAGAAATAGAACCTCAAATAAGTTTAATTGTAGATGTTAGATGAAAATAATGAATATTGCTGACTAGAGTTCCCTACCACATACACTGTGTTTGTTTTGATGAGAGTAACTCACATACAAAAATATCCGTGTTTATATATAAAGAGAGAGATTTTCTCCAAAAATATATGTATCTCTGTGTTATATTTTATTAACAGGAATAAAATGGTAAATCAGTAGATAGAGGTTCCTCTGGCTATTTTGGAAATAATATTAAACAACCTTAGCTTCTTGACAGTATAGAATGGAAGCTTTCAAACTAGTGGGAAAAAAAGCTTAATTCCCACCACCAGGTCTATCCTGCTCTTTTCCCCCCCTTTTTTTTTTTTTTTTTTACAGGTTGGGAAAATTACTAGAAATCAGCTTCATATCACTGAAGACTAGAAGAAACATATTGCATATGACATTAGTCAGCAACTTTGCTGGGTGATCTGCTGGGCTGTATTCTTCTTTTCCAAATTGGAATGTAGCACTGCAGGCGGTTCTTTGCAACATACAGGACACCCTGTCACTCAAAAATTCAGGATGTCAATGATCCACATATGTCTGTGGATCGAAAGATGGATATGATCTACCTATCAGAGGAAGATCTGAGAGAGCACATGTTGAGAGGCTGAGAGCAGCCTGTAGTTACTTGTGTATTTGTACGCCCAGGGAAGCATTCAAAATTCTCTGCATGTCACAAGTGAGAAAACCGAATGCCACAAGCAGTATCTTTTCTCTGTAATGGACAGCAACTACACTGAAAGTTTTGCCTTCTATTAATGCTTTTAACATCCATGACTGTGCTCCTTCTGACACCTTTGAGACAGACTGATGGGTCCTGGTTTAGGAGCATCATGATCTGAAGTCAAGGTAGCACTCAACATAAGTGCTTGAAAGCACTGAAAATATGGTATCTATTCACTGCCACATCTTACTTAATCTATTCCTAAAAGCACACATGATTTCTCCTCCCAGAAAAGTATTGTGAAAAGCCATTCAGAGAGCAGATGCTATCCTAGCAACAGCTGGATTTTCCTAGCCACCAGACAAGCTCCACTTGGATGTCCTGCCTTCCACAGCTAACATCTATGAAGCTGATTTCCAGTCCTTTTCCCAACCTGTAGTAGTAATAAAACAGGGCAGGTAAGACCTGGTGGTGCTAAATTAATTTTTTTTTTTTTGTTATTTTGAAGGCTGCCCAGGCAGCTTTTCTCTACCTGCTCTCTTCTCCCATTCATTAATAGGGAGCTCCCTAATTCCAAAAGAACAATGATTGGCCTGCTGAAAGTTAGAATCGACAGGAAAAGTTCTCTATTCTATGACTCCTTTTCAGCAAAATCTCATAGGACTTAACACTGACAATTTTTTTCAATAAAGATCAATAAATCCTTCAAGAATGTCTTTCAACACTGAGATTTTTGTGGAGAATTTCAGACTGAAGATGTATTTCTCTTTCTAAGATCTTTTCATCTGCTATTATTGTTTACACCATAAAAAAAATCTAGTTTAATAATATTAGCTTAAAAACTTGAGCAAGAGACCTCAAAGACATGTCACTGGGCTGGAAAAGGTATTACAATAACAGTATAATTGGCATGCTGCTGCTGAAAAATTACATGCCAAGTCTGGGCAAGGAAGAATCTCATGAAGCTGCAGAAGACTTCTGGTTAATCTGTTCCTCCTATTATATCCAAGCCAATCTCAACAAAGGCTAACTTTGTTTTACAGCAATGCCCTGCACATAAGGTTGTGTATTTCTGTGGTTTTCATGTGCTAAAACAGTTAAATACAAAGCTGGACTTAAAGTAATTACTTTTTCCTACTTCTCAAGCATGATCTTGTTGTTTGACTTCAAGCTCTGTGTAGCGATTCACAGTGCTTAAGATATGCCATTGCCCCAAAAGCATTTTCAGGCTTTACAGCTTGGACAAAGATTTATCTAAACCTTACCCCAAAAGGCACAAAATCAATCTTTATAACATAATGTGAAAGCAATCCAGGGGGAAGTGGAAGATAGTTTCAGAAAGGTGTGAAGGACACTCAGGAGGCTAACAGTGAGTTTGTGATTATATTGCATCGCTGTTTTAACAAGGTAGCTAAGGACAGTTCTCATCTCTCAGCAAGGGAGGCAGAATAATATCAAAAGGAAATAATAATTATTGGAAGGATTAACTCAGTTTGCTTTTTTATATCTTAAATAAGGAACAGCAGGTGTTCTCTTATTGCTACAAAAGTAGGTAAAAAAGAAAATACATTTTGTCCACTGCAGTAGATTGTTTTGTAGTATATTTATCTTACCAAATACAACAGTCTTTCTCACACAGAACACTTTTAGAAATACAATGACAAAGTCAGTGATCTATTTTATTCAGAATTATACCAAGCAAAAAATGACAGGGCAAAAAAGTACATCTGGCATAGACCTTATTTAAATGTTTCCAAATTTCAAAGAACTAAAATCAACATATTAAAAAAAAAAAGAGAGAGAAAAGATAGAAAATGGAAATAAAACTCAAAATCAATAAAATACTGCTAGGTAGAAGTAGGAAGCCAAAAAGTGTGGGTTAAATTCTTATTTTGAGTCAGATAAACAAACTGTAAGGTATATTTGATGAATACATCCAAAACAATAATTTTCAAAATACACTAAATTAAAATAGTGTTAATGAAATATAAAATATGGAATTTCATACTATAATATTATGAAAAAACACTTATCGGGATATAAAATTTGGGAAATAAATTTCAGATTCAGCAACTATGTTTAGTTATCATTAGAACCTCAAAAACCTGTATAATAGGCTGCCACCAACTCTAGTGGTTCCTTCAATTGCAGGGTTCCTTCAATTGCAGAGTTCCCTCAATTTAAAAGGAAAATACCTTTGTCATAATTTTGGAATGAATGAAACTAACTTAGGTGTCTACATTGCACTTAATAACTGTATCAGAAAATACAGTACAATATTTCTAAGTACAAAAGTATTATAGAATTTGACACTTTCGTGTCAAGACCTGTGACCATGATCATAGAAAAGAAGAAGAACCATGACAGACTGACTACCAGTGAAATGAACTGAAATTGTAGAACCATAGAATTATTTAGGTTGATAAAGACCTTTAAAATCTTTGAGTCCAACCATAAACCTAACACTGCAAACTCCACCACTAAACCATATCTGTAAGGGACAAATCTCTGGTAAACTTTCTTTGGTTGGATACTGCTAAATTTCCTGACAGACAAAGAATACCAGATTGGAAAACACAGAAAGCTGACAGATAGCCTTTAGAAAAGAGACAGTGATTTCAGAAGAGGCATCAGACTTTTATGAATATTTTTTGTAGAGTTCAAATTTCCAGTGATTAAAACTACAACTAATTGTCTTGCAAATCCTGACTTGTCCCTTCAGACTCTTTCATTTACTTATTAAAATGCACATGTTTATAAGAGTCAATGTGGAAATTAAGGAAGCTAAAGATGAGGTCAAAATGAGCAGGTGAAAGATAACTGCATGTAAACAAGTCTTCTTGTTATTAGAGTGGAAAATAACTTGTTTGAGAACAAAGGAAGAAAGTCCTCCTTTCTGTGATGCAAAAGAACACCCCTACTCTTAGAATCCCTTGTCGATGGACATTTGAGGTGAATGTTGACTGGCTAAGGGAATGGACCAATGTACAACATCAAGATATTTCTGAGAACAACCTGAAAATGGGTCACATTCTGCATTTTCTTTATATTTGTTAGATTTTGGTAAGTGAGGAATCTCAAAGGGAAAGGCTGGTAGTACTTACCAGTGCACAGATGCCTTCATTCTTTCCTCTTTTCTCCAGAAATGTGTGTTTTATAAAGGTGGAGTACTATACTGTTGAATAGAGAGTACATACTGGCCTAACTACAAAAAAGTACTGTATATATGTGATGTATCGTTTAAACAGTATACTGTTAATTTCTAAGAGTTTAAAATTAAATCCAAGAATGCTACTTGTATTAAGAGAATCAATTCTAGGTCCTGAAGGATGTATTAAAGCCCAAAATCCTCTTGTACCAAGAGGCTGTAGGCCTCTTGGGGCCCACTAGTGCTCATCTGCAGACACAGTGTGATATGAACATGCATTTCTGGTACAGCAAGCAGTTTCCTGGGGTCAAGTGCAGACAAATAAAAGCCAGTGTTATTCTTCAAAACAAGTAATGGATTAGAGACTGAACACTAGATAGTAAACCAGCTTTGTTCTTCTTTAACCATAGGAAAAAAACACCCAAGACATTTGCCTGTTCTTTCTCTGTAAAGAACTTGTATTTACTATTCATGCCAAATTGTGATTGAGTCCAAGGAAAACCAGAGGATAATTTAATTAAGAAAACAACTCTTATTGATCTTTGCAGGTTTTGATCTTTGTATAATAATAATCTTGTACTTTTTCCTGTTGTGGAGAAGCTTCCACACACACACAGACACAGTGCTCACAACAGCAAATCAGGCAACAGTTCAACATAGGTTTACATTTGGCAGTAAGTAATGTCATTCAAGGTAATCAATTTAACTAGTCCATAAAATTAAGTAGAACTGTCCTCAAGACATATCAGACCTCCTGATGTGCACACTGCTTACTACTGCTGCTCTTCCCGCTCTGAAAAGTCCATGCCTTTCCTGCTAAGTTTGGTGTGTGTCCCCTTCTTTGGATTACTTCCCCTAACATGTTTTACCATGACAGGGCACTGTGGGGCTCCTCTACCAGACTGAACTAAAAATTGTCCTTTTTAATTGAATATTCTCTCAGAAATTTTTGGTTTGTATTGATTGAGCTCAGTAGCAACCTTTTCTCTTCCACACCTTTCCCTTTATCTCAGCATTAGCTCACTCTAGCTAAGTCAAAAATCTTGTGAAACCTCCAAGATTAATTTAACAATCTTTCCTCCGTTCTGCTTTTCAGTGCTTAGTCATGGGTGTCACTGCACACCAGGTTTTGCTTCAGGAAGGTTTTGCCTTCAGCTTTCCAAAACTTGCTTTTTAATGAGAAAGGTAGAAAAAAGAAAGAGACTCTCGTGCTTTTCCAACAAAACCCTGTCCTCTTTGGTTTTATGCCTGCATTCAGAAGGGACTGTACAAAGACAGTTCTGGTAAGATAGAACTAACTTTCTTTCAGAATCTATGAGCAAGAACATAATTCCTTACTATGGTTTTTTTTTTTTTTCCAAATATTTACTTGGACATTTTCTAATTCACTCAGGTACAACATTTGATTCCAGGCTGAACTTACTTCAGTCATTTGACATTATGGTAACCAAGGTTCACAAAAAACTGCCTTCCCACCTGGGAGCTACATTCACACATCCATATCAAGGAATTCTTTCACTTTCATGACAAATGCTGTCAACGACCCAGTAACGGTCACACTGGAGCCAGGTGGGAGGAGATTTGTTCCCCTTTTCTATGGGAAAGTGTCAGACCTTTTGAACTGTGCTGGAAGTGAAGCCAATATTGAGGAGTAGAGTCAGTTTAATATCTCTGCACATTTGAAAACCATTTGTCCTGGAAGAACCAAACATTTACTTCTCATTTTGCTGCCTCTCCCACCATTCAGCTTTTCCAGTCCTTCAGAACCCAGCTCTCTGAAAGCCTGCTCTTTGGCACAGAAAACAACAGCAGCACAGCTGAAGGAGCAGAACCTTTTCACTGCAAGTAACATCTGTGGGCAGGTATGGGAGACAAAGTCTGAATTTGTGAAGAAGGGATTGCAAAAGCAATGGTGTTGAGACTGAGACAATAATCTTTTTTTCTTACAGTTAATTTCATAATCAGAATTCTCCCTGATCTTGAATAGGAGTCTCTAAGCCTATCTTGCTTGATGATTGGGTAGTTTTGAATTATTTATACTTCGTTATGCAAAAAGCCAGTCTTGATATCCAGGCCTACTTCATAATACATATTGCAACATGGGTAAAATGTTACCTCTCCTGAGCACTTACACTTCCTAGACAAGCCAACAAGAAATTCCTTAACACTCTTAGAAGTAGGTGTCATGCCAGGCATTTGTGTAAATTTTGGAAGTCTACAAAAGAAACAACAAAGACTTACATGATGCCTTTGTTTAAGATGGAGGTCCTGACAAGGATGTTTCCACCAAAGCAGAAAACTAAATCTTTGAACTGTAGAAAGTATTATTAGGAAGGATCTTGAAAATTCATCATGTCCATCTCTAAACCATTGCTGGCAGAGATTTTGTTGAATCTGGATGATGGTAAATTAAAATTGACAAATACTTTAGTTGTCCCTTAAAAGGATCTTTGTTCTAATCCTTAAAATGTGAGGTTTAAACCAATATCACACAATATTTTTAGGACAGTCAAATGGTGGAACAGAGATGCAGCTCATTAGAGGCAGCAAGAAGCTAAGATGGAAGTTCCAGATTCATCTTCTTTAGAGTTCCCTGTAGAAAATGGAAAACTGTGATCTACTATTAAATTTCACCAACAATTACCATTTAGAGTCTGAAGAGGTCAACATTATTTGTGTGCATTGTACCAAAGCCTGAGTCAGGAAGTTAATGGCTGATGGTGGTTGCAAAGCTGTGGTATTTATCTAAAACACTGATATCCTGCATAAAATAATACCTTCAGCAGCTGCGGTTTTCAACAGAACGGCCTTTGAGCAGTTTTTAAGTCACATTGTGGTATTCCTACCCAATCCAGTTCGAAAGAGAACTGGAATATTCATCTTTGCAAAGAAGAAATTAAAATGCAGAACACCATAGAACTTCCACAAACAAACTAAAAATCCAGCAGAAATATTGATCGCCACGCAATGTTTGCTACTTTCTCTAACAGAAGGTATTTAGATTCTAAACCCTTTATTTAACCATTCTGTAGGGCTGCATTTTATGAAACAATTAGTTTTTGAAAGAGTGTGTTATTAGCCCCGTGACTTGAGTTCTGTGCAGCAGCTACATGACCACCTCAGACGTTATCCTTTATAGCTTTGTGGCAGCAGGATGATGAGCACTATCATATCACTGACAATAGCTGGACACTGCATACTCTGGTTTGAATCTGACTCATTTTGACCTTTAACCATTGCTTTAAATTGTTTCCAAGTGAAACTCTTGTGTGTCATTTTTCCCTATGTGACTTTACAGTTCTTCAGTTTTCATTGCACTTTATATAAACTCAGCCCTTATGCTCTGAATTTAGCTACCTGAATCCATACTAATTGCAGGCATTTTTCTTCGGCTCTGCATCTGGCTTTTAGGCTTTTAGTACAAGATGGTCTTTTCAGCAGCTGGCCATTTAATAATGATGTTTTCTGAAACTTGACAACAATTTTAAACCCTTCATTTAAGCTGAAGGCTCTTTGAAACAGGAGATGTAGAAATCAATTTTAAATTACAACTTCAAATTGGAAGTTTGACTCCGGAGGATGGATTCTCTAGTACATAAGATTTCCATTGAGCTTTGTAGTTATGACACTATAGCAGAATAAAACCCTATGACTGAGGCAAAGAAGTGGGACTTCAGCACTTCCTTGGAGTTAAGTAAATACATAAGCACTACAGTGAAACAGGTTCTGGCCATGGAGAAATAAGTCAAGGCATGTTGCTATGCCTCATTTCCTGCATACAGGACTACATTACTGAGGCACATGTCACACTGACCTCCACAAAGGAGTGTTTGAGCTCTACAGCTTCAGGATGCTCAGAGAAAAGCTCTTTGGAAATACATACTTACTTAAATGCAATCACGTACCACAAAAATAAAAGCAAACTCTTTAAAAGTTCAGTACACTTATTTCTAAAAGTAACTGTAGCAAAACTGACTTTTTAAAGCCCCAAATAATCAAATACAACTGCCAATATCACTTGGCAGAACAAACTTCTAGCTTCTAAATCTCTGTTTCTTATCCTTTCCTTTGCATCTTCCACCACAATGTAGACAATTGTGTTATCACTATTTGGAAGCAGTAATACCTCTCCTGCATCAGATCTTTTCTAAATGACCTTTTTGACTATTTCACTTTCACCTCTTAAATACGATTGAAGTTTTAACTGAGCACCATCAAGCAAATCCAGCATGACAGACACTCTATCATCAGGCTATTGCTAATATATTCATTACTTATGATATTTACTGAGAATTTGCAATGAACATTGGTGAATACTCCCCTCACTCTTCTATTGCCATTCTTATGAACATATTGCTATTTCTGAAGAGTTGAACATGAGAAAAAATTTACTGCTTTGCTCTCCTGGTGTTAGTACTGGATTCACATATTCAGGAAAGGGTAGTTGTTATGAAAAGGAAATGTTCAAGCTGAAGGGAGTCAAGTTCTTTTGCTTCAGCACTATTAAGCAAAATAAAACTGTTTTCCTTTTACCTGAATTGACTACACAATTAGTGTAGCATCTTGCTTAAAAGCACTTTCTAAATGTCTGAAAAAATATTATAGTTCCACACGATTTAAGTATCTAGCTTCGATAAGAGATAGTGATGCTGCTACACCAGAATTAGTTGTCTTTCCAACCTGTACAGCAATAAAAATCAAGAAATTAAACATACTTTTCCATATCTTTAGCCAGAGTACAAGCTCTAGGCCAACAAAAGACTCTGTTCCCTGGACTTCCCTAAATTTTGTTGTGCTTTAACTTAGACTAAGAAGAAAAAATAAGATAAATACAACATGGTTTTACCAGAAGTTGTTTGCACACAAATAACCACATATTTCTGCTTGATGACAAAGTTATTTTTTACATGGTACAGTTGGCTTAAATTTGATTTTTCTCAATTTCAGTGAAGAGATATATATAAGAAAGTATAAGCAAAGCTGAACAATTTGAGGATTAACTGGCAAAATGCAAGGTGGGCATCTCTGCTGGTTTTCTCTGGAAGAGAGTTAATTTTTTTCATAGCAGGTAGTTTGAGGCTGTGTTTGGGATTTGTGCTGAAGTAGTGCTGATAAGACTTACACGGTGTTGAAGCCTTTTGTGCTCCTCACCCCAACCCAACAGTGAGGAGGGTGGGGGTGCACAAGAAATTGGGAGGGGGCACACCCAGGACACCTGACCCCAACTGACCACAGGGATATTCAATACCATATGATGTCATGCTCAGTATTGAAACCTGGGGGAAGAAGATCGAAGGGGGAAACATCAGTGTGATGGCATTTGCCTTCCCGAGTCAGTGCTACATGTGATGGAGCCCTGCATTCCTGGGGATGGATGAACTCCGCTTGCCCGGGGGAAGCTTGTTTTGCTCTGCTTGTGTGCTCGGCTTTTGTTTTCCCTCTTAAGCTGTCTTTATCTGATTTTTGTCCCTTTTATTATTCCAATTCTCTCCTCCATCCCACCACAGAGGAGTGAACAAGCGGCTCTTTGGGACTGACTGTTTGGGGTTAAACCATGACAGTAACACAGGAAAAAATGTTTTTTAGAGATGGGAATTATGAAGCTGACGGGGGTTAATAGCAAAGGAGATTAAGTCTGGAAATGATCCAGCTGAATACTTACACAAAATAATCAGTGGTCATGGAGTTGATCAGAATGATGATAATTCAAAACATTGAATAAAGTAATGAATAATCAGAGCATCGCAAGGAAAGAAGTGGGTGATCATCTTTGAGACTATGAATAATAGAAATGGACCAAAATTCAGTCATGCAAAAGGTCATGTACATAGAAACACCAAAAATTTCTAATGTGGATTGGAGTTCATCAATGGAAATTACTGAGCAAGGCACTGCTGGGTTAACTGATCACATGGTGACAGAACTATCCACATGATACATCTTTGAAAAGAGCATATTATTAAAGACTGTACCAGAAGAGTTATTTCCAGTAGAGAACAGCAAGCATTTTTTCCTACACAAGGTCCTGGTGAAAATTTCCCTGCAATTCTCTGTATAATTTGGGTTATCTGTGTGCAACCAAGACAGGTTCAAATGCAGACAGATGAAAGGGACAGGAAACAATGAAGCAGTAGAAATAATACAAAACTAGAAAAGGTTTCCCTACAAATCAAAGAGTGAGAGGGGATATTTTTTGTTGACTATAAGCATTGGAGTAATACTAGAGAGGGGAGAGCAGTTTGAAGTAACAAAAAATTTGAATTAAACAGAAATATTATAAATCGGTTAAGAAACATTTAGTCAGGAAAACAGATGTTTCTAATCATTCAAAGAGTGAAGTACTGGGAGATCCTTCTAACAAAAATGGAACATAGAGAACTAATGTAGCTAGTAAAACCGGTATGTACTACTGCTTTTAAAAAGATCAGCATATGATAATGATGTGTTATACTCTTTGCAATAGCTGGGTACTAACAGTATGTAGTTCGGGCTTCTCGTTGGATCATTTTTTTATTATCCTACATATGGTAGGCAGTCTACATGCAATTTACAGTTTTTACTCAATGGATCAGCACCTCTTCTCACTAGAAAGCATGAGCTGTAACTCTGGAACAGAAACTCTGTAGGCTTGTCAGGCAGTACATGGGTGCTCTTCACACACTATTTCCATATATATATATTTGTTAAGTGGTTCACTGAATAAATAACTTTTTTTTTTCTGTGATTACAGAGTGACAATAATTGGTATAAACATTTTCTTCCAAAATTCATGCTTTATTCTACATCCATCATTAACATGTATGAATATAAAATGACAATATTTTTTCTGCTCATTTTTATAATTTTAAGAGGCACCTGTGACATAATACACGACACACTAAATAGCTTAGTTTCTACTATTCTTACATATTCATACACAATTCACCTATTCCAGTTCTCTCTGAATCGATAAGCATTGTCATTCTTGAGCAAAATTATATCATCTCAAGAAACAAGTCCACTTATCCACTTTCTCTTGCTATACATTAACTTTTTTTTTTTTAATTCCATATTGAGTTCAATATTGTGGAAAACAGTGACTCTTATAGCCACTAGTAACAATATAAAAACCAGCTTCATTTTGTATTAAACCCTGTAAGATACATTTTCAAAGAGGAGATGTTTTCCTATATTATTTAGGTACTTGGGAAAATGCCATCCTGAACAGTATTTTCTAAGTAGTATAGGAAATTGGTTATTGTTTCAAAAGCAATGGACTCTTCTGAACTGGCTGGTTATATTAAGCGTAATATCTTAAGAGGAATAAAAGATTATGTTAGGAACATGCATAATGGGGAAAAACACCTCAGAACAAAATAAAACCATGCAAAGAATAAATAATGACCAAATAGAAATCCATAAATACCTCATGTGTTTTTTTATATTAGCTGTTAATAATGGCTGCATTACAGAAATGTTTTCCTGATGGAAAACTAAGTGGTATGAAGGCATGTCTGCAATAATTTACTATTGAAATTCATTCATTTTGTTCAAAAGCAGACCAAAATTTTGCCTTATGGAAAAAAAAAAAAAAAAAGATGGTAATAATTCATTGAAACTGCTAACTCAAGAGAGCCCAATTAAAAGTCTTACAAAGACAGAAGCATGGGTATCTTTCTCCCTTAGGGCAACTAGACAAGATTAACAGTATGCTTGCACTCTTGGGTATTTCTCAGTGTGTTACCTCAAGGATTACAAGACTAATTGTGCATGATTTTACCTGGGGGGAGGTGTGTGGGATTCTTTCTCTCTTGTTGGTTTACAGAGCATGACCTATGGTAAATGACTGAAATTTTATATCAATACAAGAAAATTACATCTATGGCACCACAATACACAAATGGCAAATAATCTGTCCCATTCCCTGCACAAACAATGAAATGTTGTAAACCACACCTCATCAAGCTTTGTCAAGTAATAGGGAATGGTATTCTGGTCTTAAATGCAAGTAAAACACTTTACATGCATTTAGATATTTCTCCCCTACTAACAAAACTATACAAATATCTGCATGTGTCCTGAATATATAAGGCAGAACATACATGTTTCTGATTTAAACAATGTGATAGTCTATTAAGGCACTTAATCACTCCCTAATAAAATATATTGTGAACTTCTGGGGAAACAATACACTCACAATTAAGCACCCATTGTCTAGACAAGCAGCAACATCTATCCCATAAGTAACAATAAAAACATTTCTATGATAATATACAAATACCTGCTTTCTAAGAGTGCTGTGTTCACTCTGCTTCAAGAGCCAAAATTATTTGAATTGAAATGCATTCACATAATTCCAGTTAAATATAGTCTTCATTTGAAAATTACACAGAAATGCATAAGTAGTGAAGAAACACCACATTTTAGGCAAACTTTTCCACTACCTTCCAAAAACTTTACAAGATACACTTTCTTATGATGTATTATCTAGGTGTGGAGTAGAAACTCAGAGTAATAGAACAAGCTAAAAAAAAGTTTCAGACAGGAAAGGTGATGGAAGAAGTACAGACTGAGAGATATCACCATCTAAAACAGGCAGGTGGGCAAAGAGAAGACCATAAATGAAAACAAAAACGTGAGCATCCTTCTCAAAAATGATGCCCATTCATAAATGCAGGTATGAAGTTACCTGCCATGTGCTCAAACCCCAGCTGGCGATGTGCTAGACCTGAGTTGCGCCTAAAAGCAGACACCCACGCCCTCGGTGTGGATGGCTGGACAAAGGCGGGCTTTCCCCCTGCTTCCCCGGGCAGCGCCCGCAGCAGGCAACCCCGCCGGTGGATCTACGCGAATGCCGGAGGGAGCGGGGTCGGGACCCGGCGCGGGCAGCGGTGCCGCCGCTCCCGGCGCATCCCGGCTTCGGTACCGCGGACAGCTCCGCACTCACCGTCCTCGTTCTCGTCGAAGACGGGCGCCCTGTGGGAGTGGCCGCCCCCCATGTTATTCCGCGGCCGGCTCCGCATCCCCCGCCGCCAGCATCCCGCGGGACGCGCCGGGGCAGCCCGGCAACGGGGCAGCTGCCTCCCGGCTCCCAGCCCCGGCCCAGCCGGGGGAGCCTCCACAGGGCTACCAATCACCCTGCGACATGGAAGCTATCCGTGTGCCCCTGGCAGAGCCCGCTGCTGGCTGGCGCGCTCCGACTTGGCCCGTGTCTCATCGCGGAGGGGCAGCGGAGGGAGGGAGTTCGGGGAGGAGGGAGGGATGGGGGGGGGGTGTGGGAGGAGGCGGAGGTCCTGCTGCTGGTGGCTTTTGGTAAGCGGTAAAAGCTGGATCTACCTGGATCCTTGCGGATCCTCCCTCCTCCTCCTTTCCTCCTCCCAGACCTCCCCTAGGGAGCGCGGAACCCCCGCTCCCGCCCCGACAGCGAGGCCGGGACCCCCGCCCTGCGCTGCCCCGGCGGCGATGCCTGGTGGGGAGCGGGATCGAGGATGGGGAGAGGCGGGAGGGGCAAGCGCTGCCCTGGGTCCAGTTGATGTTTGTTTTGCCTCCCAACTGGGAGGGGTGTTCATCCCAGGCAGCGCGGTCAGTTGACCGAACTTCACTGAGTTTACAAAGGGGAGGGGGAGAGAAGGAAAAGAGAGACATTCTCTCCCGTTTCCTTCCCACCAGGAAGAGCCGGGAGAGCAGCCCGGCCCCGCAGCGCCACCTGCGGGCGGGACAGGGGTGGCCCTGGGTGGGCCCGGCGGGAGAGGGCGGCAGCTTTGGGATCGTCCGGGCGTGCAGTTGGTACAGGTAGATGTGTGTGTTTGTATGTATACACACACACACATATATATATGTATTTTAAAATTACTCCCCTGTAAAAGTGCATCAGGGAAAACCGCCAGCACCGCTATGGTATAACACGAATCACCTGCCATACAGGGAGCAACGAGGGCTTTCTGCAGTTGCTCTTGGTAGTTGTAGACAGAAATAGCTGTCTCACTCTCTTCCAAAAATGTTACTGTCAGCAACTTTTGGGGTGAAGTAGAAACAATTACGTTTGAAACTTCCTCCAAAGGAAAAGAGGTTAAAAAAAGGTAATTTATCTATATTATTATTGTGTCCAGGTCAAAGTCTGTGCACTTCCCGAAGGGGAAATCTGCAGGAAAAAAACAAAACAAAACACAAACAAAACAACAACAACAAAAAACAACCTGAAAATCAAAAGGAAGTTGCATTTTTGGTTTCTTCACTGTTACAAGAGGAGAAGAGAGAGAAGGAATAGGATCTTGAAGTCAGGGTACATGTGTTTCCATATATACAGGCAGAAAGACTCTCATATTCTCCTGCAATATTTACCACCCTTCTTTCAGTATAGCTGTTTAGAAAAGCCAAAGAACAAATTCTACATGAAGTAGGAGAACTTTCAGTCTCTTTGCTTATGATTTTTACCTGTCCTAGTTACTCTCATCACCTGGCTTTGAACCCAGTATAATCTGCTGTAACCTCTCCGGAAAAGGTGATTAGACTTGAAGGAAGTGGGTAAGATCCTGTGCTGTGTGGATGAGATCTTGCAGCAGCTACAAACCCAGAGAACTGATAAATTCAGACATTTTGATATTTTTCCATAAGTAGACAGGGACAGATTGTATCACCTGCTGATACACCTTACTTAAATCATTTGGTTTACCATTATTTCCATATGAAAGCATTTGCAAAATAGGGAAGCTTTCAAAACTTTTACCCATGACTGTTCTTCTAAACTGTAGTCTGAAAAGCATTACTTGTTCTTTGTTATTCTTTTGTTTATTACTCACCCATTCAAAGATTTAGTCATCCAGTCAAAAGCAGAAATGATATCATGTTACTGATGTTAAGTTCCTTCAGTCAGAAGACAACATTAGTATATAGAAATCACAGACCTTCAGCTCTCTTCTGTGTTAACGAGCCATTATAGTGCTTTATGTTAATCCATATTCTTTAGCAGGAGCAAGGAGGACTGCACTTACATATTAACACATTTCAGCTGATAAGAGTTATCATCTATCTAAGTTAAGGGCTTATATCACGTCAATCTAATTGCTTCAATTCATGTGAAACTGTTTTAAAGTGCCCTTCCAAGCAATGGGAAGAAGAACTAATTTGCCAGGGTGTTCCCAGGCTGATCATTTTACACACAAGAAATACATCCATAGGATATGGACATGGGACGAATAGGAGCAGCTTGGAATTTGCATGCAGAATATACAAATTCATTAAAAATTACAAAACTGTTCCCAAGAGTTATTCTTTTTTTTTTTTTTTTTTTTTTTTTAGATCTTAATTCCTTCATATAGACTAAAAATTTAACAAGTCTTCTGAGACGATTTTCTTGATTTTATATGACATCATGAACCAAAACAATTCTAGCAATTTACGGGACAATCAGCTGACTCCATCAATTAGTCAGTCCTACTAGACCAATGTGTCTTTTTGACTTCTATATGGATTACCACACTTTTGCAACAAATTTGCCCTTGATTTGTGAAAAATTCTGGGTTATGTTTAAACATCAGCATAACTAGGACATTAAGAAAAACAACACGCTATGTTAATGTGAGATGTGGAAAAATTAACATGTAATAAAGTATTGATGAGTCATTGTTTTGTGATTTATTAATTGATAACATTATGTTCCTCTATAACTCTTTTGCTTGAGTAGTGCCAGACAATATCCTTCACAGTCATTTTCTATAGAAACACACCAAAACAATGATAGTTCGACAAGAATTGTTGGGTTTGCTCTCCTGAAGGCAATACAATGTACTAATTGCTACAGTGCCTTTGTTCTGAACAAAGATTTGTTTGTATAATACTCACCAGCTTCCTGGGAGCATCAGCATTTCTATAGCTAAATCAAATGTTGTTTACATAATGATGTCCAATGGAACAGAGGGCATTAAGCCTAGATGTGTGCTCAAGGCCCAGCAAAGACTCAGGGAAATCAATGGCAGTTTTCCAGTTTTCCAGTATTGACATGAATAATATCAAGCCTTGAATACATAGGCTGCTTATTCACATAGTCCTGGGCTTCTCTTTGTTCTTTGCAACCCTTAATGCATGCTAAATTCTGAACAGATGCATAACTTCAGTATCATTTTTCTTTTTTTTTTTTTTTTAATACCACACAGAACAATCTGAATTCCATTGCATCTGCTCCAAATTTAGCAACAACTCTTCAGGAACAATTACTCATGTGTTTTTCCAATTGCTTTTGTAAATCAGAAATAAGTCTGACATTCTATATCATAGCATCATGCATAGCAGTGACGCTCTCTGAAGCCTGAGAATTCTCAGTACAATTAAACTTTTACTCTTCTGGGACAGATATTTCTAAGCTGCAAGCAGTCAGAGTTTCTAAGTCTTGCAATGCCAAAACCAAACCCAACTTCTCATGGTTATCTGTTTTCCTAAAAGGCAAATCAGGTTTTACCTGAGATAAACAAAGTTCTAAACTTAAAAACATGTTTTATTTTTAGCTTGTAACTGCTGCATAGCCTATGCAGAAAACACGGTCTGGAAAAGGGACAGTCTAATAGAGCTTATTTCTTCCCCCTGTAAATGAGAAACTGCAATCAGCATGAACATCATTTTAAGATATTGTTTTACATTTTCGTTTAAGGCCTATGTTTTCTGGCTTAGATTAATCGTGATTCTTTCAGATTTCCATGCAGAGTTAGCAATAAAGAAAATCAAATATGATTACACTCCTTTGCATTATAAAACTTCCCTTAGGGAATTCAGTGGTTTAAAGCCAGTAATTCTATGATTACAACTTTTGTATCAAAATGCTTCTGATGAGACTTACAGGGTGACCTTACAGTTCTTGATTTCACAGCATACCTTGTTGATATGCTAATATTTGTAAATTGCAGAGTGTTTATACTGACATTTTTGTGTCTGAATATTATCCTGGACTTAACAAACAAGATATTGAAATAGTATCTTTTATCTTTATGATTACTTTTAAAGGAAAGATGATAGTCCCCTCCTTGGAAACCAGTAGGGTCCCCACACCTATTCCTATTCTATTCTATTCTTTCACTTTGCACTAGACTGCAGTAAGCTCACTTTGGCTCTTTACTATGTCAGCTGAAGCAGTGCTAAATCTGCTCAAACTCTGTTTTCAAACCACATCTGCTCCCCCCAACCCCCTTCAGATCAGTAGGATGTGATAAAAGGCAGAACATGCTGAAATCAGAAAAATATTTTCATCTTTCCATAGTTTGCTCTCAGAGGATGGTCTCTGCTCATTTTTGTTTGTATTTTGGAGAACTTATGTATTGGAAGTATTTGCTAAAGAAACCAGCAAGAGTCAAGAACCTGAAGTACATGCTGAGAGTTTTCTAGGCACTCTTCATGCATAAGTACTTGCTGTTCCAAAGAAAGACCAGAGTCTGTGCAAATTGACTGACTCTTATTTCACCCCTGGATGAATTTGGAGAAAACTATTTCTCCTAAGGTTCTATCAAGGCACTCTTAAAAACCTGGAGTTTTGTTAAGGTTTACTGTGAACAGCAGTGAGTCTGATTGACATCACCTGGATATGCAGTAAGTGACAGGGTATAAGAACTGGTTCAAGCATAGATCAAAGTTTCCTTTACTTTGCCAAGGTTATGGCATTGCTGAAAGAAAGTGGTTTAATTTAGCTTCCCAGACTGCTCTCCCAACTGCTCCTTTCCCAGCAGTCCCATCTCCATTCCTCAAGGCACCAATTTAAAGCATAATGGAGTTTTGGACTAATCCCAGCATGGGTCATCCAGTATCTGTGCAAGGATGAAAGGAGCCATAGCCAAGATAATGGAGCATGGAATAAACTTGTAGACAAGTTGTGTACAATCTGATCTCATGGTTAGAATATGAGTGTTTCTTTTCCCACCATCCATTATACAGGGATGACTAACAGCTTTCATTAAGGTTTTGTAGTGGGTTTCTGTGGCTGGGTTTTGGTAGTAGGGGGACTGCAGGGTAGGGGGGGCTAAAGGGGTGGCTTCTGTCAGAAGCTGCTAGAAGCTTCCTCTGTCCTGTGGAGCCAATGCCAGCCGGCTCCAGCTCCTGCCGCTGGCCAAGGCCAAGTCAATCAGGAGTGACAGTAACACCTCTGTGATAACATATTTAAGAACAGAAGGTTGTTGCACAGAGAGAATTCCAGCCAGGGAAGAGCAGAGTGAGAACATGGGAACAGCAGGGTTGACACCAAGGTCAGTGCAGAAGGAGGGGCAGGAGGTGCTCCAGGCACTGGAGCTGAGGCCCTGCAGCCCGTGGTGCA
>JAWWLV010000144.1:61121705-61140561 GCA_035041135.1 Platyrinchus mystaceus | reverse complement strand
GACCCACGGGACAGCAGTTTGGGAAGAACTGCTGCCTGAAGGATGGACTCATGCTGGAGAGGTCCATCAAGGACTGTCTCCTGTGGGAGGGACCCCACAGGAGCAGGGGAAGGACTCCTCTCTCTGAGCAGCATCAGAAACAAAAATTGACTGCAACCCCCATTCCCTGTCCCCCTGCACTGCTGGGGGGGGAAGAGGGAGAACATGGAAGGAATGAGTGGTGGGGGGAAGGTGTCTTTAATGCTGTTTTATTTCTCACTCTTGGCTCTTATCCTGTTAGTAATAACTTTAAGTAATATTCTCACTTTGAGTCTGTTTTGCCCGTGAAGGTAATCAGTAAGTGACGTCTCCCAGCTCTTATCTCTACTCATGAATCCTTAGCTGTTTAAGCAAAACTAGAACTATTTATTTATACAGAACCCTAAACTGGTAAAAAGGGGAGAGGCAGTTCTGCACTACAGTGGATACACTGGGGTCCGAATTACAGTAAATTTGGGGCTGAGCTTCTAGTAAGGTTCTAGTATAACTTATCATATACTTTATCTGTACAATACTGTGATGCCAAACAAGTAATCAAACCAGATTAAAATACTTCTATGCACAGCAAACACCATACCAGACAGCATTGGCTCTAGAAACAGTTCCCAACCTGCTGGAGTGCCTCAGAATTTGATTGTCTACAGAAAGGAATTCAACATCCTGTGTGTATTCAAGGAATGAAAAGAAAATGAAGTTACTGGAATCTAAGATCAAAAGTGATTACAGGTCCAGAATTGCTGGTCCCAGTTTGGACATATTTCTACTGAGTCATATTTTTGCAGTTGGCTTCAGTCACAGCCTGATCAGGTCCATTATGGACATCTTGTGATTTGACACTGTTACACTAAATCTCAGACTGATAAACCCTAGGCAATTTTCACTGCAGTATGTAGCAGAAATCACTTCAAAATAGAGAGCATTTTGTTCCTTTGTAGCTTTTACCTGTTTCTGTGGAATTCAATGTGGTATGCATTATTTATTTCCCTCAGCACCAGAAATAGCATGGAAAACTTGTGAAAGGTTTTTGAGGTACCTTCCTGGGTATGACTCAGGTTTTGAAGTCTATGGCCTGAGAAAGAAAACCCCAATAGTTATGGTTGGAATTTGAGAAACTTGGGAAAGAAAACCCCAATAGTTATGGTTGGAATTTGAGAAACTTGGTGTCAGCTCTCTGCAACACTATGTGTGGCTGTCTTAAGGTCCAAGGCCACACTTTGGTCTGAAACAGCTGTGGTAGGAGCAGAGTCAAGTGATGTAAGACCCCAAAAAATATAAAAAAGAGTCAAGAGATTGGTGCACGCAGGTACATGAATAGGAAGCATGGACAAAATATCTTCTGCCTGCACAGGTTTTGGTCACAGCCTTTGGTTTTACATTTGGGATGTTGGAAAGGAATTTTTCTATGCCTTCTGAAGGCATCAAAGCATATATATGATAAAAGACTTCAGAGACCACAGGACCCTGTTGTGATCACCTTACTGCAACATCGTGTGCTTGAGCATGTTCAGCTTGGACACGAAACTGCAACCAGGGATCCTCACGTTCCACTCCTGCTGCTCATGGTCTGTGACCCCTCCACACTTCTTTATCTTTCCATCAGGTGTTTTCATGTACGAGGTATATTTTTCAAATTAGACTTCTTGCAACTTAAGGAATGGGCAAATGAGGACATCTAGAGTTTCTTCCTTTTCTTTAAAGAGACAAACTGGTTCCAGCACCAGGGCTGTAGAAATAAGTGTTGCTGGAGAATCACAGGGTCAAACAAGAACAGACAAGAGATGTACGTTCCCAGAATACCTCCTGAGTAGCTGTACTTGCCTTTTTTTCCAGTACAACTGCTACAAGCTCCTGCCAGTAACTTAACACACCTCCTGCCCCTCCCCACAGCAAGTATTCCAAAGGAGGTTGTACTGGATCTGTGCTTCCTGCAGCAGCCTGCTCTGGGTGTTCTGCTGCTCGTTGGTGCAGCCATTACCATGCACTGCAATAGCACAGCTGTTCCCTTTCACAGCCTGTACCAGCCCTCTGTGGTTTATGTTCCCCTCAATCTTAGCTGTTTAATAGGCTTTATTGCTTAACGATTTTTTTCTCTCCTTCTTCATGTAATATATCTGTATCTGGAGCACTGGGGATTCTCCATTAATAACTCGTCCTATTGTGTTTTGTCACATCCTTTCTTGTGACTAGTAATTTATCAGCAGCATTGACTGATGTAAAATTATAGACTTCCCAATCTTTCCTAGCCTGCAGTGTGTCTTTCAAGAACTCATAAAGTAGCTCAAGTGATGAAGAGCCCTACTTTACAGAATAGTTAAGAGGCTGCTCTTTTAGAGCTATTACATTTGGGCTATTAAGGCAAAACACTAAATAAGAATGCCAGCGTGACTTACAATTCTCTTATCCTTTTTCTTCTCAGGAGTATGGCTACACCTTTTCATTTAGCTTTTTTGTTGGGTTTGTTTTGGTTTGTTTTTTTAATTTGGACATAAACCATCAGAACTGCTCAAGACATGCATTCTCATCTCAGAGATAAGAAATGATAAGCTAATAATTTGAAAACTGAAGTCATCCGTTGAAGATCACAAGATAAAACCATGCACATTGAACTTTGTACAAGGAACCATGGTGATTTTGCGCACAGGTAGCTGAGAAATGAAAGAAAGAAAAATCAATTGTTCACAAAAGTGGCACCTGGAGAAACTGTTATAAAAATTAATTGGACGTGTAAAATAAGGAAAACATTATTTGCTGAATATTGCCCATTCCATTTGCTAAAATTTGTTGAAGTAAAGCCTAGATAGAAGCATTCATTAATTGTTCAAGTTTGCAGCAAAGCAGCAAAATTCATATTCAAATTTACAGAGCAAATAAAATTTGAAGGTTGCCATTTGTCTGTTGAACAAATTGGATGAAATCCAAACTTTTTAAAGTTTTCTTGAAATTAGTAATTTTATCATGTTCCACTACCTTAATTGCTTAGAGGGTAGAAAATAAATACTTGATAATTAAAAAAAAAAAGCAAAAACCAACCCCCCCAAAAAAACCAAAACAACGAACCAAAACTAAAGAATAACACTGTAGCCTGAAGAAAGATGTCTATATTTTCCTCTGATTTGGTCGTTTTGCTGTTCTTCGGATTTAATCACATCCTTCTCTGCCCTTATCTCATAAAAAGATTTGCTGCACGTACATTCCATAAATGCACACTAGACTATAATCTGTGCAACAGGATGGTAGAAGAGACAAAGCAGGAGAAATAGGCTTAAATGTGCTTTGTGAGTGAGGCCTAATGGTGCTTGAGAACTACATGACTTAAAGATATGTAATTGCACCTTGTGAAAAATAACAGGAGTTATGTATCTGACACCTTGTAATTTACCTTTGGTCACTCATAAATGTGGAAAAACATTTTGCTGCTTATTGCTATTGCATTTACTGGAATCATATCCAATTAACACAAGAGCCCAGCTATCTGTCAGAACCTTGTCATACAGCCAAAGTCATCACCAGTCTCTATAAATTATATTTCCATGAACCCACTAAGCTCCTTTACCCCTTGACCATGCATTAGTTCAATAAAAAAATGACACTAATAAAGCTTTCCATGAAGGTATGTTTAGCTTCTCAGCTCTAGGATTTCCCTCAAGTGAAACTACTGCAGAAATGCCCTGAATAAACATGTCCCTAGGACTGTGACTAGGTGGGGGTTTTTTCCCCAACACTGGTTACATCATCATTACGGGTTTGGTTTGACACAGGAACTGAACTTCTAAAGCAACTCTCACAGTTCAGTCAATCTATTATGCTTTGCTTTGCATCATAGAGCAGTCTCAGTACACAGTCTGGATTCCTCTGGGATGCACCAGAACCAGAAGATGACTTGTACAGGTGCAGCTGGGGCAGCCTGTTGGTACTGGGCAGTCAGCCCATGGTATCATAACAGAAGTCGTTTAACTGAAACCCCCAAAACACATACAATATGAACATTACAGCCTCAGCACCAGCTCTTTCCCACTCCAGATCTGCTCCAAGAGCACTGAACTGATTGCTAATAGAGAAGACATCTCCAGGCTTCTGACTGCCTGGCCTCTAACAAGTTATAGCCTCTGTTTCTAGACTTTTTTGCCTACCTGTCCCCTTCCCACACCCCATCCTTCCACACCCCTCACTGAAGTTTCTGCCATTGTCACGAACATGAAGTACCATATTATTAGATCAGTTGCAGAATTTACCTGCTCTTTCCCTCATCTCTCCCCCTCCAAAAAAAAAGGTAATCTGAAAATGCAGCTTAGAGAAAAAAGAGTGGTGAAGAAAAGTCTCTGTTATATACAGTCACATCAACATTTTGTTCTGTATTACACTGCAGCTTATCTCAATTTACATTCAAGCAATGATTCAAACAGAAAAATGTGTAAAAGTACTGGGAGAGGCATCCTGTTTAAAGTCCTTAATACTGTGTATAGGTTCAGGCAGTGAGCAGACTACAGCTGGATGCATCAGCTGTCCCTAGGAGTCAGTCAGCTGTGAGAAATGAATCTGGCTCCTGGAGGGAAACCTGCAGGATAACATACATTTGCAGCGGTCATTTTTTTCTTGTTAAAGTACACTTGGACATCCAGTTTGGAATAATCATGCTTGGTTAGGAAGGGGAAGGAACCCTTTCTACACAGAGTAGACAGTGCAGAAATGGAAAATTGGCTATGCTCATCACATCTGTGGTTTTCTAGGATTCCTAGTATATGCAGCTCTGTAGTTGTCATTGATTTGATGTTGTTGTAAGTCCTTACAATGTGAAGAAACTCCTATCATTTTGCCATGTTTGCCATGTTCTCCTTTATGCAGATATTATAGCACTGTTTTCCTCTGAAAATCTGTGTGATGATGTATCTAAATTCAGGAAAGAAACATCTTTCATCTCAAAGTTTAAATTCACATTCAAATTATGCTTTTGTTTTAAAATATCTTAATTTTAACATTTTTATGCCTCAAAAAATAATTTTATCATTACAAAATTAACTAAACTTTTAAATAAATACAGATCTATTAAAGTGTTGTTTCATATGTCTGATATTATTCTGATTCTTCAGGACACAATCAGGCAGGACAGAGGAGAAAAAAAGACACCCAACACATAATGGGCTCATGTCCAATTTCTCCTGTTCTGATACAGAAATGAGACATGACAACTTGGTCTGGATTTTAACACTTTTTAGATCTAATGTAACCATCACAGTTGTGCTTATCACCCTGCAAACCTGTTTATTTTATATATTTCCTGAATTTCTTCTTTATCTTCCTGAACTCTTTCATGACAGAGAACAGAGGAGGAAAAGTAGTACTGTAACAAATACATGGAATTTTTTACAACTGGTGACACAATGTAATATGTGATTCATATATGAATTTTGTGATTTTACCTTACAATGTTTTAAAGTTACTTTAGACTGCATTTGTGAGAATGGTGATATTCACAGAAAATTATAATTGACATTAGAACCCTAGAAACGTAACCAGCTTCCAAGAGGACCCTTTTTTGGGGGGTGTATGTAAAGGTGGTTGTCTCTTCTCCTTCTCAACAAACATTCATGAGTAGAGAGTTACAAATGGCCTTGGTGCTCAACAAATGCCAATGTTTAGGAACAACTGCCACCTGCTGCATCCATTCCTCTGTCTATGTGTGTATTTTCTATAATGAAAGTCCCATTGTACCTTCAAAATGGAAAATAGGCTAAAATAGTGATGCAAATAGGGAACTGGAAATTAAAGAAATTAAGCTAAAGAAATTATTGTTTCTCCTTCCATTGCTCTGAACCTGAAATCCAATTAACATTACCAAAGGCAGCTTGTCAAAACTGTTTCATTAGGTACCAAAGTTCCCAGAAATAGGAACCCCTTCATGTCTTCTGAGAAACATGAGAAATTTTGAACTGGAGGTCAAAGGAGGGTGATGTTTACTCCCCAAAGGGCTTTGCCCCTCAGCCTGGAGAGGAGAAACACTGCAGCAAGACCACAGGAAGGAACGGAAGTGCCTGCAGGTAAACAAAGTGCAAATATTTGGGTTATTTTTCTTCAGGGACAAAATGTTTCAACTTGCTTATCTGTTTTGTTTCAACTCAGTTTGCAGCCTTTGTCTTGCTGGGCTGGGAGATGGTGATTTGGGATTTGGAGCACATTTGTGTGCCTGAATGAAGTCAGAGTGTGCTTGCTTGCAGGGAAATATGTTGCTGGTGGTTCTTGCTGTGACGCTGCTGCTGTTGATTGAAAGGAGCCTGCTGTGACTTACTGCTGAAATTACAGGAGTCTTCAATAGAGCGACTGACAGCCCTTGGAGGGGGATAAAAAAAAACACAGAAAGGAAAATGTTGTGGTAAAAATATGTTTGTGGTGAAGCTTGTTGATATTAACCGTTCCTGTTATGATCCCAGCAGTGACCTTTTCTCACATAGGGCACTGGAGCTTGATCCAGACAGAAGTATTTGTGAGTGTGCTCACAGACGAGGATTTTAGAGAAGTCCTGGCAGTTTCCATCTGAGTCCCCTCCCAAAAACAGGGTAGCAGCAAGAGTGCAAGGGCCAAACCACCCCACCTTGTGTTGACCCACTATGGCCCATGGACATGGCAGCAATTTGGGAGCCATCCACATAACAGTTTCTGTTCGTCTTTTTTTCCCATTGCTTCTGATTTCTTCAGATCACTAACTATACAGTGTCTACTTCACTGGGATCCTCAGATACTTGTCTAACATAAACATTAACAACAGCCATAGTAGTGGTCATGTTAGAAAATGTCCCCTCGCAAAATCCAGCACAAAAGCATTCAAAATCTGCCCTTTTCAAAAAGCTAGGTATTCACAATTCCTAACAGGTTTCAAAGCAATTTGATTTGAATTGATCACTGAAAATTAATAGACCAGAATGCATCCAATTTTCTTGAGAAGATACTACTGGACTGTTTGGAAGGTAGTATGTCCAGAGGAGTCAGAATACACCTCCTACACTGAACTGACCAAGGGAAAAATGAATCTTCCGCAATATCTATCCTGGCATATAGACTCTACATGTATGTAGTAACTGAAGCATTGGATATAACCCAATTATTAAAGATGTTTTCAAAGCTGCTTTTAAAATTTAATATTACACAGGAAAGAAAAGGGCTCAGAATTATAAAAATCAGAGCAAAATATGATGAAACAATCAATCCATTTATTTTTATTTCTGCTTCATATGCTACCTGAACCTAAGGAGCTGTGGTATGCTCAGTTACTGAATAGATAAATTCTGAAGCAGTGGCACTGTGCATGCTTGAAACACATCTAATGTGTGTTTTCTTCCTGTATTTTGTGCAGTCAGCGTTTTCATCCTAACTCTTGGTGAGACACCAGCTCCTGATATTTCATTTTCAGTCCTCAGTGTCATCAAGATGGAAGCTACCACAGAGAAGAGAACAACTCTCAAGCATGTGGTACACAGAATCCAGTGGCTGGCATTGGACTGATCAGTGCCAAATGAGCCTCCCTTAGAGAACTGTGGACATTAAAGTGACAGGAACTGAGCTGAGGTCTTCTGAAGCTGAATACATGAGCTGGAGCAGGATAGCCAAGCTCTTGGTGCTGTGAAAGCTCTCTCTTTGGAGCAGATGATACCAAAGTGGTAAAAAAAAGGAAGAGTTTGCTTTTTGCATTTAGACCCAAACAGAAGAAACTGTTTAGAAAGACTAACACAGGCAATGTGCTATTCATCCTAAATATTTTCAGATAAAATAAACTCCAAAAGCAGGCTTTCTTCTTCTAAGGAGAACTGTCAGAGGAAAAGCCTGCCACTCTGAGAATCCCATGTACACAAAACCTGCAAATCTGTCAGCCACAGGACCCAAACCAGACACAGCCTTTTTCAGATGTATGTATGTGTTCTGCCTGTGTGAACAATTAACACCAGAAATGGCAGTGTTCAGGACACAGTGTGACTTGGAAGGGAGAGAAATTTGATTACCTCCTAAGTCTGCCGTCTCAAGCGGGAATGATTCATTGATGCCAGTAGACACAACAGCGAGAAATCTGCCATATTAACACAGACATTTTTCATTTATTGATTTCATGAAAGAAATGCTAAGCAGGCATGCAATTGCCAGACAAGCAAAATATGTCATTATTAATGGATTGTAAGGAAACAACCTGGGGAGAAAAACGGCAGTAGGTTGAACAGAGAAATGTGCAGAGGTTACGGAAAAGTTCTGCGACCCAGAGATCATCTTTTCAGCACATGTTTACACAGCGTCTAGCTCAGTGGGAGTCTTGATCTATGACTTTGCCCCCTAAGCTGTAATCCATATAGCAGTGCTAACAACGTATGTCAACTGGAAATTAGTCTCCAGCTCTCAGCAGCGTAGTAGATAATGACATGTAGTGTCTTCTTATTCTATGCTTTAAGATATCCTCCAGTGAGTTACATTAACAGTAGATTGCATTCCCTTGCTGGAGACTGTGAGCCAAAAGGTATTAGAAAAAAAAAGAAATAAAAAGAAAAAAACCCATGCATCAACAACAACAAAAAAAGGCAAGAAAATCATTACATTCCCTAAGGCATCGGGGCTTTAGAAGGACCAGTGGCCACATGATTTAGTAAAGAAAATTCTGAATTATATATTGAAAGCTTCAACATAGAGTCTACTAAAGCACTGTTTGCTTGACTAGGCAATTGCACGCAAGTATTTGTCCACATCTTTTTCTGGGTGTTTTTTATGCTGTAGGCACACATGTGCACTCAGTTTCAAGTGAAAGAGTGCTCTTACTGAATTCAATAGCAGGCCTAAATGTGTTCTTAAGAGTTTTTCTGGTGGTGAAACTTGAGTTTTCCACCAAGAAGAACACCATGTTCTCCTTCTGATCAGTGCTCTTTGAAAAAGAGGTCAGCATCAGATGAAGCTCCTTCATGGATTTCACTGGAAATTCAAGCAATTTATACACCAATTTATAGGAAGAATCTCTCAAACTTCAGAGTTCAATACCAAATTACCTTGTACTTCTTCTAAGAATATAGTTGACACAACTACTGTTTAACATCAGCTTAAGCAGTAGAATAGTTTGAAGGGGAAAGGAACACCCTCATTTACATTTGTCTTATCCTAGTTTTTAAGTATCTGCTATCTAATTAATAGAATCATTTGTTAACAACAAATGTTGTTAACAACAGTATGTTCAACACTGGCCAAAACGCTTATAAAAACTCTGTCTCTACCCAGAAGCACCTTTGAGTAAAACAAGCTGCAAAATCATTACAAAGTTTATGACGTTTTTATCTCTGAGTGCAGTAATTTTTCTGTATCACTTAAGCACCAAACATTGGCACCTCTTGGCCTTTCTCCATCTAAGAACCATCCACCTTCTGGCTCTTCAGCTGCTTCACTGAAGCTGGTGATGGAGGGAGCATGAAGACAGTTCTTGCACTCGCTGAGATGAGGAGCTGTGATCCTCAGGGACTTTGCTTAGGCAGCAGAGGAGGGGCTCCTATCATTGGGTCTGGCGGGAGAAGCACCTCTCATGGTTTGTCCTCATTTTTGTTCATCTGAGCCAACTGCAAGCAGCCCAAAATTCCCTGTTGTCTTTACTTCCTGTGATCAGAACCCACAAAATAAATAAAGTTAAATAAATAAAAATCTTGATAAATTGACATTAAATAAATAAAGAAAATAGATTAATAAATAAATATTTAAAAAATAAAACACTAGAATTCAATTTCAGAGAGGCCCTGGCCTAATAGCAGCTCTGTTTCAGGGTTGAAGCCAAACCCTAAGCAAGGGTCAGACTGATCATTTTAATCATGGTATTGTATCAGTTATCCTGCTCCTGACAGTAGCTGCCAAATTGGATGCAACATCTGGTTCCATCTCAGAAGAAAATAGACGATTTTTTCATAGCTCTGCCTTCAGAAAAGAATGTATAAAAGAGAAATCATACATATATGACATCTCTTACCTCCCATCTTGCATGATTTTCCTCCAGTCACTTATTGAAAATTCAGTCTGCAGCAAACTCTGACTCATGACAACAATTACCACTGTCCATGTCTGTCTCACACATGAAAAAAACAAGTAAGTGCTGGATATGCAAATACTTTTTTCTGTGTTGGTTTTTTTTCACTCTGACATGTCCAGAGGATGAAGGGCTGTCCTTGGGCAGTGCTCTCTGTGTTCAAAAAGTGCCTACATTAGTCCACAGCCCAGCTGGTAAAAACAAAGAAGAATGTGAAAAACACCATTCAACATGCACTGAAGTTCAGATTCCAGACCCAGTACTGGTTTGTTTTCTGTTGAAGGTTTGAATTCTTCTAATACAGTGCCTGTGTGTGCGTGTGTGGTTTGGCTTCAATATTTCCTGAAGGAATGTGTCCACACAGCTAAACAAAATACCTCCCTGGGGGCAACTTGTGCTTTACAGTCGCTGCAGCACAGAGAGAAAATCTGATTTTACAAAGACAGAAATGGAGTACATCCTGCCAGGGTATGAGAAAAGCTTCATGCTTGACATCATTAATGGTCAAATTATAACTTCAAAAAATATTTTCTTTCAGTGCATTTAAATCAGGAGCCTTGAAGCCTTGTCTATCTCTTTGGGAAAATAATAGGAGATAGATACATAAAAATAATCAGTATTTTCTAACTATAAAAGGACTATGGTCAGGCACCTTTTCCAAAATGGTTTTACATGCTATGTAAGTTGCTCTTTTTCCCTGCAGCTTGGTCTGTTAACAAAGAGTTGTATTAAATACAGATGAACAAAAAGATCTGCTTAGAGCTTTTCCTGTGCTTGCAAGTGCTGATTCCTCTATAGGGCTACTCAGGCCTGACATCATGTCTCTCTCAGTGAAGGCTCAGTGTCCTCAAAGAGCAACAAATACATTTAGCCTTCTCCTAGCAAGTTCAACACTGGAGCTTAGAAAACGCATCTCACTAAAGACCTTTTTTTTTGTTCCTACTCCTATCAAAACATAAAGCTAAACAGAGCCAGTTTATTGGCATCAAGAACCGACAGACTGTGTTTGGAAATGCAGCTCTTCTTTGAAAAGTACGTATAAAGCAGAATCAGAGTCTGCTTTGATCACTTTGATACTTTCCTGAATGTTGTTAGATTTCTTTGACTCCATTTGCTCCATTTCTCTTTGGTGTCAGAGAGAAAATGGCGTGGACAATGCTACCATTCTCTGGCTGGTGCATTGTTTTATCACAGAAGCTCATGTACCTAAATTATGCAACAGGAAGAATTGAAACTATGTCTTTTTGATGTGAACAAAGTTGATGCCAACCTTTTTTGCTAGTGTACACTTAATGAATATAATGGGTTGATGTTCTGAGTGCGGTTCATAGCGTAGCAGCTGCTGTGCTGCCTGTACATGTGCTTTTCATGTTCCCCAGGAGCAAAACCAGCCTTTCAAGAGAGCACTGTGTAACTGCACAGTACTGCTGGCACAGCAGTTTTAATGCTATATTCAATCTAGGGGCCAGTGGCACAACAGTCCTTCTCTGGCCAGTGCATTATCACATCCTTCTTTGGGCTGGACTCCAAGGCCTCCAGCATCTATTTCAGGCAAGTGTCGGCTCTCTCCTAGAAAGCCATGGACCACCGTCCTGTGCCTCTGCAGCTTCAATTCTTGTCTCAGTCAAAGCAATGGTTACTGGCCAGCCACCAAGGCACAGCTCAAGCCGAAGTGCAGCACAGAAGGAGAATTTCCACCTTGCCTGGGCTCTGCAGTCCTGGTGTGCCTGGGTTTCTATTTTGAGAGACTGGGATGTATGTACATAGCTGTCTACAGGACTACCTCCCTTTCTAACCCCTATTGCAGAGCTTCTCAGTAACAGCCATGGGAAAATAGATTGTGAACAAAGCAGGCTGTGATGAGTCTGGGCTGCTCTGAGCCACAGACCTGACAGCCAGCTTTGGCAGGAGAGCAGGACAAGGACCCAGGTGTTGAAAAAGTAACTAGGACAGCAAGGAAAGAGAGGTAGAAGGGAAATATCACATATTGTTCCAACTCTCCCATACACTGAATATTCTTGATGTTCTTTCTGCACCCCATGCAGTCTAAATTAATCCTCCTCTACCATGGGTGGCCAAAAGTGTATGCAATATGTCAGAAGAGTAGATTCCTGCATTTATACCTGGATCAATATCTTCTTGTCCCTGCTAGCTGTAACTCCTCTGACACATCCTAAGATTAAATTCACCTATTTCATGGTAATTCTAAACAGTTGCTGATATTTATCCCATGATTAATGCAAAAGTATGTAGTAATTAACTTAGCACTTTTTTTTTTTGCATCCTCTATCATCACCACATAATGAGTCCTTGCACTGCAGTAGAAATTCTGTGCAAAAACTCACAGCCAAAAACATAGCACTATTGGATTGAGTAACTTCCATTAATCCAGTCTCTAGTTACCTGTATTTATTTCTGATCTTCTATGTTGATACAGACTCCTAAATGTTTAAGTCATGTCAGTGGAAAGGTACATGATAATACTTGTCACAAAGATAGATAGTGATTAATACAGTGAAGACAACACTTCAGCTGTGTGTCTTTGTGTTACCAGGAAGTCATTATTTCACTCAAGCTGCTTGGTTATAAGGTAGATGGTGAGTACATTAACTTTGGATGATTTAAGGTAAACACACGGGGGTTTTCTTTAGTATTTACTCAAGATTATTGGGGAATTGGGCAGTCTCTTTCCCTCTTATGCACTCACACATATTTTTATCCTTTTTGGGCTATTTGTTTGAGCACCAATGTTTAACAAAGAATGCTTAAATTGCCCTACAAACTTTAGCATGCTTTTATTCTTGTATACTCTGTGTATATGTATATCAGAAAGACACTTTACGTTTCAAAAGCAACACTTCTCAGTTTTTTGTGGATGGCTTCTTATTTCAGCAGAGGTTCTCATTTGCAAGGGTAGCCTCAGCTCTCAGCAAGAGAGATCACTGCAGTGACTCAGTAACTCTCATTGCTGATAAGATTGCTTTTTGCCCAAATGCAGTTTGCCTAGTTTTCAGCTTGGGAATCTTCTTTAAATTCACCAGTGACTTTGCCAGCTAGACAACGACAGCATCAGAGTGTGAATCACACCATTTCAATGGGCTGATTGTGAAATAAATATGAACAGAAACAGCAGGGGGTAGCTTTTCTTTAGCAGTCACAGTTTCCTTTTCACTATATGCCCTTAAAATGCCCAGGCAGACCATTAGCAGAGGGGAAGATTGATAGAATTACATTTACATTTTAAATCAAGCCAAGTTCTCACTTCCCCACCCACAACCCTTCTAAAACATCAAACAAAACAACCAAAACAAAGCAAGAAAAGCTGCAGCCAAATAGAAAGGAGGAAAATAAATGCTAATTTGATTAGTCTTCTAATGGAAATTAGTTAATGGTCCAAAATTAAAAGTATAGACGTTTAAGACCTTGGCTTTTCTGTACATGAAAGGCATAACATTGCAACTGGGGTGATTCTTCACTTGAAATACTTCTCTTTGTGCCATCCCTCAGTGCTTTCCTCACTACATTACCCAGCTGTAATGTTGTCTCAGTTCGGTATCACTACTTCTCTTTTCTTTGGGGAATAGCTATAGAATGAAACTTTATAAAACTGAGAGTAAGTAGGCACACTGCTGTTGAGGGAGTCCCACAGGTCACCCTTGGATCTGCCAAGACGTTTATCCAGGCAGTGACCATGAACACCCATCTGTCCCCTGGCACCTGCAGCCCTGTGCAAACCAATGCCAGTGTTTAGCCCAGTGCTGGGTTAACCCAATACCAGTTGCTCTCTGGAAAGCTGCCTGAGAACCAGCTGTGCAGGCAGGAGAGGCCTGCTTGGCACCTCATCCTTGCAGATGTTCTCAAAACTACCTGTTGAATGCTGCCTGTTGAATTCACCAGGTGAATTGGGGCAACACTGCTCTGCCTCTGCAGGGACCGCAGGGCAACCTCCAGGTGTAGGCAAGACCACCTGCAAGCCACAGTCTTATTATCATATCATATTATCAACTATATCATGTATGTATGCAGCTACATTTCATGTATCAACTAATTCTTTTCTTAGTCACCCAACTTACAACAATCAAACTAAAACATACATTTATAGGGATACTTAGTCATCTGGGAATTCATTACATGTGGTTTAGAAACAGAGGGAGATGTATTTTCCATTTTTTTTTTATCAAAAGAATTTAAAACATAAAAGTTGTCTGAGTTTAAATGGCAATTGCATCTGAAATGCAGTCTGGTGTAAACATCAGTTTCTGACATGCTCAGATATTTATTTTTTCTTTGTTTCAAGGCAAGCTGACAGAACAAAAATATAATTATTAATTTTACTGATTTTCTTAAAGAGAATGAACCTTCTCTCACTTCCATCACTTCTGGATTTTACCTAGTAGAGTAGACCCTCAACTATTCCACCTTATTTTATACATTTTTATTCCATAGAAGAGTATTTTATCTGTACAAGGTACTTGCCATATCATTTGGTTTCAGGGCACTGCCAAAGACAGCTCCGAATCTGTGTTGTGTCACCAGCAGATTGGGCTCCAAAAGGTAATACTGCTTGTGAGAAACAAGAAATAATGTGACTGATTTACTCTTACTTTGGCTTATGGGCTTTTGTGCTACTAAGACCAGTAAACGGAACACAAGTTTTAATCAAAAGTGAGAATGTGGATCCACAGGAGTCTGTGACTTGTGTTATTGATTTCAGTGACGGCAGGATTTCTTCCACTATGCTTAAGTATAAAACATGAAAAGCAGTGTGCAGAAAAGAAAGTAGAACTATGAAAACATGAGGTATTGCGTGGACTCGTACCTTACCTTCTCACAGAGGTGTGATGAGAATTTACGTTACCTTGTGGTTGTTCTAGCCTGCTGGAAGAACTGTTGTTTGTACCTAGAAAGACACACAACATAAGCTATGACGTTCGCAGTTTTCTAATCAAGAACAAGTAGAAAACTGTGCCTGTTAGCATGCTAAGCAGCTACTAAAAAGCTTCTGTGCAGGCTGTAGATGAGCAGAGAAGTCTCTTTGGATTCCTGTTTGGCTTGGATTGTTATACAGAGCTGCACTTTAAGTCTCATCCATTTATTTTCTTTTAGTGACATAATTCTTCTGAAAGGTACAGGAATACCAGTCCTAGAAAATACAGTCCCTCATCTCCTTGTGTATTAACCACAGTGTAGACAAGAGCTCCTTGGAGGGACAGCAGAGAGCTTAGACCTTGCATTTTTCAGAATTTGAATTCCTGAGTGGGCTTGTATCAAGGACAGGTTTGGTAGATTAATACATTTATTTGTATCACCTCTGATACACTCCTTAGTGGCTGACATAATTTTTCATCACAAGGGTAATTAGGGAGGATGGGAACTGACCAGCAATTATAAGACCTGTAGCTATCTGCCACATTTGCATGTGAGAGAGAGAGAGGAGGATGGAGGTCAAGGACAGAGCAGGAAAACATGAATAACTTGAAATACTGCTGCTCTAACCTGAACAAGGCTCCCTCCCTGAAACCCTGTTATTGCAAACCTGACTTCAGTATTAATAAAGAATGGTATTACATTGGGATAACTCATACATATGAGTGGTCTCAAAGCCCAGACAAAGCACAGACAAGGCACTTATGTCCTGCTGGGAGGAGGCTGCTCCCCTGTGCCCATGGACAAACAGGGAGATGGGCTGGAAGCACCACTGTTATTTCGCCAGAGAGGTCTGCAAATTACTCCAAACTAAAATTGTCTTTTTCTTAACAACATGGTGAAGGCTTAATACTCTAAATCCTGCATTACTTGAATCAATATGCCTTGCAGTCACTCAAAAGAGTATCCCTGACAGGGCTAAAACCGCGTAATCTCCCGTCTCCCTGGTGCTGATGGCTGTGTTCCCACAGCGTCTGTGGGAAATACCATTATCCCTATTATGGAGGCAGCAGCCAAGACAGAGACAAGCCAGGCTACATTTGCACTACAGGGACAGACTTGTGTGGACATCTCTGAGCCTTCCTGAGCACTGCCATTGCTCAGAGCTCCTTTACCCTGGGGGATCCAGGGCACTGCTGCCCGAGCCCCTGCTCTGCTCCAAAGGCAGGTCGGACACCACTCACAGAGAGGGATGGTAAGCACAGACAGTGTCAGTGATTTGGTCACTGGTCTGAGGCAGCACATAGAAATTATTCCTGTTCCCTAGCCCTGCTGGGCTGTCCTGTCTCTGTCCTGGACCACAGGACTCACCATTTCCATATGTTTTCCTGCAGGGAAACTGCCCAGCGCCAGGTTCATGCTAGCTAGACATACAGATTTCAGAACATCTAATTACTTTTTCAGATCCAGATGGCTTAGCTGCTTCTATAACCATTTTCTTTAAGAACAGGCTTTTGAGCAGTAGCATCAGTTTCCCCACTATATATGTACATTTTAAAAAATAACAACAGCAGTGATAAAAAAAGAAGCCTGTACCACTGGGTAAGTGAAGAGGACTTTTGCTTAATTATCATGGGGAAATGGCATTGCAACAGCAGCCAAGTGACAGCTCTGAGATCCTGCCTGCTTTGTCCATTGCCCATAGCTTGGCCAAGCCATGAAGATCACCAGCAGAAACCTATTGCTGTCATGGAACAGAAAATAAGACACACTGAATTACCCCAGCTTCAAATGCAGCCACACTGCCATACCTGACTTCCCTTCTGTGCCAGGCAGCTGGCAGCCTTGTGCACCAGCACCCCCAGGACGCAGGGTAAAGTGGGGGCTGCACAACCCCTGTACCAAAATTCAGTCCTATTGTCTACTAAAAGGCTCAAGAAAGTGTACTGTTGCAAAGCAAGGAAAAACAAGACAAACATGTAAGATCTTAACGGAAAGGGGAGGGTTTCCAAAAAACCTGGTTCTGAGATGGAAGCTTGCAGGACAATTTAGCTCTGCCCTGAAGCAAGAAGTGGCACCTTTGCCACAACAACCAGCTGAGTCACAGGGCTTTGAAGCACTGCTTAAATACACAGGGCTTCCTCTGTTTTACTGTTTTTATGTTTTACTTTACCTATTTTTCAGAAGCTCCTTTCATGAGGTGTCTCATGACAGCCCAAGATTATTTTAAAATAAACATTTTCATTAAACAAGTGGATTTTGGTACTAGGAAATCAGCAAGTTGAAAGGGCTTTTGTCAAAAGTTGATGGAGGCCCTGTTAGACTGTTCAAACATGGGAGGAATTTCTGCCTGCATAGTGAGTCCTTTGACTTTTCTAAAAGTATTATTTTTTGAGTTTTCAGTTACTTGGAAGCAAAAAGACAACATAGCTCTTTTAAAAAATATATATATACACAGTTATGTCATGATAGGCTTCTAAGTTTCCTCTCAGTCCATATGTCCACTTTTGCCATGGAATATTCTGTACTTAAGAGTAAATAAATGCACTGTAAATAGCACTCAGACATGTAGTGCCACCATCAGCCTCAAGAATTAAGGCAAAACTCAGAGGGAGTGTGTCCTGAGCCCTGGAAGCCCCCATGCTCACTGAATGGAAGAGCATGATAAGAATGTGTCTGTGCAGATGTCTGTAGTATGATGATCATAGTGAATATGGTGGTGTGGCGGTTTTGGCTGGGCCTCCCTTGGACACCATTTTGTAACCAAGGAAGTGACCATGTACCCAGTATTCCATACTATTTTTACGTAAACCAGAGTATAAATAAGAGGGAAGGAGAGGCCTTCTCTCTGTTCCCTTCCGGCGAGGTTTGGAGGCAGCAGATCCCTGCAGCCGGTCCCGCTTCTGTGGAGGAGTGAGGCCTAGTGAGGCCTAGTGAGGCCTTGTAGGCCTTGGGAGGCAGAGGGTGCCGGCGGCAGCGGTTGGCACGATTGGGCTATCTCAAGGAAAGTATTAAGGTTTTCTTTGGCTAGTCCTTTATCGAGTGTGTATATCTGTTTTTTGGGTTTGTTTTTTCTTTGGTTTTGTTTTATCCCCTCTTCCCTTTTCCCCTTTTCTGTTTCTGGGTGTTTTGTTTTTTATATGTATATAGCTTTGTAAATTGTATATAAATGTAATATAATTATAAATATATTTATTTATATATATTGCTTTAGCTCTCTCTTATTTTGGTTCTCTTGGGTTTTTTTCCTTTTCCCTTTGGTTTTGGTTTTTGGGGGAGGGGGGAGAGCTTTATGGCGGCAGTTTTGGAGACTTGGCAGGGAGCCAGCTCCAAACCACCACAGGTGGTACCGATTAACTCCTGCTGTGCTCCCTTCTAATGCCAGCCTGAGCGTTGTCCCACAGGCTAGAAGAGCTGCAAATAGCTGCTTCTCTGTAGAGGCAATCCTTAGGTGAGTTTTGACTCTACTATATTTTGATCTCGCTCCATCCCCTCCTGCATCTCTAAATTCTATTTCCATGTCCATTTTGAATATTGCCTCTGAGATGCTATTAGCCTTTGTGAAGAACAGCTTGTATCTCCCTGTTAAAGACCATCTCTGCCCAAGGCAGGGAATGCACCAGAATTAATAAGTGGCTTTGCATAAGTGACTGGATAAAAACAGTCACTGAAAAGATTCTGGAGTTTCAAGGCCTTTAGTAGCTGTGCCAGGTGCCTTAGACTGAAAGGACTTCCAGTGTCTGGTGTCACTTGCAAGTTCTACTGACACCAGCGAGCTTCTTGGAGAAAAAGAATTTATTTACCCATGGTGTGGCCAGCAGGAGCAGGGAAGTGATCCTTCCCCTGCACTCAGCGCTGGTGAGGCCACACCTGGAGTGCTGTGTCCAGTTCTGGGCCCCTCAGTTCAGGAAGGATATTGAGGTG
>JAWWLV010000144.1:61105343-61121605 GCA_035041135.1 Platyrinchus mystaceus | reverse complement strand
ACTGTGGTGGCAGTGGATCAAGGGTTGGACTTGATGATCTCAGAGGTCCTTTCCAACCCATCTGATTCTATGATTCTGTATCTGAACCAGAAACTGAAGGTACTCAGAGATCAAGGATAATCTTGCTGATGAGCTACAAACAGAAAATAACTGAGAAAAGAGTATTTGTCTTTTTTTTAACTGAGTTACATATTCTGCATGCAGAGATGGGTGGTAGTACTGATGAGCTAGTAGATATTGGAAAATACTCCTTTGGGTCAGAGTCAGCTATGCAAGTAATCTGGCTCAGGGAGAAGATGTAGGTGAGGAAATTAAACTCCAGTCTTTGGGGTTTTTTCAGGAAAAGAAACCCAACTGGTATTTCTGAAGTTACCTAATTTTTTTAACTGTTTGAGTAGATATCCATTACAGATGAACTTCCTTGACTTAGTTTATATGGAATCAAAGATAAATCACAAGGTAGGAGTACTGCAGCTGAGCAAAAACTTCAAAGCAAATTACTTTAGCAATTTTTCCCCTTCACAAAATAGTAATTTTTTTTTTTTTAATTTGATTAAGTGTTTTGGTGAAGCCTTTGCTCTCCTAAGCCATCCTTAGCAGCAGCTCGGTTACTTACTTCTTGTACTGGGAGAGCATTTATGCTGTTGAGAAAACTGCTGTTCTGGCAGAGCAACTACATTTTAGCAGCTTGCCAAATGTGAATGTGATAGAAGGATAATATTTCATTCCTATCCTCAGCTATTCTTTACAGTAATGAGATGGTGATTAAGAGTCTGTTTTTCTACCAGCAAGAGTCACAGTCAGCAGCATCCTTTCCTTGGACTTTCACTGGGTAGCTGTGTTTAGATCTATGATCCAGCTGCTTGGGGCCATCTCAAGATGCTTCCCATCTCCCTCTGGCATCTTCATTCACTTGTCCAGGCAACTCCCTTTCCTGAAAATAGAACCCAGCAGCCCATTCTCCAAAGTCAGTCCTAAAATCCCCATATCCAGGACTCCCAGCTGCTCTTTCCTCTCCAAGGATCTACCACTTTAACATTCAGGAGCACATGATGTTACTAAACCAGTTGCTCTTTATGAAGGCAAAGTGTGTAACAAAACAGTAGAATGCAGCTCTCTTCTCCTGTTTCCTCCAAGTGTTTTGGCGGATTTAACTCACAGTCTTCTGTGATATATAGAGTACTTACTTTTCCCCAGAACTAGTTCCCCACCTTCAGATGAACCTTCCTAGTCTACTGCAATGTCAGTGGATTACAGTACTTCACCAGATTGTTTTAGTTAATACCTTACTAAAATCTGAATTTAAAAAGTTGGGAGGTGACATAGCTTTCAAAGTGACCAGTTCTTCATTCAAGGGTACCTCCATTTTGCAGGACAATTAACATATAAAACAGCATATGTTCGGCTTCAGGTCTGCATCCCAGCATCTGGATTTCTCAGCTCCATCTGGCATCTAATAAAAGAACAGAGCCTCATAAATTCGACTCAGAAAGCAAAATAGTTTTATACATTTATGACAGCCATATAGAGATGTATTTACTCTGTTTGAGACCATGAATATATAAGTACACGGGACTCCCCAAACAGCCATAACAAGCCCTATTGTTTTGACTGATAAATTGTGAGCATTTGCATCGAATCATAGAATGGCTTGGGTTGGAAGGCACCTTAAAGATCATGTAGTTCCAACCCCTTTGCCATGGGTAGGGGCACCTTTCACTAGACCACATTTCTCAGAGCCCCATCCAACCTGGCCTTGAATACTTCCATGGATAGGGCATCCATAGCTTCTAAGGGAAGCATGCTCCAGTGCCTCACCACCCTCACAGGAAAGAATTTCTTCTTAATATGTAATCTAAACATACTCTTTTTTAGTTTGAAGCCATTCCCCCTTGTCCTTTTTACGCACTCTTGTAAAAAGGCCCCTTCCATCTTTCCTGTAGGCTCCCTTCAGCAGCACAGAGGTGAGGCTGACAAGTTGGTAGTTCCCAGGGTCTTCCTTTCTACTCTTTTTAAAGATGGGTAAAATTTTTATCCTTTTCTAGTTACCTGGGGCTTCACCTGACTGCCATGACTTTTCAAACATCAAATATCATGGAAAGTGACGAATTCCCTCAAGATTTTGGGATGCATCTCATCAGGTCCCATAGACTTATGTACATTCAGGTTCCTCAGGTGGTCATGAACTGGTTCTTTACTTCCAGTGGGCATCCCTTTGCTCTCCCAGTCCCCATCCTGCTGTCCATCCACTCAAGAAGAGTGGAAAGAGAGGTTGCCATTGAATACTGAGGCAAAAAAGTTGTTGAGTAACTCAGCCTTTTCCTCATCTGTTGTTAAGAGTTTACCACCATTGTTTATGAAGGGGGGTACACCTTCTTTGACCTCCCTTTTCTGGTTAACATACCCAAAGAAGCCCTTTATTTTTAATTCTTTGCATCCCTTGTCAGGTTCAGTTTCAGCTTCAGCTTGGTTTTCCTCACCCCACCCCTACAAAACCAAACTTCATCTCTATACTCTTCTCAGTTTACCTGTCCTGTTTCCACTGCCTGTGCCTTTGCTCCTTTCCTTTAGTTTGACCAGCAGGTCCCTACTCAGCCATGCTGGTCTCTTGCCTTCCTTTCCTGGTTTCTTGTTCCCTAACTCTTGTGCTCTATGGAAGACTTCCTTAAATATCTACCAGCTCCATTCCGCTTCCCTTGTCCCTCAGGGCAGTCTGCAAGGGGATACTATTGACTACCGCCTTGAAGAGCTGCAAGTTTCCCTGCCTAAACTTCAGGGACCTAACTTTACTCCTTACCTGACCCATATCCACCAGGATCACAAACTCCACTAATGCATGATTAAATTAAATGAGAAAATTATACTAGACCTGGGAGTTTTCCTTTATAACCATATTTCAGAGCTTCTAAGGATGATAAACAGACCTGACTGATACCACCAACACAGCACTCATACTGGAAGAATTTCTATCTACAGCCTATGTAGTCCCACAGCTGTACATTAAGCTCTGAAAAAACAGATGCATATGTCAAAGCACATACAGGATCAGGGCCTATGACACTTTGATAACCCTGTGGTCTTTCTTACACATATTTCTGTTGTTTGAGATGCTCACTAGGTTGTTTTTTCTTTCCGGGATGAAAAGTGCCAGTGCTGTTTGTTTTTATTACTCTCATTCCCTCCTTCTCTGTGCTGGGCAGGAAAGCACTAGCAGCTCTGCCTCATAGGTTGGCATGAAATTTAAGACGGCAGTAAGCTGCTGCTTGGACCACCCCCAGACTTTTTTTTTCTGTTGATGCAGGAGACTATTTAATTGAGGGCTGATTTGTCAAACTTACTCGTTGACGCTCACCAGTACCTGCCTAAACACTGACGGTGATTCTTTCCCTCCCTTCCTCCTCTTTTGGACAAACTCCCCACAATGAAGATGCTGCTGAGCCTGATTGCTCTGCTCTCTGCAGCCCTGCTAGCCAGTGCAGCCCCTCCAACTTGCTACTCGAGGGTGTTGTCTCTGAGCAAAGAAATCACAGAGTCCTTTAAGGAGTTGCAGACCTCCAAAGATGTGGTGAGTCCACCTAAAAAATGCTCCTGCACAGAAGCTGCAGGTTGCTACTTTTGACACAGGTTTCTCTCAAAACAAAATTACAATGGGTCTTTCTTCTTTCCTGCAGGACTCGTGTGTGGCGGCGCTGCCCAAGCTGTACTTGGACATACATGTAAGTTTGCACACTTCTTTCTTATGTCGTGCAGTAAAAGCAGTTTATGAAAACTGAGAATAACTCTTAAGGTTGTACTTTTAAAATGATTTTTTAAAAGCTTAATTAACCAGAGAGATGAGTGGCAAAAAAAAAATAATCTTATTTTAAACCTTAGTAAAATCCCTTTGGACTTTCTAAGATTTTACATGATTAAAAATTAAAAAAAGAAGAAATCAATATTTTTAAATGATTGTCATATGTACTTTCTTAATTTATTGTGAAAGAGCCTTTTCAGAGGTTAAATATGTGCAACAAAACTTTGAATAATAGTTTAAAACAAGAAATGCAGAATAAAATTTCTTCACTTAATAAATCTACTTCATTTTACATCCTGAGTGTTTTCTGGTAGTTTTAATAAAATAATTAATAAAATAATAGTGTAGTTTTAATTAAAAGAAGTGAAGGAATACCTTTTCTGGCTTTTTCTGTTTTAAATAGCCACTTGTTGAATCCAGAAAGAAAGTGTGCCTGAGGATATGGAAGTGTGATACTGAGAAAAGACAGTGGTAGTCATCTTCCAGCAAAGACAAAATAACCTCCTGCACACACAGTTAATGTCATAGTGTTCTGCCCTGAGATATTTGATATATTTTGCTTCTTTTCCCAGTGCTCCACTGAGTAAATAAAAAATAGAAAATATCAGACAAAACGAATGTCTGACACATATTTCCAGAAGCAACTGCACCATCAAGCCTTATAATTTAGGACCTCTAGATCCCAGTTCCAGAGCTGCCAGTATTTAATTGCTAAGCCCAAGTTTTGTGAGTCCAGTGCCTCAGTTTCCCTTGCTTTAAACAAAAGCTGGGGTATTTATTTACCTGCTTCACAAGGACATTGTGAAATTCATGTTGTCTGTGCTTTATTTTGATAACACAAAGTTTGAGGTAAAAATTACTCCGAAAAAAATCTTGACTGGTAGTCATGGTATTGCCTATTGTACAGGAACAGAGGAATCAAGTCTGTGAGATCTTGATAATCTATTCATCAGATAAATCAGGTGTTCTCTTAAAAGTGATGCAGTGCACCTATTCTTTAGATAACTCCACCTACTACAGGAACAGGTTTGATTGCATTGTCACTGCTGCCTCCTAAAGCATGTGAGAAACAAGCTGGCAGACCAAGACTCTATATATCCTCTTTTCCAAGCACTTATTTGGACAAAACATCTTTGTTATGAAATATTGACAGTGAATTTTCCTAACTAAAGGTTACATAGATTGCATGTACATAGAGGTAGGAATTCAAGGCTTCCACATAAGCAGTAAGAATTTTGGAAGTGGTGGATGAGGAGCATAAATCTGTGTTTGTGCAGGGTCACACAGACCTCTTTTGCGTGCTTTGCAGAATTACTGTGTGTTGGCAAAGCTCCGTGATTTTGTGGCCTACCCCAGATGTGACACAGTGCTTGAAGTGAATGAGCTGAAGGAAAAAGCCCGGAGCCTGTACACCATCTTGATCTCCTACTGCAGAAGGGTAAGTCAAGATGCATCAACAGGGATGTGGTCTCTGCTTCTAGCCCTGTCTCCACACTGTTCTCTAACCAGCAAAACTGGATGAGGCCTGAGCTTCTCAACGTTGTGCTATCTTCTGCCTTCCTCCTTATAAATGTTAGCCTTCTTTTTTTTCTGTTTCTGCAGGACTTGGTGTTCCTCACTGATGATTGTAATGCTCTGGAAATTCCCATTGAACGCTCCATCACTGAGAGCTAAAAGGAAGTTAACTCAAAAGTTGTGCCTGGGAAATTTTCAAGGAGATCAAGAGTCAAAATATATATATATGTGCAGTCTATAACATTAACAACCAAGATCTTTTTCAAGCACACTAGCAATATTATCTCAGACCTACCCATTTTTCTCCGCCTTGGCAGGAAATGAATTGCATGCCTTGCATACCTACTGAGCTGCTAGGGAACCTACCATTAGGGAGCAGTTTTTCATTTGGCAAGGTATGATGTTTCAGCTTAGCCAAATGTATAAAGTATGTTTTGTTTAAACATCAGAAACTAGATTTTTTTTTTTTACTCTTTTACAAATAACTAGACTTGTATAAAGAAAACACTTTAACATTCTATCCTGACTTAGCTGTTCTTCTTTTATTAGATGGGCATGGAAGGGACCATATTTGTTTTTCTTAGCATGTTTGATAGAAGAAGTGTAACTCCATACTGGCAAAGTTCTCTGCCTGTATAGCTCATACATGTATGTTGATAGTTTTTGATGTCAGACTTGTGAGAATGGAGGTGAAAGCAATCTGTCTAAATAAAAACAGTCTTCTAAACCAAGATGCTTGTGTTACAGCATGTCTTTCAAGATCAAGCCGAAAGGTGTCATTCTTGAAAACTTACTTTTCACAATCACTTGCAAGTTGTTTTTCATGGCATAAGCTTTGTTTCCATAGCAAAGCAAACTTTGCTGTGTCTGCATGATTTGACAACGTGTAAATTTCTACTAGTAGAATTTTTCCATACTGCAAACAATTTCCTTAATGAAAGTAGTGATTTGGGGATTTTTCAATAGAGTTTTGGTGTTGTAAAGCTTGCATTGTGACCTGGAAAGCAAACTGCAGAGCAAGACATGTTTTGTTTTCTGCAGAAGCCCATACCACTCTGTCCCTAGAACTGGACCTCGGATATACAGGTAACCGTGGTATTTCTGCCCCTGCTGCTTTCCTGTCTCAAGGACACAGACTTTCCAAAATCGAGTATTTGGTGAGGATTTTCTCATGGATCTTCTCATAACTCCTCATTGTCTGTCTTTATTAAAGCAAATAAGTCTTCCCTAGACATTTGGTGGAACTCACGATCCTAATTCCAGATTTCTCCTGTAATATTCCCATTCTTTTTCAACCACCTTCCAAATATATTTTCTTCTGCTTCAGGCTGATTATCTCTGTGACGAAAACATAGCCTAGTTTATTTAGGACAAAACATCTTGCAAGAAGTCTTTGGAACTGGAAACAGAGTAGAAATCATTACTTTATTTGCATTTCTTTGGTTAGTAACTTTAGATTTTCATGACTGACAAGGACACACTGTCTGCAAAACACTCTTAGCATGGCTACTTACCGACAGCTCCATTCTGTGCTGTTACATCCTAGTTCTGCAGAAGCTGAGAAAAGCAAGTAGATGCTTTGGGGACTGTACATACTTGAATGGACTTTAAAAGCCTATCCTCCATTTGTAGATGCCATATATTTTATTCCCAGAATCAGGTTTGTCTGATCATTGGTGTGCTTTTACAACAAGAATATTCCCTATGGTTTATGCTGTGACTCTCTCCACATCTCATATGTCATTTTTAATAGAAAGTGTGCTGAAAGCAAAGCTATGCTCTTTCAGTTCACAGTAACCTGCTGTCATTCAGACTGTCTTAATGAGATTTGTGATTAGATGAACCCTTTTTATCACTATGTCTTTTTCCAGGTTGTCACAGTCCAGGGGGAAAAAAATCCCACTGATAAAGAGATCTAACTCACTTTTAATTTGCCAAGAAAACATCCACTTCTCCCTTTCACTAAGATATTAAGTTTATTAACTTTTTAATTTACCATTATGCCAGGTACATAAGGAGCAGTGGAGCCATTCATGCAGCTGAGCATTTATTCCTGCAACACAGCAGTCCATGCTCATTAGGGCCCTGGCCAACAGGGAGACTGTGGAGGGATTAAGAAGGACATATTTGTTGTAATTTGCCAACTGGCATCTTGCCTAGTTATTGCAGAATATTACTAAAAGCACATCATTAAGAAACTGCACTCAGTTTTTACAGTCATTAGGGAAGGATTGCAGAAAAACAAAGCATCTGTTCTGTTTTCTTCTGTTGAAGGAGGTTTGTTGTAAGAAGCAGTCAATACTAGGACTAGGCTTTCTTTCGCAGACTTCTCTCTCTCTGCAAGAAGCCTCACTAAAGACCTGCCCTAAGACTCCCTTATATTATCAAAGGGAATTCCAAGGCCTTGGGACTGCCTCTGCAAAACTATGAAAAAATATTTATTTCTAATTTTGCCAAAAATTTATAGATCAATTTTACTAGAACCAACTCTTTTCCCTTCTTTTTCTCCAGTCTTAATTAAATGGGTTTTACTTAAGTGGGCACTCTGTTCACTTAACTCCTCATACATTGTTTTTTGGTGAAATCAGGAAAGATGGCAGCCTTTGAATTAGATCATTCAGGGTGATGAAGTTCCACTGGATAGCACGTGACTTGCTACTAATTAATGTGGTACAAATCCTATGGGGTTTTTTTTTTAAGCAGAGGAAAAACATTAATGCAGCATTGAGGAGGGATCTGATCTTTCAGGCTGTACACTTTACACTTTGAGCAGAGCATTAGTTTGTGCAAACACCAGATTTAGGAGTGCCCATTTGCCCATTGCACCTTTTCCAACACTTGTGGTATTTGTGGGTTGCTCTAACAGGATGCTGACAGAGATTTTCCAAAAATTTGCTACAAAGCTAGAGTCTTGTAAATAATGTCACCTTACAAACATTTAACCACTGTACTTTGACCAACACTCTTTTTTTCCACATTAAAATCTTCTCATTTTTGGAGTATGGCAGTGCAAGTGAAAATTGCTTTTTGTTTGTTTCTGCAGGACTTAGTGTTCCTCACTGATGATTGTAATGCTCTAGAAATTCCCATTGAATGCTCCATCACTGAGAGCTAGAAGGAAGTTAACTCAAACGTTAACTTCCAGAGAAAGGTCCAGACAAAGGTCATGATCTTATTATCAAAGGATTTTTCATAGTCTAGTTTTCCTCAGCATCGGGTAAATAATATAACAATGAACACAAAACCTAGTAAAATATCTATCTTTTCAATACAGATAACTATACAGATATATATCCTGAAATCTTGCTTCATATTTACAGGTCTGTAAAGAGGATGTGTTTGGAGATATAAGAGGATTTTGAAGCCAAACAGATGTGAAGGGAAGAAAAACCTCTCCAAATATGATTTGCAATAGATTTAAATATATGGGCATTACTTCATTAATATTCAAATACAGAAAAAAAAGTTGAAGCCATAGAACAAGAAAGGAGCTTAATGCTCTTAAAGCATCTCTTGAGCCCAAGACTAACCTGGCTATCCCAGGTCATTCCTAGTAGCAGCTGGCCTGAAAGACTTTTATGAAGAAGTTGGTCTAGAAAGCCCCCAACAGTTCAAATCAATCCATTCCAGACCTCCGTTTTGTTACAAAGTTTTACCTGGCACCCAATTTACCCTCATAATTTAAATCCTTTGCTTCTTTATTTGTTCATCACAAAAATGGGGATTAGATTGTTATTTTTTTGTCTTTGCAATAGATGTTAGTATGCTGAAAGACTTCTGTCTCTCTCTCCCTATTCTACAAATCCAATTCTTTCAATCTTTCTTCATTGGTCAGAGGTCTAGAAAACATGTCCCTTCTTGTTGCCTTTTTTCTAGCTCTATTCACTTGGTTCCCATCTCTTTTGAAGCACACTGTTTGAAGTTAAATATAGACATCCAGCTGAGGCTTTATCAGTGTCAAGTAGTGTAGAAAGAAAGATTTATCAGTAATGTTGTGAAAACAGTAGATTATAAATGAAAAATTATCTCCAAGTATCTGGAGACAATGTTTTATTTTTTTATTTAAATTTTAAGATAGACGTAGAAAGAGTACAAGCTGGTCTCACTACTCTATAATAAAGAAAATATTTTGAGGAAAAAATAAACAAACAAGAACAACAGACAATGAAATACAATGACTGCTCCTTTTGCTTTCCTCTCCTAACTACTGAACACTTGCCTTCCTAATCAGAGTGGCTGCAGCTAAATTGTTTTTTGGCAATGGTCTCTGGTCTATGCTATCCCCTAGACCACATCCAAAATTTGTTTGGAAGAGTGGCGTCTGCCCCAGGTCAAAACTGTGTCCAGAACTGTTATAACAATTTCCAGGTATAACAAGGCATGTTTAAATACCTGGAATGTTCCTAACGCTAAGCAAATAAATAAAAGACTGATTTTGGAACACAGTGGTTCAGTCGTTCTCCTGAGAGAAGAGCTGTGCTTTCCAGACTGTTAATGCATTTCATACTTTTATTGAATTCAAACACAAAACATGAAGTAGCCCAGGGAACAGACCCCAAATCTTCCCAGTTTTCTTATTACTTTCCCACTGAATAAGTACCAGATAAATGAGTTGGAAAGGTGTTATTCCTATTGAGAGAGAAAGGGAAGCAAGAATGTAATTTTGAGCAAGCCAAGGTCAGACAGAACACTGATGACCTAGAAAGGGAAAAAATGTTATTTGGACATCACAACTTTTTTCACTTGTTTTCCACTGATGAATGCAGAGGGATCTTTTTCTGCAGTTGCAGAATTTAAGCTTTTTGGTTGTTTTTTTTTTCCACTGTGAGTTCTCTGATGTCCATAAGTGTTTGGCTGTTCCTGTCTTCTTATGACAGCTAGATGGCTGGAAGATGGGGGCTTGGAAAGCTGGGGGCTTGGACAGCAGGCTGTTTAACAAAATTTATTCCTTAATCAGGACACAGAGGCCAGGTCAAGGGAGCAAAGAAATACACTCACTGTACCATAGCCTCCCTCTTCTAGTGAATAGGTTTATAACTCAAATCACAAGCCATACATCTGGGATTTACTTGTATTTGATGCCTCCAAGCATCTCTCTTTGTCTCTTAGTTTCTGTGAAGTGTACTGCTTGCCTTAGTGTCCTCCTCTTAAATTTTAATAAAAAGCCAGAATTAATTTTTTTGTTTATTTTTTTATAAGACCTGAAAACTCTGTTCTAGACTAAAGCATGTCATGAGTACCTTTTATTCAGCCTTTACATGCATCAGGATGTATATCTTGGGCCTAATCCACCTCCAACTAGTGCAATTCAGAGTTGTGCTAAACCATATCTACTTCTTGGGGTATGGCAGACAGTTGCATGTATGTAGCACTTTCCTTCACTCAGCATTTTTGTCCCCTTTAAACACCACTGCCTCATTTATATTAAATATCTGAATGTGCAGCATCAAAGAAGTCCTAGGAGCTTGTGTCCTAAGCATTTCCAAGCTTGTATGGACATTAGAAGAAAGTCTATGGCCCAATTACTTCCAGCATGGGGTATATATGCCATCTCTGAAACCCTCTTCGTCAAAGGCAAAAAATGTCATGAAGTGATGCATGAAAAAGGAAGAATGACAGTATGACAGTCTGCAGGAGAAGCAGGGCTGAGTAAACTTTCAGCACGGCCACAAAGAATAAGCAGAAGGTCAGTCACATCTTTCCCCTCTTCCATGCCCCAGCTCACTGCTCAGCAATTGGGAGAACAAGTAGGGTTATCCAATTGCCTAAGATAAACTTGACACAAACCTTGCCATTTTGCCGTGAACAACAGAGTCAAAAGTTTTCAGCTGATCCTAAGGGTCACTTGTCCACTTTGGCTGAAAAGAGAGCAAAGAATGGGCATGGGAGCAAAGAAAAAACAGGCAAGAGCATCCTGCCCCTTTGTTCAAAGAAAGACACTTCAGTTTGCACAAAACTGTTTTCCTCAAACAACTGCACTGCATCAGTCTTGCTCCAGTCTCCTGTAATAGCATTTTATCACTTATGTCCTCACAAAGCAGACTTATGCAGAAGAGAAATTATGCAAATAAAATCATTTCTAATCATCACTGTCTTCAAAGGAGGACAACAAAAAGTTGCTCTCAAGAAAATCCATTGATAGGGATAATTATACTATTAGGCTTCCTCAGTCATCTCTTTACATACACAATAATTACTTTCAACTTAGAATCTTTTATCAACATGGCATAAAAATCTGGGTACAGATGTAGATAGGTGAAGAAACGATCCTGAAGTGTTTTATTCACATTAATTGCACCTCATAATATCTCTGACAACTCAGAAAGAGATTATTAAGTTCAGGCATTGAGGCCTCTAAGCAGACTGCTTATTTAGTTATTTAAATGTGGTTTTGAGGATCTAAGTATGAACACTGGGACATAAACAGCTTCCTTAGGATCAGACAGCAAATTGATGGCAGTGCCAAAATAAAGCAGATGCCTTTTGAGCCTCCTCCTCTTCACTCTGAGTACAGTCTCTAGTACATGTCCTCACGTAGTCTGGGTGTGGCTCTTGTATTTACTGACAACCAGTATTTTACATGGCAATCAAATATATTACTATTTTATTATTCCTGGCAAGCTTTTGACCAAAGCTAGGTTTGTGGTCCAAATTTAAAATGAATTCCTATTACATATGCCAGAACTGGTTTGAAGAATTATTTCTTCCCTGTTAAAGATCTTGTCAAGCCAAAGAAAGGGCAGTCTAATCTTTGTAATATGCATCTCCCAGTGACTTGCACAGAACATATGATATTGAAAAGCAAAGACTTGATGGTGACAGCAAAATGTACTCTACAAATTACCTTTTCGAAAAAGCATAATCCAGAATTCAGCAGCAAACAATAACTTCAGAACGGTCATGGATTCCTAAAAAATGTTGAAATCCTGATAAACATCCATTTAACCTGCATCACTGAAAGCACAGTGATTCAATACTAATGTCTTCAAAAACCAATTCTGCAGCCACCACCACTGAGACCATATGATGCAACTGTCTCCATAAACTCTGCGTGTTTAGAGTCAACGACCAAGACAGACTGTATGATAAGACCCCACAGCTCTTCTCTCTTTTAACTGGGCACTCAGATGCAATTTCACACACCACCACTGAGCAATCAGTGAAAGTCAAGAGGCCTGTCAGCATCAGAGACGACAATTCTAATTAAAAAATGAAGGAGGGGAATCAACACTTGCAAGAGATGTTGTATAGTGTTACAAACACTATTTTAAGCGTGATTCGTACTGACTGTCAGGATATGTTACTAAGTGTTTATGGTAGCGATCAGATCAAATATTTGATGTTAGTCAATGGGAAGCTCTAGCAGGCAGTGATAATTCCTTTTATGCAACTGTGCAGACTAATCAACATCAGGATCGTACATAAATATGCAGTGTAGCTAATAGTATGTTCTGCTGTATAATTGCTGTGGGACTGGATGCACTGTGGGATTTATTCACTGTGGAACCATTATAAAGAAACATATGAAAGGATAAAGAAAACAAAACCCCACTGAAATATCCATATGTTAATGATGCTGAAAGATTACTCAAAGTCTAGGTCCAGACTCCATACCTAGACACATGCTGCAAAATACCTTTATGCCATGCAGTTTGCATTGTTCTCACTGGACATTCCTGATACTTTGGTTCTGCTACCATTTGTCGCAAAACCCATCTGATGTGAGCAACAATAATTTTTCTCTTCATTCCTGCAAATTTTCAATTCCACCCTTTCTGCACTGTATCAGTATGCAGAAATTTCCTTAAATCAAATTCCTCCTCAAAAGTAGACCCCCAGGAGGGGTCGTACCCACAAACATCCTGCCCTGTCCCCATCACAGACGCTCTTGCAGGAGTTGGCACTATGCTAAAACTCACACAAGGACCACAAGGAGTCTGCATGGGTCATAGATTTCTTTTAAAACACTTTGAAGCTTTCTGTTATTGCTACTTGAAGCAAGCCAGTCTGTTAATATATAAGTAACCCTTGTTCATTGCTTCAATCTGGAAAACAGATGCTGTGTCTCACCATCTGAGTCATTGAGCTGGACTGAAAAAAACCCAGCAGAAACATTACTATCAACTTTTGAAACTGGCTGGGTGCTACATAACTTTTAACAGCACATTTACAGTGAAAACAGTGAAGTTGGCAACAATAACTCACACCTTTTTTTTTTTTTCCTAAACTTAGGCTCCCCCTTAAGAGACTGTGTGCTGATTGGTTCAAACAGGTTTTGCAATCAAGCTTTTGGCATTTCACCATTTTTGCTTTTCATCTGTTCACAAATTTATGACTTCAACTCACCAAGTCAGATTGCAAAGTCAGAAAGCTGCTGCATGGACTGTTTTTGTCTTCTCCACTCCACTTGCCACTATTGATTTTGAAATCTGCCTCTCTACAGCTGACTAAGGGTTTATTATTAACAATAGCCAGACACATTCTGATGTTACTTAATGCTGAAGATAGCTTTGGATAAATTGGAGGAAGACTGCTGTAATGCAAGAAAGCAAGAGTATCAGTTTTGTCTCTGTAAGTCTGGAGTATGAAAAGTTTATTGCCATGTTTAATTTTTCTTTGCTGGAAGACACGTGAACTCCAAGACATAAATTTGTCCCATGTGTGCAGAAAACTGTGAATCTCATAAAAAACTGGTCATTTATCCTTTTAGTCAAATCCCATAAATCAAGCCCTGAAAACGTGATTTATTAATATCCTATTATATAATGGAAGTTGCAGACTGTAAATCTACTCCCTTTGAAATTACATTTCCAATGCTCCACACTTTTTTTACCCACACTAAAGCAAGAGTACCAAAAGGCCTGCATAGGTGACCATAGAGCTCCTGTCAAAACTCAAACATGAAAAGAAAGCTCATATGAGGTGAAATGGGGTCAGAAGACCCAAGAGGAATATAGAGACACCATCTGAGAAATCTGAGACAGGATTAGGCAAGCCAAAGCCCATCTGGAGCTGAATCTAGCAAGGGGCTGTAAGGACTTCTACAGGTCCATGGACCTGCATTCCACAGCAGCACGGAGACTTCAGAAATTCCAGACCTCAGAGACTGGTAGGAAAGTCTGGAGCAAGGAAAACTTACACAGGAGGGACAAGAGTTATATAAGGAATGTTAAGACGATTTGGAACTTCTTAAGTCTATGAAGCCTGATGGATTTCACTTTTGAGTGCTGAAGGTTGATGTCATTGCAAGACCACTCTCAATTATCTTTGAAAATTCATGGCAATTGTGGGAGGTTTCCAAGGACCAGAAGAAAGCAGAAGTTATTCCTGTCTTTGAGTAGGGTAAAAAGAACTTGGGGAATTGCAGGCTCATCAACATGACCTCCATCTCTGAGCAAGTCCTCCTGAAAACCATTTCCAAACATATAAAGGAAAAGTAGCTGATTTGGGTGTGGTTGGTTTGGATTTATGAAGGGGAAAATCAAGTTTAGCCAACCTTATAGACTTCTACAACCAAATAATGAGAACAGTGGGTGAGGGGAGAGCAGTGGATGCTGTTTATCCCCACAAAGGCTTTCAGCACTGTTTCCCATAATATCATCAAAGACAAACTGAAGTACAGCCTCGAGAAATGAACAATGAGATGGATCAAAAACTGGATAAAATTCCAGGCTCAAAAGATCATGCTCAGCAGAATGAAGTCCAACTGGAGGCTGGCTACTAGTGACGTATCCCAGGGGTTGATACTGGGGCCAACAGTTCTGGCCTATTGTACAAGGCATGTACCTGGAGAGGAGTAACCCAGGCAAAAGTACACAGACCAAGAGTCCAGAAAGAAGCTTTGTAGAAAAGGACTTGGAAATCCTGATGGACACCGAATTAAGCATAAACCAACAATGTGTCTTTCTGGCAAAACAGTAATTGTGGACTACATTAGGAAGAGTGCTGCCAACAGGTCAATGGAAATGATCCTTCCCCTCTGCTTCCCCCACTCACTCTTACTGTGAGGGTGCTCAGACACTGGAACAGGCTGACCAGAGAGGCTGAGGAGTTTCCATCTTTGTGGATATTTGAAATGCAAGTGGACAGGGTCCTGAAAAACCTGTTCTAGCTGATTCTGCTTTGAGTACGTGGGTTGAATTAGACTTTCTCCAAATCTGAACCTTTCCATGATTCTGCAATTACATTCATACGTTTTTGTAAGCCCATGTTCTTGTTGAGCAGCTCTAAGGAATATACATTAGTGCAGCTCTACCAAAGGTACCTTAAAGGTTTATTTGGTTCTCAGCAGAGAAAGGACTCCATTAAAAGATAGTCTTTATAACAGACTCCACCACTGCAGTTTTTCTTCTTGAAACTTCTTCCTCCAAAATATTAGTTTCTCTGATGGAAGGATTAAATACAGACTTGGTCAGAAGAATAATTTCTGTAGTAAGGAACAGCTCTTATGGGTTTTTCCATTTACAAGTCTCCATTTGCTAATTTTTACACTTGCAAATAGTTTTCTGTTAAGTCCAGCTTAAAATAGCAGAAACAGTTGCTGTTGTCATAGAAGCCAGGAGGGGAGGAAAAGTTGAATAATGTCTTTATTTGGAGGATAGTGATTTTCTTTGAGAAAGGAAAAACAAAATAAAAAACCCCACAATTACTCTTCAAGGTCACATAGCTGAGTAGCACAGTAGGGAACTGTGACAGTAGGGAACAGGCCATACCCTGGCTCTCATGCCATGAATTGCTATCTTCTCATGCTCAGTTGCTTCCTTTTCCCTTCTGTTCTGTGACTGCACACTCAATGTTAGGAATAATCCTCTAGGGAAAACACACTATTTCCTTTTGTCTCCTTCTTTAATTAAATTCCTAATTGAGTCTCTAGAAAGAAGAGATTTAAGATATCAAAAGTAGAACCATCATCACCTCTTGACAGTGTGGGATGATGTGAAGAGATGTGGAAAGC
>JAWWLV010000144.1:61090931-61105243 GCA_035041135.1 Platyrinchus mystaceus | reverse complement strand
CACTAATTGGTTTTGGCTTGAGATAAGGATGAGATTAATTCTGCTTTGGAGACAGCACACTTGTGGCAAGATGGAGAACCCTATTCTAGGAGAGAGGGTGATTACGGAAGTTCTGCCACTGAAAGCTTCCTTTTTTCTTTTTTTCTTATGCAAAGGTGTGACTTGAAACACTCATATTCTGATTACTGAACTCATGAAATCATACACTCACTAAAGACTTGACTTGCTGCATATCTTTACTTGCTTAGGCAATTCAGAGGAAATTTCTCAGGATTTACAGGCCCATGAACTGATCTAACAGAAAAAGGAAAATATGTATAATTTATGGCTAGTTTAGAGTGCCAAATGCTGTGCAAAGCGAAGAAGAGCAGGCTGTGTTAGAAGTACCTTTGTGCAATGGATGATGGACATAAAACTTCAGTTTGAGAAAGGGAAAGGCTTATCAAAAAATAACAATTAAGAAAGAAGGAAACCAATTCCAACAATTATCTGTCCAACAAGGCCATCTTAAACTCAGAAAACTGTGAGGTTCTAAAGGAAATGGGTCTGCAAACCTTCTCTGCCTGCTTTGTGGAGAAAGCAAAAGACGGTCTTACTGGGACTTACGGTCATGTATGGGACCAGCACTCCCCTCCTCATGTGCCTGACAGTGACTCAGGACAGCAAGATCTGTGGAGAAACTTTCTAGTGGATATCAGCCAGATCCTGAATAACCTTTGAGAATCCAATCCTGCTTGGACTGGGCAAATGTGTCCTTCTGCCCCCAACTGCCACCCCATTCCCCTTCCATACCTCTTCATTCCCTCATTATACAAGCTTTGCTCTCTGTTACTGTAAAGACTTCTTCCTTATCTCAAGCACCTGGCACAGATATAGGCAAAACCACATGCTTCACAAGAACAGATGCAAAAATTTCTGTTCTTCAGTCACTTAGAATTGTGATGACTCCATTTCCATGGTCCCGTAAAGCCTTGTCTGTTGCCTTATGTTTTATAAATGAAATTAAAAAAACAAAAGAAAACAACCAAAACAAACAAACAAAACCCCAAAAACCAAACCAAAACAAAAAAAAACCCCACACACAAAAAAAACCAAAAAAACCCCCAAAAACCCCAAAAAACAAAACAAACAAAAAACAAACAAAAAACCCACAACAACAACAAAAAAAAACAAAACCAAACCAAACAAAACAAAAACAAACAAACAAACAAAAAACCAAACAAAAAACCCCCAACCAACCAGAAAATCCAACCCTAGACAGTATTTCCCTTCCAGGCTTCCTTGGAGCTAATTTTAGATCTATCCCCAGATTTCTGCTAATTCAAAAGCATTGGGGATGGAGGGGGATAAATCCTCCACCTCCATCTGTTCCCTGACTTTCTAGTCAACCCTTTTCTGCCAAGGAAACAAAGTGATATTAGTAGAGAGAACCAAATTTCCCCTCTGCCCCTACAGAGATGAGAGGCAGTACAGACATATTTACAAGTGTTCAGGGCACTCAGCTGTCACTCATCTCTTTTAGGGCTTAAAGCAAGATATTTTGCTTTGCTGTCTCACCCAGACTACCTCTCTGCAACTTGTCCCTCAAGTCTAAGGTCTGCTCTCTTCTCCTGCACCAAGGTGTACACCTCAAACAGTGCCAGTTGCCTACACATCTCTCTGTCTCCGCTTTCTTCAGCTCTCTCACTTACTCTTCCCCCCACTATCCCATTGTCCCTCTCCCAAAGCTTGATCTCTTTCCTTGTTGTTCATTTCAGGCTCTACCTCTTCCTTTGCTAGATCCCTTATTTCTGTCTCCTTACAAGGATAGTGGAAAGAACATTCTGTGGTCTGGTGAACTACCAGCAAGCTCTCCTGCACCTCCCCATGCCATCCCATCACCCATGTGTCTCCTCTTTGCCAGCTCATGCAGACTGCTGCAGGAAAAACCATGATGGAGGGAAAATGACATCATCGTACAGAGAAGTTATCCAGCTCTCCAAGAATGCCAGAAGAACTTTTGTATGCTGATATTGAGCAGTAATGGAATTAATACATTTCATTTATCAAGCGTCAGTCTCAAGGAAGAGCATTTGTGCTTGTGATGGACTTTAGGCTCCTGCATTCAACTGACCTTGGTGGGATTTCCCACCAGCCATACTTCAGTACATGTTCAATGCCCCCTGGATCCACAGCAAACACAAACAACCTTGATGCAGCTGAACTCCTGCTTCCACCAGCTGCTGAAGACAGGCAAGGAGTGGCTCTGGCTGCAGTACAAGTTGGCAGAGTTTGAAGGTGGGGAGAATAAAACCACGCGGTGGCTTTGTTCTGTTGTGGCAACATCAGCAGGAAGTAGGCAGGAAGTACATTGATCAGTTCTCCCTACACATACACGCTTATTCAACATGTGAATGGGCAAGTTTTCCCTGTCATTTCCCATATACATTGTCATGGTTTAACCCCAGCCAGACACTAAGCCCCACACAGCCACTCGCTCACTTCCCCCCGGTGGGATGGGGGGGAGCACTAGAAGAATAAAAGTAAGAAAACTCATGGGTTGAGATAAGGGCAGTTTAATAGGGAAAGCAAAAGGTGTGCACAAAGCAAAGCAAAGCAAGAAATGGTCCACTTCTTCCCAAGGGCAGTCAGGTGTTCAGCCATCCCCAGGAAAGCAGGGATCCATCATGAGTAATGGTGACTTGGGAAGACAAAACCCACGACTCTGAATATCCCCCCCTTTCCCCTTTTTCCCCTGGTTTATTGCTGACCATGATGCCATATGGTGGGTCCTATGGAATATTATCCTTTGGTCAGTTGGGGTCAACTGTCCTGGCTGTGTCCCCTCCCAACTCCTTTTGCACTCTCAGCCTCCTTGCTGGTGGGATGAGATGAGGGGAAGAAAAGGCCTTGTCTCTGTGCAAATACTGCCCCACAATAACTAAAACTAGTATTACAAACACTCCTTCCATCACAAATCCCAAACACAACCCCACACTAGCTGCTATGAAGAAAATTAACTCTATCCCAGCCAAAACCAGCATACATGTACTTCTCTGAAAAAAAAGTATTCCCCACAGAAATATCCTGTGCAGACACAAACACATCCAAGTTACAAGAAGGATAATTTGGAAAAAAAAAAAAAAAGTGAATAAATAAGATCTGGACACAGTCACCCTTGGCAATGGCCACATCCTGTCCTAGTTAATGCAGTTTTAAGACTGGAGGGATTCTAGCTTGAAAGACACTGTCAACACTCCCAGAACACCAAATTACCTAACACCTTGGGTAGCTTTCACAGTGATTTTTATTTAGCATATTTATCAGGTATATAATAATCATAGATATTTAAATAAACTATGCTTCTTCTACTATCCAGAGAGACTTCTGTGGAAACTGGAATTTCTTATTATTCCCTTATAATTTAGAATCTGAGAAACGTGTGATTATTTACCATGTGGCCATGCTGTGTACAGATATTATTGCTTACTTGTATGTAAAACCATAAAAATCCTTTTTCTCTTGTCAATGTAACATTCTTCCTCTAGTTTCTGAAAAGACATCATAGTACCTACTCCACAATACCCTAGATTTGTCATTCCGAAATCTGGTCAGCTTATTTTCAGTGCAAGAGAATAGTTTATTGTCTTGCTTTAGGGGATTGTGATTCTATTTTTAATTAAAATAGATTTATATCCTTCTCTTATCACTAGGTTCAGACTGCATTTTCTCAAAATGGATTCAGGCAAGAAAGAAATGTGGAAACACACAATGAATCTTATTAAACCTGAAATAGGTGTTTTAGCTGTATTCACAAGCCAGTCTGGTTTTGAGGTTTAACCCAGCTCTTGCAAAGAACATCCAGTTCTTTCTGCATTATGCAATTCATAAGATGTCCTCAGATTATTAAAAAAAAAAAAAAGGCAAATTCCATTTCATTCTCAGTCATAAGAGTGTTTATTTTTTCCTTTTGATGAATACATCCTGTGGAATTGATCTTTGAAGATGCTCAAAGTTCCCTACTTCTCCCACACCTCTTAAAGCTTAGCTTTTAAATCGACAAAGAAAATTCTTTGAAACTGGGAGCATTTGAGCTTTCCCTGAACTTCTTTGTTTGGAACAGAATTCAAGGGAGATAAGTGTTATACAGACCTTTAGCATCAAGGAAGACCCCACAGCTGCTCATTTGAAATGTATGGAAAGTGTCTTCTCAATAAAGTAGTTCTCCAGTTTTCATGAATGTTGGGGTGACATTTAGGCCACAGTGAAGTAAAAGAGGCCACTTATTCTGCTCCCTTGGAATTAAGATTTCAGCCCTTCACATTAACAAATAGCACACGCCATTGAAAACTTGATATTCTTAAATGAAAAATTCCAGCCTTTTATTTTCCTTCAAATCCAGTGACTCATTCCATCTTGTCACAGCACAGGAAGCCAGACACAAGTGAAGCAGCTATTATTTGGTTTTCTGGTGTCTCCTTTCCCTCCCTCAAGGATCTTTGTTGAGTTTTGCCCCAGCAAGCAAATTAGAGCAGGCTATTGGAGTGTTTGTGTGGTGACTCTAGAATTGTCCTCTTTTCTCGCTAGATCTGCTTGTTAAAGCTTTACAAACTGAAAATTTCTTTATTCCTCCCTCCTTTTGTGGGAGACAAAAGGAGATTAAATGCCTTCAGAAAAGATGGATACATCATTTCAGGTGGAAGGTTCTCCTCTTCTTGGCAGGATTTAATCTCTCTTTGATGCTTACATGGGCAGCTGGCTTTTCAGTTTTGGAGAGCTCAAGTATCTGCTCTGTTGGATAAGCAACTTGGGAAGGAGCATTTCCTAGATGGGATGGAGGCAGGCAATGCTTCAAGTCCACACTGCCCCACTTTTTGAACTGTCCAAGAGTCTTTGCTTGCTTACCCAAAGGAAGCACAGACTGATTCACAGCCTTACAGCTGAGAAAAGCTTTCCAGAAGCATTTATGGAGCATGTTCCCCACAGCAATGTGAGTCCACCTTGAGACCTTAAAGCAAGAATGCCATATGAACTTCAGACATGATGTTTTGCCTCACTTTATGATGTGTAGTAATTTAACTCCTTGTCAGGCCATGTCAGGCCTTGGGGAATAATGTGACAGCACAGATGCAGAGCAATTAAAATAGAAGTGTATATGAGGTGAATATGGCTGGTTAGTTGCTGTACCAGGTGGAGGACATAATTTCTCTTGTGGTTCACTGGTAGCAGCACAGTGGGTGCTGACACAGCCGAGAGTTCATTCTCCAACTCCTGTGTTTCACATCAGTTCAGAAGCTGAGCACCACAGGACTTGTAAATTCCCTCCTTTCACAAACAAGTATTCCCACTTGCAGTGGATTTTGTTGCGGGAAGGGGTTTATAGGCCAGCACTTAGAACCATCTGGTCAGTGTTTAACAAAAAGCTGAAGCTATAGTGTAAGCATATTTTATTCATTCAGGGCTCTCCTCTGGCTAGCAGCCAGCTCCCAGGCTCCCTAAGTAATTTTCCCCTCCCCATCATTTGCTTTAGAGACTGATGCAGCAAGTTAAGCTTTGAAAAAGCAATCTCTCAGATAAGTCATCTGTCTCAACTTACATATCTATCTTACAGACATAATCCTTACCTTCCTCACCTCAGGGTTAGGCACTGGGGTTTTCAGACATGTTGTGAACAACTCCTCCTCCATCCATGTCCGAGCAGGCAGAAATATACTGCAGCCTCCTCCTCCACCTATTTCGGGCAAGTGAGGGGTTTCAAAATAGTCTTACCTGATCTAGTGGGGCTGCTGCACTCCTGCTTTCCACACAGGCAGCCATATCCACCCCATCCTTTGCAAAAGGTTGATTTTCAGACAACTCCTTTCCTGCACTTCACCCCAGAATTGCTTGTGTCCTAGTGGCAGGGTAGGAGGCAGAATCACAATGCTGTGGGAGGAGAGAGTCCAACTTAGATTGGGATGAGCTGCTGGGGAATCAAGATCTTGCCTCTGCAACAAGCTGCCTTAACCTAGGAAAAGTGGAGCTGCACTTAGGAGGAAGAAGCAAGTCTCAATGAGAGGTAGAATAGACTGGAACCTGACTGGGGTCAAGCTAATGGGGTGCATGACTTATATGGAACCAGGGCAAATGTGTCCCCTCTGGCAGAGCACTCTCAGGCTGTTTAACAAAGCCAGTGTAGACATACCCATTGAGGATCTTCCTTCTGCAGCACATCTTATGCTTTTCGAGCACGTTCATGTCTCAGCTTTATGTGCCCAAACTACACCCACTCAGCAGGTCAGTCTGACAGAAAAATCATTATCAGGCCTCCAACCTGTCCTGGCTGATCCTGAGGGTTACAACACCTCTGAGTAAAACAAGACTTGAAGACCCACCCGATCAGGCTTGTACTGAGAAATTCATGAGACAGAGGAATAAATAACAAACCACTCATCATCCTCCTGCCTCTATAGGAACAGAAAGCATCTTCCCAGAGGGTAGAGGTTACTCTTTCTGGTACATGCAGTTCACAGTTCAGCTTTTTAGCACGTCTTCTTGAGCACAGCCTAGAAGACTTAAAAGCCTTTGATAATAACTGGAAAATCCCTTAAGAAACATATCAACCTGTCTTTTTGTGATCAATTTAAAAGAAATTCTGCATTTGGAACTCCGTTTCTTCTCCTGTGAATCGAGCCCAATGACTGGAAAATAATGTCTGTAATTTAAGTCACTGAGTCATTAACTACTCAACATTGTAGGTGTCTGACACCACTTGTTTAGGAGGAATTCTTAGTGTTGGCCTTTTCTCCCATTAGTGGGGTTTGGTGTGGTTTTGAGAGTGTTTTTCTCCATGAAAGAGACTTTCCAGAGAGTAGCTAAAGTAGCTAAAGTAACCAGGCCATGAAAGTATGAATTTAGATACTTTTGCAGTTGTGCAACCCCTGACAGTAAGCAAAAGATGGGGATGAAGCACACTTAAATTCATAATAGCAATGACTACATTTTTCCCCAAAGATTTCTTCCCTTCCATAACACTTGAGCTGTGATGAACTCATATTATTACTCTAGCTGAAAGCTAGTAAAGAGTCAAACAAATTGCTGGTTTGTCTGCCTATGTTTTTCACTTCCTTTCTCCTCAATAGCTCATTCATCAAGCCAAGCAAGAGAAAAAACCCACAAAACTACTTTAAAAAGTAGTTCATCCAGCATATTGGCTTTACTACCCTGTCTGCTACATGCAGACTGTCAGTAATGAAAAGTGGAATTTACCTCGTCAAACAAAGTTTATGAAATTGCTTGAGGACAATATGTCATTAGAAAAGTAGAAACACATTTGAGACCCAAATTAAACACCAATGTATGGTTCTTAAGTAACAGAGTCACTCTTACAGCCATTATTTATTAGCAATCCTAGGAAACCTCAACTAAAGTATTTTAAGCATTAGATTTAACTTTTAGTCTGTCCGATCTAGCCTCTTATGTCTGGTGATAATTCTTATCCTGTGCTTCAGAGGAATCAGTACCCACAGTGCTATAAACAGAAGGGACCTCCAGATATTTGAAACCCCAAAACAATTAATTTATGCTCAAATATCCTGGTATTGCTGCCATTGACACCTAAATGCCTGTTGATTTAGTGTGGCAGACACTTGGACATAAAATGTCTTTTCTTGCTTTAGAGCCAGTGTCTACCATTCCTTATTTCCTTTGACATTAATAACATTGCACTTGGTAATACAAACAATTCCCATCTTAGGAGTATATAGAGTCAGGTCTTATGCTCCAGATATCAGGGCTCTTGAAGGCAGCTGGAGGAAAAGTCCATTCATTTGTCTATAGAAGCAAAGGTCTGGCTCAAGAGGTTTTCCCTCTATACTTGTGTCCAAATATTCAAAGTTCAGTTTGAACATCACAGCTGTCTGTACAAGCATAGAGGAAGCAAACTCCTTGACTGAAAAGTTATGGAAGAAGGGAATTCCTCTCTACTTACCATGCTGGGCAGCATTGACAAGACTGCCTGCACCCCCAGGACATGGCCGGGGGGTTAGATAACCTGGCCCTGTCCAGAGAAGGAGCAGGGACCATTAACACCTTGTACTTCTGTCAAGCTCTAGGATCAGTACAACAGGAAAATCCCTGCAATCCCTAGGGGTAATTCAGGAATGAGAAGGAGAACAAAAGAGGAAAGAAGACATAAATTAAAAAAAGCAGGATTTTTCTGCTGTTTTCAAGCAGAGGAGTTTAGAGAAAAGTTGTAGCTACACACCTCCTTGCCCCCAGAGCTATCATGAGCCCATAGCAGGGCTGAGAGCACCGACTGTTCTCCATAAAGCAGTGACACAGTTTTGCTTCAGTTATTAGGGAAATTCCTCTTGCTTGATGCATTGTGGCAGCTGCAATCTAAGAAGGCAAATGCTCCTGAGAAGAGGCAACCTGAATTCATGAAGTTGTACTACTCTGCCAAACACAAATATATCTTATATCTTTGATATTAAATGACCTTTGGAGCAGCACTTCAGATTTATCCCAAATTGACAATAACTGAGAAGCATGAAATACATAAGGCTAAAATGTATCTCAGGAAGGGACATAAAGTGAAATAAGTAAGTTCTTCTTACCAGGAACTTGGCCATGCTAAATAGAAGGTCTGTCATTAATTCATTACCCAGGCAGGAGGGTGACCAATGGAAATGACTGGGTGAGCTTCTGCCTTTAACCCTAATTTTCAACATTGCTGAGTCAGCACAGTTAGTGCAGCCTGCAGCACCTGGTGTCCTTTCTCCATGGTGTAGGAGAGCAATCCATCTCATAGAAATATCTATGAGTAATATTTCTTCTCAAAACCTCTTCATCAGACCTGCAACCCTTCTCCTGCCTTTTACAAAAAAAAACCCCAAACAAACAAACAAACAAAAAAACCAAAAACAAACAAAAAACCAAACAAACAAAAAAAACCAAACAAACCTGACAGAAGAGAGTTTGCAGCCACTTTAATTCACAACAGTCCCACCAATGAGATGCACCTCTGGTTTACAAATCATACTTAAATGCAGAAAACAGAAAGGCATTCTGATAGTTTCTCATTTGAGGACAAAATCTTTTCCCCATAAGCATTCAAGTTTCCTGCATGCTCAGAGATTAAATACATGTTTTTTAAAAATACACCAGGATTACATGTCAACCCTCATCTGACTTCTGCTTTGCCTGTCAGATGATCCTGAGCCTGTCATCAACTGCTCTTTTTCTCGTGCTAGCCAGGATCTCCAACAAGCCACACCAAGACCAGGATGTCAAACAGGCACAGATCTGAGGTCACTGTGCGAATTTGAAACATTCATATTTATTTTTCCTCTGAATTCAATTTCAAATATTAGAAGGTGACCCACACAGATACAGAGCATGAACTGCATGATGTGGTTTTAAGTAGGTTCTGTAGTACATGCTAAAAATGATAAAAACCTGCAACTTTTCCACAAAAGCTTTTTTACTCAAAGTGATGGGAGATAAAAGAAGAAAACATTTCCTACAACCATGATTTAAAATCTTATTAAAAGGAATGAAATTGTGTGTTTGTTAGCAAAGGACCACAGTATCCAGACAGTCTCCGCATGATGGACACAATGATGTCATTGTGGCAAGAGAAAAATACCATCGGAGCACTCAGGTGTGCTGTAAGCAAGCAGGGTCATTCACTCAGGCATCTTACAGTGACAAGTATCTCCAGACACACTGACAGACAAGCGGGAGATGCAAAACTGTAACACAAGGTCTGTGTCACCAGCCTTGCTGCTTCATGGGCTGCCAGGAGTAGCCGCGATGACAGGGAGGAACAGGAACAGGAACATGCTGCAGTCACTTGGCTGTATCAAAGGACATGGGAAGCACACAAGGACTCTCCCAGGGGAGGGAGTAGGGGGAAAAGGCCCCTTTCAAGGAAATTTGGGTATGTTCATTGCAGTGTCACTACACATCCAAAGCAGGCCTGTGACTCAACTTATTCTCACTTCTTACGAGGTTTTGGGTACTTCCTAATTTCAACGCCTCTCAGAACACATGAGCTATGGGGAAGAAAACGCTGCAGAAACACAACATTTCTAAAACAAAAAGTGGTATTTAAGAAAAAATACATTAACAGTATTTTTTTAGTTGACATCAAGGAACTAAACTCCAGGTATTGTATGTGGTTATTCTCAGGAAAAGCACTTTAAAAACGTGCACAGTTCTGAATTATTTCCTCCAAGCATAACATAGAAGAGTTTTTTCCTCAGTAAAAACAGACATATAATCAGTTTACAGGCACCACATTTTGTCTCCTTCTCCTTAGATTTAAGACATGCTTTTCAACTCACCAGTCCTGATGTTTACTAGCTGTTGCCCTGTCTGGCAGCTCTTGCTGGACTGACTAAGTTTTGAACTAAAATCCTTGCTCAGTTTTCACTACACAAATAAATTTCACCAATCAATCTTACTTGGTCCCTAGCCAAGGTGAGATGAATTAGTCACCTCTAAATTAAGATAGATGCACGTCTGATGCAAATCACTGTATTTGTCTAGAAAAACAACTCCATTATCACCACCAGGGACCAGGTTTTAAGGGATTATCATAGAGGAAACAGCAAAGCAGGGCCACAGCACATGTCAGGACATGACAGTGTAAGATAGAGGCAATATTGGCCACAGCCTGTGGGGCCAACACCACCAGCAGCAGCTGCCTTTGAAATTTCTCCCATTTCCAGCATCAACACATTCTTTAACTAAACCGTTGTAAGAATCAGCATCTAGTGTTAACTCTCCTGTGTCCTTTGGGACGAGTCCAGAAGTACCCTGAGAAGTCTTTCTATACCTCTGTGCACACTTCTGTAGCAAAGAACAAAGGTTGTTTTGTTTTACCTTTGTCTTGTGGGCTGATTTAGAGAACACTAGTTTTCAGACAAGTGCAGGGAAATCAGCATATATGAATTAAAAACTGAGACAGGAGAGAAGAGCCTGAGGTTTAAAAATAAAAGTGAGGTGTTTTCTCCACTTGCTCCTTCTGTGATTTCTCCCCTGTCTGCTCTCAGTCTGGGTGTGTGCGATGCTTTTTGTTACCCAGCTATTTCAAGCCACCTTTGGAACTAGCATTCTTTGCTGCACACTGCTATCTAGTGGTAAAACTGCAGATGTTCTGTGGCAGGAAAGAAGAGTTACTAGATATCCTCCCAGGTGCAACTGCTTTTACACACTAAACATCTCTGCTATGACAAGAGAATCTGTGATCCTATAAATATTCATTCCCCTTAAATAGTCAGCACAGGGGAAAAGAATGTATTTAGTAAAGAGACCCATTTTATGGTGTACTTCATATACTGTACATTTCCCTACACCTGAAGGAAGTATTTTGCTTTGGACCAATGTGAGTCTAGCCTCATATGATTAAGGAAGATGAAGCAAGACACTAATTTGAAAAGATAAATTAACTTCCTTAGGAAAATTGGAGAAGGTTATATGGTAGAAGAGAGGTTATAGACCCCTCTTCCTTTGGTTATTTCTTCTTGAAGGAGCATGGCCTCCTATTACATTGTAGCTACTGTAGGTCACCTGTGTCACAGGGTAAGACACAAAGAGTGTCTGAGGTTGGAAAGAATCTCTGGAAATCATCAAATTCAAACCCTCTGCTCAAGCTGAGCCAACTAGAGTCAATTGTCCAGGACCGTTGTCTTGGTTTTTGAATGAGGTTGGGAACTTCATGACACCTCTAGGCAACCTGTGCCAGTGCTCAGTCATCCTCACAGTAGGAAATTAGTGTCAGATGAGATGGTTTCTGCTCTGTGACTGCAGGTTTCTGCTCTGTGACTGCATGGCCTAACCATTGCCAACAGCAATGGCCAACAGCAATCCCTTCTGGGATCTAGTTCAGAGAGGGAGAAAAAAATGGCTTATAATCAGGAAGTCGTGCAGTTTGAGGTTCTCATCTTTATTGCACTGAAAAGAGTAATCCTGTTGCCTGTGGACAAGTCATCCCACATACATAATCTGAAAAGCACCAGACGTTAACTGAACTAAGTTAGTAGTCAGGTCTTAAAAATGAGGACTTCTTAAATTGAATTATCTGTCAGAAAATTGGATCACTGTTATTTCTCAAACATGAGTTCATATTCTTGATCTGTATTACTGTAACAGCCATTAATCATGAGTGAGAAATTATCCTACAACCTGTCTTAATATAGACTCCTGCTTTTTTTCTTGGATATTAAATATACTGCATGAGCCATTGCTTTGTACAAGCTCTTTCTCCTGCTCTATAGAAGTAAATGATGAGGATGTAATTTTTGCTTGGAAACAGTTTCATGAAACAATTGAATTTGTGGAGCCTAATCCTGTTTTATTAACTGTTGTTCTCCCAATGTCCTCAGTTTCTCTGAACTTCTCCACAAAACTCCCTCCACTCTGTCTGTGTCAGGTATTTGTAATACACCCACCACCATCTCTTCAAAACAAAATGAAATGCAAAAAAGGAATGAATGATGAAAGAAGAAATGAATGAGAACAGAGAGTAATCCAAGCTGCCCTTGGTAGGTTCACTAGAAAATCAAACAAGCTGCTTCCCTTTGCTTCAACACTTGGGTAGAAAAATAGCTTGGAAATGTGGTATGTCTTAATCTGTCTGCACATTTTCAAATGTGCATCTGAAGATGAGCTGCTGTGTAATACCAGGTAAGCCATGAGAAATAATTAAGCAGAAGAAAGACATTTGGGGTCTAGGATGAACATCTGTTGTGATAATTAGCAGCAGAGTGGTTATTCTGGAGGCGAATAAATTACAACCCCCTCACTTTACATCGCAGTCATGTCAAATGGAAATGGGAAAGCAAGTCAGAGCAGAGCCAAGATTGGAGAGGACAGTATGAGAGGAAAGTAGCTCTGGCATGGGAAAGCTCAGCTCCTTGAAGCTTGAAAAAATGTGGTGGAAGAGTAAGGACAGGAGTAGATGAAAAAGCATTTGTTAAAATGGATGATACTGTAGGTCCTACCACATTTTTTCAGGTAAAAGACCATCTCTATCTTATTTCTTCCTCCAACCCACATTTTTCCCACCCCTACTGCAGTGGTACAGTATAATTGTATCAGGATCCCTTTGATCAGATACTCTTTAACCAAGGCTAGAAACAACCTAGTCCATGAGCTTTTACCAGGTGAAGCTGCTGCTGACCATACAACAATAACACACTCCTCACCATATGATTTTACCACAGCACTTACAGTACATCTGGAGTGAACAGAGTCCCATTTCTTCTTAAGACTCAGTACGAATCCCAGGGATGTGGAAAGCATGTTACACTCACACTTGAAACACCACCGGTCTCAGGCCTGAATTTTTGTTACAAAAATAATGTCCTGGAAGAGTTAAAGGATCCTGTATCTAGTCTTGCCTTTGGATGCAGCATTGTACATGGGAGCACAGAAGATGCAGGAACTTGAATGATTCATTTTCTTTCCTCTGCTTTCCCAAGACTTTTATGTTGTTATCTATCCCTTCATGATTTTGAGACCAAAAAAAATCAGTAGTGCTGTTAATTGCACTTCTTAAATTGAACATTTTGCTCTAAACACTGGTGCAGGATTGTTTCTACTGATAAACTTTTAATTTCATACTCATTAATGTTGTCTTGTTTTTTCCACTCTCCCAGTCGCTGACCCAGAATCTTGGGTTTCATAAAGAGGTTTCAATTAGGGTAAGAAATTAGGGACTATAAATATGTGGGATATTACAGTAATTTAATCTAAAAATGATATGCACAGTCCCATGCTACTGAACAAGAGCAGGTGAGAGCTTGCTTTGTTCCAAAATCTCAAGTCACAGAATCACAAAATCACAGAATGGCTAAGTTTGGAAGGGACCACAGTTATCTGGTCCAACCTCCTTGCTTCAAGCAGGGCTTTTTAGAGCACATTGCACAGGTTTGTGTCTAGACATCTCTGTGGCTTGAGGCAGAAGATGAAAGATGCAGTGTCAACATAAAGGATCTCCCCAGTTTGCCCCAAACCTTCATGTGCTTCCAACTGATGAAACACAACCTTCTTGGAATTTGACTTTAATTGCAAAGGAACTTTTTGTTCACAGTAGTAGATTACTAACCCCTCTTAGGGGCTTTAACTTCTCACTGGTAAGGTATCCTCTCAGTTGTCTCTTCTCAAGGCTGAACAGGCCCAGGTCTCTGAGCCTTTCCTCAAATGAGAGATGCTTCAGTCCTCTAATCATCTTTGTTGTCATCCACTGACCCACTCCAGGAGCTCTGTGTTTCTCTTGTACTGAGGAGCCCAGAACTGGACACAGCTCTCCAGATGCACCTCACCAGGGCTGAGCAGAGGGGCAG
>JAWWLV010000144.1:61062045-61087481 GCA_035041135.1 Platyrinchus mystaceus | reverse complement strand
TATATCAAATCTTATACAGACCTCGTGGTAAGAAATCCAGATAAGGATTTCCATGAACTGTTCTCATCAGTTCCCTCGTGCCTGGCTCACTCTCTCCCGTATAGCTGCCCCACCTAACCTGTGCTAACATCAAGATCCCATACAGCAGCACATCACCTTACCAGGTCTGCTGTTGAAGACTATTTCCTGGAAGCTCAACATGTAAACCACACTGAAATTTTATAATTTGACTTGGTAATGCACCTGTGCTGAATAATTAATACCATAATTAATTTGGTAACACATTGATACCTCCACCTCATGAGCTAGCCTGGGCCTATTGCATCAGATGAGTACAGCTCAATTTTTTAACATGCAATGAGATGGAGTTATGTGTTTTTAAGTAGCTGTCCCAAGTCCCAGCCTGTTAACTTCTTACATTTGTCCTGGATAGGGCTGAAAATACACAGTGTGAGCAGCAACTCAAAGCTGCTTTGTTTAAGGAGGAATCCCAGTTGCCTTATTGCCTTGGAAATAGTTTAAACTCTTGCTCAAGTGAGGCCAAAAGTGGCTCTTGCACCTCCTCCTTTCTTGCTCCCCTCCACCTGCCTGCTGGGCAGCATTGGGTGTGGTGCCCACAGTGTGGGAGCCTCTGAGATACTTCCTCCATGGCCTTATTACTCTTACTCTTCACATCACATCCAGGCAGAAGAGACTGCCATGAGCACATTAGCCACCCAAAATTTGATGTGGAGGTGTCTGAGATGTCTCAAGTGCTTCAAGATTTTGGGTTTTTTTCATTCTTTCTGCAGATGGGTTTGGTTTCTTCATAAAAACTTCCTTTGTTCCTTGGAAAATACATGTGTGAAAAGCTTTTGGTCAGTCTGTCTTTTTTAATGCAGCTAACTGGGGGCCCATGGCTACCATCACTTCTGCAGCATGTCAGAGAGATAACTGTGAGTGCTGGACTCAAGAGAGGAGCAAGCCTGGCCATGGAGACACCTTCCACCTGCACATTATCCACCATGTTGTGGTCAGGAAACCAAAGGCTGGCTCAGCTTGGAGAAGCACTTCAAACCACAGGAGCTGCCTGCATTCAGCCTATTCTGATACCCAGGTGATCACAGAGCAGGTGGAGCAGAAGGTGATAGCTCAGCTCTGTGCCCACTTCTGGGGTGGGGCCCCTCTGCTCTATAAGGCCAATGGGGAGCAGTAGCTTTGGTGTAAATAACTAGACCAAACTCTGCATTGAAATGATAGTCTTCTAAGGTGAAAAAGTATTTTAATGTCCTCTCCAAATAGAGGTTGACTTTGGAGATTTTGTATTTTTACACTGTATTCTTCAAAAAAAATCATACCAACCATCAGCACAGTGATGCAGCTATGATGACCTAAGGATATAAGCAATGCCCTTTGGGGAAAGGTGATAACTATTATTCAAGCAGCTGGTGCACTCAAGAGTGTCTTTGCTTCTTCCAGTTCTACCACTTGGCATTGTAACATACTTTCCCTACTTGGTTTATGCTTTCTACCTGGGTGCAGTTAAAGTGTGTGGGCCTTGGCAGGGGGTTGTGAATAGAGGGTATAATTCCTATCTTGAGTTCCAGAGGCATCGCTGATTTCTCTGGGTGAAGTCACCAATGCTGTTGTCACTTGCTTGTACAGGAGTGAAGATTGCACATGTTGGGTCATCTGTACTACAACCAAACTCGCACACAGCTGGGTAAAGGTCAGTCTCCAGCTCACAGGTGGTTCACATGGGGGTGCTCCTGCTCCTGCTGCTGCTGACAGTCATCTGCCCCAGTGACAAAGCAGCTCAGGGCAAAGACTGCAAATGACCTGGGTGGGCTTCACATTGAGCTTTAACTGAGAGTCTTGCAGGCTGTCAGCTGGCACCCTTTTATGCATAATGACATTCTTAAAAAGGCGAGACAACAGAAGTTTTTGAAATGGAGCCTAGATGCATAATATTTTTCTTGTAACTCAGTCTCAGAAAGTGCACTGGGCCTGTACAAACTTGCAAAATGCTGAAAACTTGTATTGACGTGTGTTTGAGAAGTTCCAAATCAAGTCACTGTAATACCGTATAAAAATAGCTAAAATGGAAAATCGTCAACAGAAAAACTAGAGCACTAAATGATCTATGTTATTATTCCCATAGTGATTAGCATACTGCATTTTCCCAGCCTGTTGCAATTTATTAGCCCATGTTCTTCTGTATCAGTATCAAATATTATTTCATTATAAAAACTTGTGTGCCAGTTAACAAAAAAAAAATCAAAATTAACTGTCAACATATGTTACTTTCACTTTTTCAAATTAGAGTAAGAAAACTGGGTCTAATTAGTTTCCTGATTAATGAGTGCATGGTAAGCAAGAGAATTACATTAAGAACAATTTCCAGTTTACACTGGTTAGGAGGAGGTAAAAAAATAATTTTTCAACAGGGATCAAATAAATCTACAGAACCTCAATTTTTTACAATGCTGTGAAAATATGCAAGGCATCACATTGTAAATTGCTGGTTAGGTCACTGGAGCAGGATGAATAAATACTGTTTGCCATATGAAATTGGCTAGTTAAATGAAGATCACAAAATTGTTTGTTGCTATATAAGGCTCATTTTTGCTATAAAAAGAGCAATTTTAATTTATAGGGGCTTAAGGCAATTTTCCATCTAATTTTATGTTTTATAATGTCTGCTAAAACACTGGTGCCTTATTAGTTTGTGTGGTCGAATATATATTGTTGCCAAATTTCAAGGCTATTGATTTATCTTGACCAAAGCAAAACAGGGTTACTTTTTCTACCTAAATGCTAAGAAAAGTCCATGCAGATCACATTAAGACAACTAAATTAACTTCATCATAGATATATCTCTTTTTCTGATCAATAGAAAACATTATGGTTTATTTGGGTATGAGTAATGACAGGTTAACTTCACTGGTCAGAACTATAATCCCTCCTATGCAACTCTTTGCTGTGCAATTTCACCACTAAAAACCTTAAAACTGAAGTGAATTAAATGGCTGTTTTAACACAGAAACAACTGAATAGACACATAGCATTATTTCCTGAACACCTGAGTTCTATTCTCTCTGCAGGAAAGGTCCTGGCAGACAGGTCAGATGAAACTTAAATCTTTTCATCATCATGTGGTTTAGAAGCTTGAGTTTCCTATCACCTCCCCTCCCAGACGTCCACACATGGGAGGATGTTGGCACTGCCCTGTATTCATCAGCCCAACCCTGGGCAGTGTTGGCCTCACTACTCAGAAAAATCAATCATCTCACTTCTTGGCCATGACACAGCCAAGGACAACCATAAGCAAAGCATCAACCCTCCACCCACTGGCTGAATTGCTCTGAATTTTCTCAGAAACCCTGGCCCTTTATAGATCTCATCTAGTCCAAAAAGCAACATTGTTTACAAGCTTCCGGACAGATGCAGTTTTTTAATTTCTTAACTAATGTCCCTTCCCCTTGTCCTTATTTCACTAACAGAGGGACTCCAAAAGCCGAGAAAGTATCTAGCTCACTATGTGTCATTTGAAAGTATCATGGCTCACAATGAGATACAGAGAACAAGTGATGGATTTGTGGTTGGCTGGGATTTTATGGCAGATCTGCTCTGACAACATAGTCCCAGTTTCTAACCTTTTCCTTCTCTGAGTCCCTCTGCTCAATGGCAATACCACAACCTAGCTGTAGCTCTATAATCCCACTGTAGATAGAGACTGCATGAATTCAAAGCAAGACTGATCTCAAAGACATTTCCTCCAAAGACTTTCCCAGCTTATGTTTCTCAGCTGCTGGTATTGTATCCTTTCTGCTCCAGAATTTCTGCAGCTTCTGTTCTTCCTTTCTGCATTCACCCCAACTTTTAATCCCTGTCATTAGCTGTTCTCTTTGCCTTTCCTCTCTTAGGTCTGTCACAACCTTTTATCCCAAGCACATACTAAGCTCATTTAACTCAACAGTTTTATTTTCAGGTCACGTGACTGTGTATGCTGAAGAATTAATGTTTTTCTAGTGTCAGTGAAATGGGCAAGGCAAAAGTTTGACAGCAGTCAATGGAGCAGACCCCTGTGCCATTATTAGTGCTGCAATAATCTTGCTGGGATTTTGTGTGTTCTCAGCGTTTTGCAAAATCAAACCCTGGTTTATTTTCCATCTAAGTGGAGAGAGCCTTATGTGAGGAAACTGGGTAGCAGTTGTGAGAGGGGATAATAGCATGCATATTAGATGAAAAACTAAGTCAAGTCATTTTCTTCCATCTTTTCAACTTCTAAACAAATGCTGATGTGGAGGGGAGGAAAAAAATCATTTCCTGACCCAGCAGCCCTGCTTTGTTGTACATTTCTGTGTGCTGGTCCTGCACAGGAAGGAGGACTCACACTAAAGTTTTGCAGATAACTGCATTGCTTTCACATTATTCTAAATTTACGGGTTGGTGAAGAGCTGGAGTTGGAAACTGCCTTAGTGCGAGCAGCCCCAGTGTCCAGCTTGGTACGAGGTGAGAGTGACATGGTCAACGCTGCACTCTGCCAGCTGGGTCTGCCTGAAGACATGAACTCCATTGAGGAAAACTGGATCTGAGAAAAAGATGCAAGATAGGAACTGTCTGAGGTCAAACAAGGATCACCACATGCATGTCTTTTGCACATGGAAAGGCTTATACAGGAATACAACTGCACGTACAACACTTTTAGTGTAAGTGAATGAACTGGAGCTACTGGAAACCCAAAGAAATTACTTTATTGGTCTTACAGCTTCTTGTGTGGCAGTACAGACTGTTTCTAGCTAGTCAGGGACAAGTGCTAAGTTTCATGTCCAAACAGGAGACATCACCACCTCTTTTCTCCTAAGAGGAGCCCTACAACTGCACTGTGAGCATAGTAACACATGATAAGCGTTGTTCCACCACAGAGAAAGAGCTCAGGTACGATGTCCTTTATAGACCAAAAATTATTATGATTGTCCTAATAAGCATCTTTATCAAATATTCCAAGTAATCATCTTTTCTTTCCATGACAAAAAAAAAATAGAATCATATAAACATTAAAAAAACCCTTAGTTGTTTTAAGCTAACCAGGATTTATGGTCATGAAGAATAATGGCAAAGGCAAGCGTTTTTTCCTTTGCATGAAAATTCTTGGAGCAGCATGTAAACAGACCTTCTTGTGGTATTAATATTGCCCCATTTATGCTGAAGCTATGCAAACAGAGACATATAAAATCATGCTCCTAAAAACTTAGGTTGCCAATAAATATTTTTACCACTTTTAATTTATACTGTTTGCAACTTTGCCCCCTTGAAGAAAAGTGATCCCAGAATGCAAGCTAAGTTATTCTGAAGTTGTTGAAGCTATCCGACATCTAAAATGCTGATCATTTGTGTTCCTCTGAACTTAACCTGTTGCTTGTTTGAAAATATTTGACTTGGCAGTTCTCTCTCAAAGCTTTGTCTCATGGACTACTGACAGAAACATAGAAGTTTTAGCTTGAATTGATAGCAAGCAGCCTTGTTTACTGCCTCAGGGGGTTGGAGTTCCCAACTTGACCTTACTGAATATGCCCTTACTGCAAATGCTGGGTGTGTTTTCATGAGGTTACAGCTCTCCAGTTAGCCATCTTGACATCTCAGTATTAAAAAATCTCAGTACTGAATAGATTGAATCTGCCTCGCTACGTTAAGATACCAACCTGTATTCCATTAAAACAAAAACATAGCTTCAGGCTTCCTTTATAAGCTTACTGAGTTAATGGAAGTTAAAAATTCTCTCCACACTGAAAAATCGGTGTGAAAATTAGCAATTTTATTCTAGTGTGGGCATAGTGCCTGCTGGATTTATTATCTAATTTTTATAAAACTTAAGGTGATCTTCATCTTAAAAAAGTATAAGCTGTGCCTCAAAAAGCTGCCTTATAAGTAAGATGATGGTTTGAAGTAATGAACTTGGGCATTTTAAAGTTTTTCTTAAATCTTTCAGGTTCAAGCTCCAAAAATTTTATCCATATTCAACAGGAGGAGAAAAAGGACAGCTGAAGTTCTCCCACAGTACTTGAATATATGAGCTGTGGAATTCAAAGGAAATAGAAGATTGTGGGGAGCTTGCAGCTCAGTCTGCCTCAGGGTTTGCTGAAACTAGTTTTGAGCTATTCTATTTATAATTAAGTGAATAGAAAAAAATTAGAGAATATTTAGAAGATCATGAGCAAAGTGACTTTCTTCATTTTTGAGTGATTTAACAAATTTTTGACTGTATTTTTAGACACAGATCCTCACACTTACTACTATGATATAGACATACCATTTTCATTTCTGTCACTTTTTCATTTTACAAGGATAGCAATTCTGATGCTATCTATTCTAGTACCAGTTATTTACTAAGGAAGCCAATTATTTTTATTTGGAATTTGTTTTGCCTTTAAGCAGCATTTAAAGCATGAATGTAGCTCCTAACTGACTGTCTTAGATGCTATAATTTTGGGACATAAGCCCATAAAACTTCACTCATTGGCAAGCCTTTGCTCTCTTTTCATTCCAAACCTCTCATCCTTGAGATGAAAACAAAGAAGAAATATTTGCAATTATAATGTCGTAAACTACTATTTGCTTGTTATATATTTTCAGCTTTCAGCCTGGAACTGAGGATGATGGATTGAAACCTGCCAGCTTGCTAATGAGGCAGCTTTGCCTTGAGGAGTGAAGAAATCTGGGCAAACAGGTACAACTGCAAAAGGAGACAGCTGCAGTCAAAGCATCTTCTCTGAGGACCTGGTAGTCCTGGGGGTGGAAGTACCCAGCTGTGGGCACTTTTCAGCTCTCAGTAGTCAGTACAGGGCAGCTGTGGGGTCCAGTGAGTTATCTGTGTATCTCCTGGAGCACTAGTCTAGGGTATCGTGAACAGATTCTGCACAGCTGGTAAAATGTGCCATGGGACTGGAGGTTTGCATTTATCTGCAATCTTTTTCTCAAACCAGGAATAATTTTGTGCATAGACATGGAACAAAACAAAACAAAAAATTAGAAGAGAGAAAGTAAGTGAACACAAGTGAAACAGAAGAAGACACAGGCAAATTTCACTGTTTAACAAAGATCAGTGTTGATGAAGGTCAATGAAGCTGCTTGGCAGTTAGCCTTTTGCTGTGTGAAGAAAGCACTTTTGACTAGTTACTGCATTATTCTGCAGAGGTTAGTGTTATATACACTCACAAAATCCTCCTATGCCACCCAGCTTGCAAGCATAAAGCCAGGAAAAAATGATACTTTTTGCCAGTTGGCTATATAATTTTCAGTGGCCAAAAGCCAACTAGTTGCTAATTGTTATTGCAGTGAAACTGAAAACAAAGCTCTTGGTATGAATACTTGGACTGTTTGTTATATTCCCCCTTGAAATTCTTCAGGAAGTGCCATGAGCTGCAGCTCACACCCACAGCTCCCAGAAAACATGGGTGCCTCTATCTGCAGTACTTGATCTGCAGCCTTGGCGAATATTTTCAAAATGCTTTCTGCAATTCAAATTAGGAAATAAATTCAGTTATTTAGGTACTATGAGCAATTTAGGTACTTAGAGCAATTTCCAAAAATCTAGTGTATGTAGGTCCATGAAGACCCCAGCAAATATGTGAAGGGGGAGAGCTGGTGAAAGATGGAATTGTTTTCAGTCATAAGGGAGATAACTCACATATATCTGTTATTATTTGTGGGAGAAGCACCTGAGGCAAGGAACAACTCTTTGTTCGATGTTTGTGTAATAGCCATCACAGTGGAGTGCTAATCCATGACAGGGAAGGCAAGGCACTTCCATCATTCAAGTAAATGGTTATTTCCAGAGCTGATGGAGAGGCACTAACTGGATTACTTGTGTTCACCCTCTGAGTCACAGTCACACAAAATAAACACAAGAGAAACATGTCTAGGATCATTTTTACCCCTCCCTCACACAACCCACTCCACAGGGTGGCAACACTGAAAAAAAATTGTTTCTTAATTTAGAGCACTTTCACGGTTGATTGATTTCCATTCAATTACAGAAATGAAGGTAGATCTGTGCACCAAAGTTTTATTGCCATTAGTTTTGTTGTTCCAAATATGAATTAGTTTTGTCCCCTTTAGCTGCTTTTGCTGTGCCCACAAAACTTCTACCATGAGTACAAAGGAGCAGAGAAGACTTATTTTCAGAGATGTTCCCTTATTCATCGTGGAATGCTTGCTTAGATTGAAAAAAAAAGTAATCTGATGACATGCCCACAATTTTTGGATGTAATGAACCCTGTCAAAGCAGAAATTTTGATGGAGTTTCCTGCTGTTTACTTAAGTGGCCACTGTCCACCAACAGATCAGCCATGTGGCAGATGTAACTCCAAGCAGGACAGGATGCAAGTGGCACACAGCACGTGTACAAAGACTTTCTGGATGGAAATATAGAAAGCCACATGCGGAAAAGCTTTTTGCCTGTTGGTTTTATAATTCTCAGAGGTATGCTATAAGTGAGCTGACAAATAACATCCCCTGTTGGCATGGGCTGCATTGTCTGTTCTGCCAAACCATGTGCACCAAAGCAAAGCTGTAGCAAACATGGCATGTATGGGGCCAACACAGATATGCAGAGATAGTTCCTCTGTCAAAGTACATGATATATGTGTAGTTTCAAGTAGCAAAAGGACCAGCTTTGTTTCTTCAGAGCTGTGGAAAAGATAATGCATCAAAGGGCACACATAATTTCAGCTACTCTGTTAGCCAGCATAAAGACACCAAGCAAATACACATATTTCTCAGACTTCTATCTGCTAATGGTCTTCCCCTGGGGGTGTCACTAGTTGCAATGAAAAGAGAAAAAAAGATAAGAGACTTTGTGTACTAGAGTTGAGGGACAGTATGTCAGAGGTGAGCTATCAACAGTGGAAATGGTGAACTTTGAAAAAGAGGCAAAGAAAACCTTGTAAACTTGCCAGGAAAGGAAAGCTGTAGTGAAAACCAGCTCTCGGTTCTTACAGCGCATGAGACCTACCTAAAGTCCCTCAGAAGAATATATGCCTTTGATTTTAATGGCCAATTTAACTATTTGATATATGCTAATCCTTAATATTGTTCATGCAAGCATCAAGCACGTTCCACTATTAAATAAAAACTTCCTTAAAGTCAAAGCAAAAAACGTACTTCAGAATATCTATCTATCAAGTGGATGGATAAATATTTTATCACTAGTATATTATTATGAGTTCAACTACTCAGAATCAGAAACTGGATCCAACTGCACTGGTGGGTTTGTAAACACAGAGTGAGACACTGTCCTTTCCAGAGCTCAAATCTAAAATGTTAATAAGCAAATACTTAGGCAAGAATTTCTGAAAACAATAGTCTAATTGGATGTAAGAGAATGGCTCAAGTTAGGTAAATAGTCTGCACGCATTTGCAAGATCAAAACCTTACTTTGGTCAATTCACACGTTGTGAAAAACACAGAGAGATAAAGTGAAAGAAAGGCTGAGCACCACAGTGAAAGGAACATGACATGGCACTTAACATAATAAACTATTTTGAATGTCATTTTAAAAGCTATTAATGATTTTATTAATCTCCATAGATGTGTCTACCGCCGTTTGTCACTCATTACTCAAAATAATAATACAAAAAGGAATATATTAGAAATTTTTAAAAAATTATTGTGCATAAGCAAAAGGGAGAAATATCTTTCCTTCTCCAGAAATTACTAAAGGGGCAATTTCTGTCATTGCAGTTATTGTTGTTATGGAGACCTAAGAAATGCTCCAGACACTGACCAAATTCAAATCACACGGGACAGAAAGGTGGCCAGTTCTGCTGTCCCCAGCGCTCTGCCCTCATCTTCAAGGGCTCACAGAGCCACACTGCCTCCAGGAAACCCTGGGAGAGGTTCCTTCTCAGGGAGAAAAAGATGCTCCCCAAGCTCAGCAGCTTCTTTATGCAGAACCCTTGGTTCAATTGTATCTTAAGTCATGTTTTGTTTCCAAACTATTGTTAGCTTAGTTTGTACCCCCAGCTACTTCCTCTTCAGTCCCTGTGGTGAGTAAAGTAGGTTATACCATCAGCCCCGAGCATTCAAATATTCATAGGTCAAGAAAAAACAGATTCATTTGTGATTTAAGGATATGTTTAGAGTTTTCAGTTCATCCTTGGATTTCTGCAATTCAAGAAACACATTTTAAGTTTGTCTTGGTGAATAATAGGACCGTGAGTTAACCACTTAGTTTAGAGTGATGAAGCTGCAGGCTTGCTGTAGCATTGCTTCAGTTGTTATGAATTTAGAAAAAATACCAAATATCATGAGCTTCAGAAAAAGTGCTCAAGTCATATGGTAAAATTACTCCTCTTAGATCAGATGTCTAAACAGCCATACAGAGGAGCAGAGACTTCAGAAAATTTTCATCATGGCCACAAATATGTGTCCGCTGCAGATCTTGTTAGAAACATCAATTCATATGGGAATTTTCAAGATTTTTTTACTTCTGCCAATATTGCTGGAATATTGGCAAATATTCTTAATACAAGTGAAAAAAAAAAAAAAACCAGCAAGAAGCAGCAAAACAGGCTAACCCGATGTGTTATTACAAATTCAAATAATTACAACTTCTCTGCAAGATTCATTGAGCTGTGGATCTGATAATATTCCTCAACTGAAAATGCCTAACACTTATGTTGAATAGGATTTTTTCTGACTGGTTTTACAAAGGCTGCTATATATTATACATGCTATATGTATTTCTAGTCCCATTTGTATTTTGCATGCATAATCATTCACATAAAACTCAAGGTAAAGTGGAGTACTTGAAAAGCAACATTTCTACGGCAGAATTTTAATTGCCTAGAAGGAAATGTATTCAGGTCAGCACATAATGAAGCAGCTTGAACAGTTTCTGAATTCTGCTAGTAGCTCCCATTGCTAATGCAGGCTTAAAATCGTCCAGTATTGTGATTGTTCACAGGGAATTTACCAGTAATAATACATGTTTTTATTATGCAGTTTTAGGGCACACCCCAAAACAGACTTCAGTCAGAGAAGAGGCAGAGGAGGGTTCCCAGGGTGGAGACAGCCCTCAGGAGAAAAAAAGGCAACTCTAGAGAAACTACTAAGAACGGTGTTTTCTCTAAGTTATAATGTATTTATTTACTTTTACCCAATGATGTCCTGTTTTATGACTGTAAGGTAGCACAAGGCAGGGGGGAAGTCGACCTTAAAAGTTCAGGAAAGAAGAAATTCAGCTTTTAGGTAACCAGGAAATTGAAGGGCCACTTTACAGAGAGATGTTTGTGGCATGCAGGGTTTTACCAGTAATTCCTGCAGTGTCTTACGGGTGCTTCAGCTAGGCGTCTTGGAAGATCTGTCTGGGTCTTACAGAGGACACATTACACCAGACCCACCTTAGGGACGTATTTTAAAATACACAGGCACGGCCCCCTGTGCTCTGAGGGCCTGGGGGTTTGACATGTAGCCACTTCTAGTTGTAAAAATGTGCTCTGTTTCAGCTTTCCTTCCTTAAAAATGTGTATGACTTTGCCTCATGACTAAAACAAAGCTTGAAAGGATCTGAGCAATAGGAGTGCTCCTGATCCCTGACTCCGCAGCCTCAAAATCTGTTGTTTCCTATTATGCTCTAAAACTCAGCCATTTGGTCATAAAAGTTGCTGGTTTGCTCCAGGCAGACATTACATGTTTTGTTTTGTGTCCCTTTCTCAGTGAGGACCTGCCTCTTGCTGTTCCATTTTCCCCACAGAGAAAAGTCAGCTGGACAAAAATGTTTGGAGTTGGGCAGCTGGGAAACAGAGGGCCAGTTATTATTGCTTTGTCAGAGACCTTTCCTCTGGTCTAATTATAATTACCTTGCCTAGCTAGAGTATAATTACTGTCTGTATAATGCCAAAGTGATTAATGATTATTCTTTCCTTGTGAAATAACATTTTTAGAATTGCTTTTAGTATCTGAAAAGTAAAAATTAGATCTACATTTCATTTTTGTCCAATCTTGTATGTGCACATCTTGGACTTCGGATCTTGAAAGTAAATCAACACCAGTGTCTGGATTTTCAACTTCTATAGCAGCCACATCTCACTATTTTCAGACACAGCACACCATTTTCAAATGTAGAATTCTTTACAGATCTCCTGTTTGCTATAGAAATGCTGTCTTCGGTCTTCAACCTTGCTGCAGATAATGACAGTGGTTTCTGCAGAAATCTCTCATGACGACTCCTTACGAGATTCTGTTTCATGCTAAAACATCTTGGTGTACAGACTTTCCTGCAGTGGGTAATGCAGAACACATGGAAAGGAAAGCCAGAATGGAAATGCCAAGGGAGGTTTGCCCCATACAGCAAGATGAAGAATAGAAAAAGTGAGCTATGACTTATGAGGGTACCTGAGATCCAGTGCAGTCACTTACCTGCCTGATCATGTGTCTCTGGTGTGACTCATAGAATCAGATATTTAAAAGCTTTCAGCAGCAGTGTTCAATACTTTTTCTGAGACTTTTGATCTTTCTGTTCCTTTTTATCTCTATCTTTTTTTGTCATGGGATTGGGGAGGGAGAGATGAGGAAATTAGTTTTTCACCCTCTTTCCTTGATGGGAATAGGTGTGAGGGGATTAAAAAGTTTTTTCACCTCCTCTTCATCCAGTTTGGCTAACAGAATTGTTCCACTTGTAAACTCAAATGATTACTACCACACCCACTGGTTCTCAGATCATTTGACACATTCATTAGGAAATCAAAGGTCTTTTCTAGCTGGGAAGAGAAATCTTTACGTTAAGTACTAAAATAGAAGCACTATGGCATTCTGCAATCCTCTATAATGGATTATTATGCAGAGACAGACAGGTTTGGTTCCAAGTTTTCTAGAGGGTAAGGCTAACAATGTTTTACTGAAGAAAAGACTAAACACAAAGTTCCTGAAACATCTAAATAGGTGCTGTCTTTTCCACAATAAAATTTCTCACATACTTTGAAGTTATTTTAAGTTTTGTGACTTATTTTTGTGTGTAATATGAACAAAGTGCCAGATAGTTTCTTTTTTTTTTTCCCCAGATCAATCAGATCCTTTTTCTTCCTCATAAAAGTCCAAGTCACTCCAAGTCACTCCAAGCAGCTCCACATATTGGTCCCACTCAGCTAAAGATATTTAGATTTCTTCTTTTTGTTTTGAATTATAATGATGCTTTGGTTTTAGGTATCAACAGCTCTAAGTTTGTCTTGAACTGCCTTGAATTTAAACACATGCTGTAGGAAGGTGTTAAGCAGTACAGTCAAAGGAAAAAATGTAGACAGTATGCAGTAAAGTAAAACACATGACTGAACATCCCTGATGAACCTCCATTTGTTAACCTGTTTTTACTGTATCACACTGAATTGTGATTGTGTCCACAGACTTCAACCTGTTCTGACCCCACTGAGTGCCTGAAAGTAGGACTAGACAACATGATTTTAGTATTGTTAGCACTTAATGTGCCAAGTGCTGTCTCAGCTAATGAGACGTAGTCAGCCAGCAGAAAGTTTTTGCTTGCTGATACACCATCTTGTTCAGAGGGACTCTAATTCCAAGACAGATGTCTTATCTACTGTTATGCACATGTACCTAAATAGAAGCAATCCCACAAGATAATAGACACACTAAAAATAATCCATATGACCACACGAGATTGTGTAATTTAATACACAATTAATTTTTCACATAAAACTATATTTCTGCTGTGGAAATATGGGGGCAAATTTATACCATTTCCTATAAGGACCTGGCTTAGCATAGGCATAATCTCAGGTTGATTTTCCTTCTGCTTGCTCTCCTGTTCATTAGCTGCACCATAGGGAAAATGCTTTAAACCCATTGAATATAGATTTTTGCCTCCATAACTGCTTGGTTCCATATGAAATGTCTGATCTCTAAGGTTTCTGAGGTTTCAGACTTGTAAGTATCTCACTTTAGCAGCTGCACCCATAAAATTGCATATATAAGCAAATTAGCAGAGACCTGAATCTTTCCCTACTTCCTCATGAAAATTCTGGAGCAAAACCAGTCAGATTGACATATTGCCATCTTTCTAGCTGTTTCTTAACACCACCATAACAGGGAAAAAAATCATGCATAAAGGTAGCTGTGGGCATTGTAGGACAAATCTAGTAGGATAAAATATTTTCATAGTTGCTAGACTTTGTGCTGAAGTGGATTTGTGAGTGGATTTGTGCTTCTTCTATGGTGCTGATAACTCCTTTTGATGTCCTATTGCAGAGTTTTGGGCTGAGCAGCACTTCAGATGCCCAGGAGTTCTCATAGCTTTCCAAAAGGCTACTGCAGGAAAAACAAGCAGCAGACACAGGCTCCTTCTTCCTGACATGCTCATATAAACCTTGCTGTGTGAGCAGTGACTGAAGTGACCCTCATTTTCCCTCCTGATCTGAGATTTGGAAACTAACTCACGAAGGACAGAGAGGGGAGAATTCACAGTGAAAATTAATAGAGTCAAACACCCAAGTTCACCAGCCTTGCACAATAACGTAATGAGTAGGAGAGCAAGAAAAGTGCCTTAGCTCATACTTAATTAGAAACTGTTAAGGAACCATTTAAAATTACCCCTTTGAATTCCACAGAAAGGACATAGCTAGAAAGTGTTAGCAGAGGACAGCTGCCCATGGCCTCAGACTCTGACAGTTAATGGCTTTTTTTTTGCTAGGTAGCAGCTCCGTTGTGCCAGCTTTCCTCTCATTTTCTTCCAGGTTTTGACAAAAGAACTTTCCTTCTAGGTCGAGCTACAATTTTCCCAGCAAGTCAGTGCTGGAGGAAGGTGTCTGACTTCAATATTTCTTAACAGAAACAGCACTTCTAGATTTACAAGACCTAAGAGAAAAGCTGCATTTAACCAGGGCAATCTCTCTTGTAGACAGAGTCTATAATCAGAGCTGTGAAGTCTTACATGCTGAGCATGGGACTTATCCCACTGACTTCTCCCTGAGGTCCCTTGGTTTAGGGTTCTATCCATGCAGTGCACTGTCGCCTCAATTTCCCTCTTGAACAGAGCAGAGTAAAATCTGCTAACAAGCAGTAATTGATACAGAGTGATGGATTTAAAAGGCTGCCAGGGGTTCCATGTTCAAAGAAACCATGGAGGAGACATGTTCCTCAGCTCAAGCCATGCACTATATCCTTTCCTCCACATCTGCACAAATAAAATCCCTTTCCATGACACTATTCATAGGTCCATCCTAACACACAATCTAGGGCTCCAGACAGATATTGCCCCTCATCATTTGACTGGAAATAAAGGATGAACCCATCTGACTCTCATATTAACAGTGAACCATGGCGGGGGCTACCTGTAGCTGTTTGAATCACAGAAACCATTCTGATGTGGAAACCATTTACCCCCAAGAGCACTGTAATGCTGTAAATGATTGTTTGAGGATGTTTGAGCACCAAAGCCTCAATTCACCACTTGTGGTACCAAAACACTGTCCCTCACACAGAAACCATGTCCATCAACAAAGCAAGACAGGGTTTTGCTTTCCGTCTCCATCCCTTGCATCATGACTTCTCTTGATTTCAGTCCATTGAATAAAGGCTTCAAAACTTTTACAGTTCATAGGTATGAGCACTTTTTTCCACTAAAATTAGGAAGATCTCTATTTTTAATGACTTATATGTTGTGGCAGCAACTTGAAACGAATGAATTACAGAGCAGAGGTTGATGGCAGAGACCTTCCATAAGTTGCAATGTGCCCAATTATACTAACAGTCTGGGTAGCAACAAGTGAATTATTCCAACAGCAAATAAACCAGCATCATTGTTTTCTTGCATTTTTTATATAAAATATCCCTTGCTTTTTAAAAATAAATTTCTTCTTTCCTTTACCATAGTCTCCTGTTGAGGAGAAGCTTGATCTGCACTTGATCAATTTGTTGTACCCACTAAAAAAGAGAGAACACATTGTTTATAGGTGGATTAAGCTGCCTGTTTCCTCACAGGTTTTCTTCTCTGACCCACCTTTAGAAAAGAAACTTGCACAAGGGCTTTCTCACAGACACAGTCAGCAGTGTTAACTTTCTGTGTGGGTAGGTTGCTATAAGCCCTGATCTGATACAGCTCAGATTAGCTGTCATCTTTTTGCTCACCTACATTCTAAACCCCATAGTGGAAACACAGCAGGTCACAGAAGACAAAAAAAGCTCCCTGACAGCACAGATCCAGAGCTTCCTCACACAGGTAAGATGCACTGACACCACCCTGTATCTATGTCAAGGATTTTGCTGCACAGCTCCTTCAGTGCTTTTTTTTTTTTTTATGGTGGGTGGATTTTTTTCCATGCTGTTAATCCATACTATGTAGTTTTTAAAAAAAACTAAGTTCATCACTGAGACCTGGCTTTTCACTGAGGCTTTTTGCTCCAGTTTGGGGCAAGGCTAAGCAATCACTTTAAATAAAACATAGCTTACAGCAGTTTTGACTTTTTAGAGTAAGGATTTGAACTAGAGTACCTTTATGATGCTGATTTCTGTTGAAGGAGGTCCCTAGCAGAGGCAGTCAAGAAAAAAAATTAATTCACCAGCACTAATTTGTACTTGGATAATATTTGGGGTGAAATTTAAATAGAAGTCAACCAGGAACACAAGAGTAAAAGGAGTCTTTCAGTCTTTCAATTTACCCTCTTCCAGGGGCACAGGTTAGAAAGGTATGACTGTTGTAGTGGAAAGACTTCCAACATTTCTCACTCCAGCAGCTTGTAAAAGTAGTAGGCTGGAGTTTATTTTATTTTATTTCATTTTATTTTATTTATTACCTTATTTTCACAGACTTTGCTGAGCACAGAGCCTTCAAGTATTCGAGCAGTAAGTGGTCACTCAAAGAGGCCAATGACTGTGGTCCTTTAGGAGTCCCAGTGATACACTTTGGCATCCCCAAACAGCCCCAAACCATGGCATCTGGCCAAGCACCCCTCTAAGCAGCAAGGCCTGACGTGAGCAACACCTTCAGCGCCAGGAACACACGGACTGTGCTCAGCCCCAGCTAGGGACCTTGCAGTACCATGACCTGAGAAGAACTCTGCAACACCCTGGATTTTGGGCAGCATTTTTATCCCAGATGTAGCAGGGCATTTCCCTGCCACCACCACGACCACCACCACCCCTGGGTGCAACCCCCTGCCCTGGTGTAGTGTGAGTTCACTCCAGCAAAGAATGTGCAATCGAGATATGCAGTTCAGATCCAGGAGTAGAATGCTGTCTTTAATTTATGAAGCATATACACAAAATGAGCCCTCAATGTGATTTGTATTGTTTGTGCATATACTATTTTCCTACTATCAACATAGGCTTATGCATATAATTTCATTTGTTTCAGTTGGGTTTTTTCATTTGAAAAATCCTTTTCAGCTCCTACTCCACAACACTCTTCCTGTCTCTTTCTTTCTCTTAGTAAGTTCAAATGTGCACACTCAAAGCTGCTATTCAGCCTTTCTGTGTTTCACTGGTGCTCCCAAGCAGTGCATTTCCTATTGCCCAGCTCCAGCATCTCAGGAGTGGAGCTCTCTCTATTTACACGTAGGTTACTTCTAGATAAGATTTCTTCCATCATATGAGAAATATTTCTGATTATGTTTCCTGCAGCATGTCATGTTAGAATGTCAGGTTAGAAGGGACTTCAAGGATGATGTTATTACTACTGCCTCTATCACATAACAACTTTAAGAAACTCGTGATATCCCATTCTTGATGCTCTACTGGTCACCAGAGAACTTAAAAAATTGTAATCAGCCAAATAATTTTAAAGAGGCAAAACCACTTCATACTAGTGTCAAATTCAAGCAACATGCCTTTTACGGATCCTTATTAGGAAGGCAAAATTATTTTTTATTTTCAGTGTATTTTTGCATGTTGTACCATGTCCAGAATCTAGGATATCTTGGATCTACTTGACAATTGTTTGAACATTGGGGTTAGGCAAACCAAATAGGTTACTAAGAAATGTGGGAGTTTTGTACACAATATTATAAACAATAGTGAAAAATGTTATTATGGCTAGCAAACAAAATAGAAACTGAAACAAATAGCGTATGCTTTATAGAGTATGGTAAATTGTGGGTTATGACATTTCCTCTTTTTATCCAATGAAATGGTTAAGAAGTAAAATCTGGATACTTTTATTACTGCTGTTTCAGTACATGGCATATTGTTAAACATGATCCCACTGTGACTGAACTGTGTCCTGCAACAAATCTAGTGATGGGGAGGTTGATCAATGCCATCTGCTTCCAGGACTGGAGAACTCCTGGTTTGAGAATGCAGCACAGGCACAAAGAAATGCAGTTCAGCCACAGGCCTGAGTGGTCAGTGGTGTAGAGACAACTTAGGAAAGAGTCTTCAAGTGAGAGTTTCAAAGGTGGAACTTGGCAGGTAGGAGCAGAAAAAAACTTCAAGGCTAGGAATGAGTAAGAAAAAGACTAAAATACCGGTTGTTGGAAACTGAGACTCGGGAATCAATAACGAAGTACAATCAGAAATGTATGGCATGAGAAACCCCAAACAGAGGCGGAGACGCTTCGCCAACTTGGTTGTGCAAAAATTAGAAGAAATGTCACCTTCTGTCTGTTGTGTATTCTGGATGGTTGAAAAACCCCTTGAAGTCTTCCAGCATTTCACAGGAAAAGATTCTGGGATTTTCCTTGGGGGTGCCAGAGGGGGGAGGGGTCCTTTTTCATTTAACATTTTTAGTATTCAAATTAGAAGACTTTCAGCATCCTGGGGTGAGACTCAAAAGCCTTTCCCTAGGAAGCCTGGGAGCATATCAAAAATCAATGGCATGGAGGATGGAAAAAGTTTCAAAAATGTGAGACTGGCAGGAAATACTGGCACATTTCTGTTTGATATTTACTTTCTTGGCATGCAGTGGCTCTTTTAGCGCCAATGGAAAATCCTTCAGTGCCAAGCCACTCTCAGATAAATCTGCACACAAAATACACTTTGAATTGGCATGTAGCTTTTGAGATTAAGGTTTAACCGTTGCCAAAATATGTATTTTTGGATTCTAGCATCTCTCTTAAGTAAGTTAGGCAACTTCATAACATTGAAATGCTACACCTGACCGATTTGAATTTGATGCATCTGAGCTCAGAAAAAACAAATGAATGAGGAATAGAGAAGACACCTGACATGTAAGGAAAAACAACTAACTAAGGCTTTGAATTATGTACAGGCATCAAAGAAATCACAGCCTACAACCTACACATCCTAAACCTAATCTCTGGAGATGACTGAGTCCCATTACAAGAGCAGAGGTGATTTCATGTGAGTGGGGAATGTGGAGAGGTTGAGGAAATAGAAGCAGACCTTTCATCTATTCCAACTAAGCAATTTTAAAGCCCCTTATCCATCCTTATTAAATCCATGCTTGCACTATAACCTACTCAAAACCATAGACTTTAAAGTTCAACCTTCTACTGAACAGTCTGTATAAACCTCAAAGAAAAAAATAAACCTTTACATTATTCCGGAGTTCATGGGTTTCAGCTCAGCCCATTGACGACCCCGTCCCTAGGCTGGCCAATGACTGGATGGGGGTTTACTGCTGTCTCTTTCACTAATTAAGCACTCATGCAGCAATATCTCAGATCATCGGTGCTCCCTGCAGCAGTCTGGGAGCAAGTACTGGAGCTCCAGGCCATGAAGGGATAGAATGTAACTGCCTTTCAATATAATAAAGGTGCTCATCTATATGGCACAAAAGGATGTCATGGACAGAGGTGTGGTTTATACATCATTATAAGTAGTGCCATGATCATTGAATCAGGAGGTATGGTGGAGATCAGGAGCACAGAGAGAAGTCTACTGAACAAGACAGTTAAGAGCTGTTAAAAACTGCAGGTGTGCAAAGTCTTCTGGTGTAATATAACAAAGTAATATTAATTTTAAAAAACTACAGTGGACAGTCTATTCAATAAGGTGCAGCACACCTTGTTTGTGCAATTTTTCTCTTTAACTGTTATTTTTCTTTGGCTTCAAAGCAGTTAAGTCAGATTTGTACAGAGAATCCCAATACAAAGTCTCCAGATCAGTATGTCTAGGTCTAACAAACTCATGGACAATGTCAGACTCAGATTATTCTGATTGTCCTGCTGTAAAATGACTTCAAATCATGGATTTATGAAAAGAGGAATATCAGCTGTCATCCCAGCTTTCCAGCATTTAACGAACTTGCTTTTACCCTGTCAATAAAAACAGGTTGTTGTTAACAGAGCAGGAACTCAAAGGAATTGCTTGAAGCCTGTTTCTTAGATACACAATTTATGGTATTCAGACAAATTCACCAAAAATATGTTGGGAAAAAAAGGTTGTTTCATATATTTTCAGATCAGAGAGCTCATTATTTTAAACACTGTCAGGTTGTCTTTCATCTCCAGAGCTGGCAAGCATAGGAAAACATGTTGCAAATAAAAGCAGCTTTCCAAAATGTCATACTGATTATGCATTCATAAGTCAGCTACTTGAGGCTCAGCTAGACAACAAATAACACAGGAGTCCACTACGTGTTTTAGCCTTTTCTACACGTATTGCCAAAACAGCCATACAAGCATAACCTGTGACAGTATTTCTTAACCAATTTAAGTTTATGTTTATTTCTTATGGTAGTTGATAAAATAGGGTAAAGACAGGCATCAAGCTCCTAGTTTTTCATCACGCCACTTATTTCACAGGACATATGTTGAAATGTTCTGTAATTTTATCCACTATTTTTTCCCACTATTTCCCCATACTTTGACAGTGACAGCAATGTATGATCATCTGGCTCTAGGAATCTAGAAAACTATTGTAATAGATGGTTAGACACTTTTTTTGCATGCAAGATCTTCTTCAAAGTTGTGAGATGTTCCCCAGTGTGTACCTTTCCAACATTAATGAGGTGTTGAGCAATAAAAGGAATGCATGTCAAATTGTAACTGTTAACAGGTAATGATTTACTTCTACCGACTTTACCAGTTTTTCTTTCTCAGAAAAATGTTTAGTGTATATTTTCATTAGTATGGTATCCTCAGAAGAACCGGGAAATTGAAACTATTTAATGTCTCTTGAAGGAATGCTTTCAACTGCTGAGAATGGAAGGGAAAAGCCATGGAAGTAATTTGCTACTGAATTTCTTCATAATTACAGGGTTACGACACATGCAATAACAATGAGTCTCCTTTTGAAATTTTACGTGGGTGAAAGGTGAAAACCAAGCTGAATTGGGTCACTTGTTTATTCTGACAATGATGACAAGTTTGAATATAAAATAATCAAGAGAAGCCAAGAGCTGCATTGACATAAATGAAAATTAACACACCCAAAATTGCTGAAAAAGCCTAAAATTATTCAGTCTTTATTTTTCCAAAATAGTTTCTGCAGATTCCAGTAACACCAGTAAAAATTGATTAAAGATCAATACAGCTTTAATTATCCCCATGTTTATTCATGCCCATATAGCTACAAAAAATTCAGCTGAGTTAATTTTTGCTGGTATAGGAATAAGGTTTTTGAAGAAGGTGTTACAGGGTGTACAACTGACATCTTAATCCACTAGTGTTATTTACCACACACAGGTAGGAAATTCTTCATTGCAAGGTTGGTGGGGCACTGGAACACAGAGGCTGTGGATGCCCCATTCCTGGAAGTGTTCAAGGTCAGGTTGGATGAGGCCCTGAGCAACCTGATCGAGTGGAAGGTGTCCTGCCCATGATAGGGGTGTTGGAACCACATCTTGAAGGTCCCTTCCAAACCAAACCATTCTATGATTCTGTGAGTTTCAGCTGGAATTAGAACCTCTTTGTCGAAGAGGTGGTGAATGAACCATCATGACCAGTTCAAAGTCATGCACAGATCAAAAAGTGTCACAGAAGATGTTTCCATATGTTTCTTTACAAATGTAAAGATGGTACTGATATCATTGTTTCATAATAACTTTTTTCCTAGGTTTTTAGAAACAAAATATTAGCTTCAATCTACCTGATTACCACATTTTCCATCACTTCATTTCCTGTTTTAGCACTCTAGGACTCCATATTGTGAATCAGCAAACTCTCCTGGTTTCTCTGTGTAGGAAAGGAGCCTCTTTGTGCTCAGATATGTTTAAATTGTTGGAGTCATCCTCTTGGGGACAAAGAAGCAAGTTTTACCAGCCTTTATGTAGTAAAGAATTAGTCTCCATGTAACCAATAGAGAGGGGTCTCAGAAGGCCTCCATGGCACCTGAGTTAATCTTGTTGATTCTTCAGTGAAGGTCAGTAAAGAGTTATTAATGACACTAGAAAACAGGGAAATTCAATGAGCTCTTCAGAGTTACATTGAGAGCATTTAGCCAAACCTGGTCTCCAGACCTCTATGAGCCAAATTATTTCTGTAAAAGATCTTCCTTGTTCATCACCATGAAGATCAGAATCTTGATTAAAAGGTAACCTAGGTAGACCTATAATTATAATTAGGGGTAAGAATGTGTCCTGAGAACACCTTCCAGGTGATCAGATCAGACTGAGATCTCATCAGCATTACTGAACAGAAAAAAATCACCATTTGAGGCTGAAAAAGGGTACCTGTTATGAACCAGTGAATTAACATTTTCTTCTTGATAAAATATAATGGCAGCATGCCCAGTTCGACATGGTGAACGAAATGATTTAATAGGCTTCTTTCACCTCTAATTTTAAAAAGTCACTTATCTACTTTAACAAGATGCTTTTTTGACAAGGGCCAACAATAATGATGATGGACATACCCTTTTCACTTACAGAGGTTTTTTTAATTTACATATATAACATTTTTCATAGCATTAACAGTATTCAAAAATATGCTGTAAAGGTAATTGGAGCAAGTCTAGATCTGTCTCATATAAACATGTGGAGTGCAAATATACATAGGATGATTATCAGTAGCTTAAGTGACTTTTATCATAATGGCATTTGAGCCTTATTTCATGTGCTCTGAGGTTATTTTTAAAAATCAGAAGACAAATCACTTCTTGAGAGTTTTACAGCCATATCACTAAGAATTACCCATTACCCCCAAAAGACCTGCAGCTGTTCTAGCAGAAAACTTAAATGCCAAGATATTATAAGTATCAGGAATAATATTGCAATTATTTGATTTAAAATGTGTTTGTTTACTTGTTAGGGTTCACTAAAGTCCTAAATATAGTTCTTAAAAGCTGTAATAGGAACTCATTTAAGTAGCAGCTCAAAAAAGCAAAGAACTCAACTCTTTCATTCTAACTATGTTTGGTTTTCATTTTGTAAAATGAAGTATGAAATGAAGCCTGAAGCACAAAGATTAAAAAATACAACTATAACAAAAATGTCACCTTTCTCAGTGTATTGTTTCCTATTTCTTCTGATCTCAGTATTTATTTCTCACAGCAGTATATCTGTTTCTGTGCACAGACATATTGGCCAGAGGTTGATTTCTCAGCTATGAAAAAGATAGTGGTATACACTCTAAGTATGTTCTTTTTGCCACTTGTCTTACTTACCTACATACCCTATACCCACCAGTCCTGCAATAGGACGGTGGGTATGAAAAGCATGAAAAGAAATCCCTTTTTCCAGAAAACTCAGCCTAGCAGTAATTGTGGGTTTGCGGGAATGACTCTGTCACAAGAATTGAGTTAATCAGAGCCTAAAGCAAACATTCCTTTTGCCTACACAGCTCCCTCTCATCCAACTATCTTCTGCACTCCCTTGCACAAGTCAGAAGCAATAACATGTCCTCCCAAAGGCAACTGCAATTTTTGTATTAAAAAAGAACCAGGAGGCTCTGGCTGTACCGATCCACACTGCTGTGTCAGTTCATAACGCAGTCAGGTAAAGACAGAAAATGGAACCAGGAGGAGATCCTGGAAAGTGCTATCTCAACAGCCTGAAAAGAAGACTTCTTGCAATGGGAAAAATCTCACAATTATATTGAAGCTATTGAATATAAAAGTAAAGATGGTTCCTAAGCTGGTAATGCCATGAGGCAATTTTGACAGTAATTTTTATGTTATGACATCAGTTATTTAGAACTAGATATCTGTCCTTCTCAAGACGAAAATCATATGATGAAAACAGAAGACAAAATTCATTTTTATATTAGTCTGTTTGTGATTTTGAGAATAACCTTTCTACTGAGCCTACCATTTGTCTCACTGGATGTGAGTAATAAGATTAAAACTTCAAGGACTCTGTCCTCAGTCAGTTTACATTTGACTGCAAGAGTTGAGGCTTTGGCCTAAACTATTCAAAAGCCCATTTGTGTTCTAAAAATTCAAACAATCTTAATATTTTAATATTCCCCCTCGGGTTATTGAGAAAAATCAGATTTAATACTCACCAACCATCTGATTTATATAAATATCTTATAAACTTTAATACTGGTGCCTTTGCACACTTAAGAGCCACATGGGATATGAGAACAGGGAAAAGTTGCAGGGAAAGTCAGTGGGAAAAGATCTGGTTTCTTAGTTATAAAGCAATAAAGGGCATGCATTTAAAATTACATATTTTAATATTTCACATAACCTATACTGGATGCTGTGGAGAATGTGTACGTGGGTTCTGAGCTTTGCATGTGCTTGTTGACGGTAACAAATCCAGGTGGGGGGCCCTCATTGTGTGCTCAGGCACTGTGTGGTCAAGTGTGCATGCTGAGGACCAAAGAAAAATCATATTTATGAACTTGAACTCTATACCCATTCCTGCTTTTTATGTCATTTGTATCCCTCATCTATGGGATTTACCATCAAGAAAGGTAACTGGGTTGCAGCTCACATTGACAGCAGTGAAGTAATTTGCTCTATGGCTCTGGAAAGACAGAATTCATTTGAATTCATCACCTGACTTGGACAAAATTCCTGCCTACATAAAGAGTTAATATGAAGGCAATGTACTGCAGAAGTTTTAGTTAAATCTTCAAAATAAACTGTAGACTGGGGAACAGAGGAGGGAAGCTGTGGGGACGGAGGCAAGGGGGACCAGAATGTGGGGCTTGGTAAAAACCTGTCAGGCGGGGCTCAACAGCAGCTGTCCTGCCTAGACAGTGCAATCACTCCTTGTGCTCCCCTGGAGTTGGAAAGAAGAGCTGGGAGGTGTCTGAGGGGCTTTTGGCCAAGCCCTGGGATAGCCCTGCAATGGCCTGGGTGTGCAGAGGGAGGACAATGATGAGCTGGCACAAGGGCTTGCTGCCAGTGAAAGTGACACAGCTGGACTTAGGAAGCAACTCAAACCTATACCCTTATCTGATGGCATGTATTACTGCATTCCTTCATGGTATTGTAGAAGGATCTTTTTTTCCAGGATTGCCCCTGTCATCTTATGCTGTGAGAACTGAGGGGTGAAAGCAGGACCCTGTGCTGAAAGCTGCCATTGACCCAAGAGTGAAAAGGCAAATAGCTGCAAAATGCCGACAGCCACAAGACGTGACAGGAGCCAAATCCCA
>JAWWLV010000144.1:61042509-61061945 GCA_035041135.1 Platyrinchus mystaceus | reverse complement strand
GCCATTGACCCAAGAGTGAAAAGGCAAATAGCTGCAAAATGCCGACAGCCACAAGACGTGACAGGAGCCAAATCCCAGCCCTGGCTCTGTTTAGACCAACACTGCGCCCTGATGTCGCTTTGGAAACTAAGTGTATTTAAAGCCAAAAGAAACTTACTCTTATCACAGAGAAGGCATATTCCCAGACAGCACTGTAGTGATACAGCTACACTGGAGCCATGAGACAGGAATAACTGGTGAAGCTTTCCCGTGATGACAAGCCCTAAGTTTGATGCTCCCTCTGGAGCTCTCATGGCTGGAGAGGCAAGGAGACCCAGGGAAGAGAGGCTCATGGAAAGGCAGGAGCAAGGGGCAGCCTCTGCACCATGTCCTCTATCTCCTTCCACTCATCTTGAACAATGCCACCATAGAGGAAGAGAATCACAGAATCATCAAAAATGAAAAGAGTTTAAAAAGTTATTTAATTCACCATCCTCTCCCCCTTTCAAGTGCAGGGTCAAATTTAACTCAGCCTATGATAGATGCTTTCTTCCCTGTCCTTAAGGAATTCCTAGTTATGGCCAGTGCACAGTTTCCTTAGTAATTTGTTTTTGTCTTTCTTCAGCCTTTACCATGAGAAATTTTTTCCCGATATCCCACCTAATCTTGGCAATTTAAGTTCATCATTTATTTTAGCAGACAGAGAGGCACTTTTTTGCTTCTTTGCTGAGGCATGTTTGACGTGTCTGAGGCCTCTAGGACATCTTCCAGAAACCTCCTCTCCTTGATACTGGGAATGGCAGGCAGATGGCAAACTACTTACTCAGAAAGCTTGTGCATTGGTCCATTGCATCCAAGTCTGTTAATGTAACACAGATATAACAGGATAATCCATCAGGCAGAAGCCATCTACTCATACTTGGCTACAAAGACCCATGGTTTTATTGGTGAAAATTAGAAGAATCCAATATTTTATTGAACTCTGTGCTACAGAATTGACCTTAACCTAACTTATAGAATTTCTCTATTTGTTATCAGTGAAATAGCAGTGTATGATCTGTAACTTCAGACTAAAAGCTAAAGGGACTGGAGGTGGCAATGCTTAGTTCTGATAAACTATTGCTCTATGACCTGTTTTGTATATGCCACTCTTCCTGAAGCCAGGCATGAATATGGAAGAGGTGATCAGCACATTGGCCAAGCCTTTCATCCCATGAGTGTGTCTTATCGATAGCAAATATCTAGATGATTCTTAAAAGAGGCAAATTACTAATTCTTTATAGCTTCTCAGAGTCTCAGATGTGTCTATGTCTCACTGCACACTGAGACCTAAATTCGTCCCCTCTAACTGAATCATCAAAGTGAAGTTTCCTATACAGGCAGTACAGAAATACAGGACCTCGAGAGAGCAGGAAAATCATTCACTAATTGCCCATTGCCTTAATTGAGGAATTAAAGGCAATTTTATTCCTAACTTTGTCACTTTGGCTAACCCAAAGCTCTAATTATATAGGCCTAGGAGAGGAATTTAAGGAAAACGATCTCCTACAGACACTGTTGAGGCCCCTAGTCTACACCCAACCTTTTCCTGCATACCTTGTTCCAATTCCTGGCCATAGCTTTTCTGTACTGACTCAAACTGCAACTTCCAATTGCACTGGGATCTCTACTACATTGTATTTGTGATACAATGCACCAATCCAAGCTTTTTCTTCTACGGTAGTGTTGGCATTTTGAGCAACATGAGCAGAGAAACAATTCCGAAACAAAGGAAAACAGAAATAATTTTAAAGAAAAATTTTCTCTTTCTAGAAGGAAGTGTAAAGAAGAAATGCAGACATAATTATGTAAGCAACAAAACAATTTTTGTAGATTGTCAATAAGTATAATTTGGCCTGACAATTCACCTTCAAAGCCTGAGACTCATTCACTACAAGCAGGAGACCTGTAGAGGAATATGGAATTCCCCACAGCGAGGTGACCTCAGAAGTGCTCTGTGTTGATAGTAACCCAAAGTCTATATCATCTGGCAATCAGTTCAGTGACCTGTGCAAAATAAGCAGATGGTCTCAGCTCAGTTTCCAGCTGTAAGGTGGCCACAGTGGGGAAATCTCCATTAAAATTAACAGGAATTAGCAGCTACACCAGCAAGGCCTCAGATGCTCTGCTGAGAGGTAGACAGGGATGGGAAGAGCACCTTTAACGAATAGTCACAGATAGATAGCTTGCACCCAGCTGGCTTGCCATGCTAGTCTTACAGCAGGCTAATCAGTAATGTCCACACAATTTATTTACAAAAGCAAGATTTGAAGTACTATTATTTATTTGCATTTACAGCATTTATTTCTCAACACCCTGAGTACCTGCATCACATTTTTACTGAAAAAGGAAAACATCAGTTTCATGAAGAAATAGTAATTTTATGTATTCCCACCACATAAGAGCAAAAAAGACCAAATCCAACCAGCTGTCCTAAAGGGAAATACAAGACAGACTCACAAATACGACAAGGAATTCAGTTAGCAAAAACATTACTAAGATATTACAGGGCATGTTATTTTTATAGCTGGGATCCAGCATGCTGCTGTTGAGGCAGCGGAGTCAAACCCTGCTTGGACAGCAGATGGTGTCCTACTGTAACACTAAGCTCCAGTACTCAAAGAGGAATCTTAAACCAGCCTTTAAAATACTCTCCAATTTCCATTTAATTACTTTAATTGTCTTTATAGGGTATGTAATAAAAATGATGGATCTGTTTAAGCACTAGGCTGAATTAAAAAGTTCAGTGTGTCAAAACCAGTGACTTTGAATTATATGTCCCATTTCTGTGAGTATTTTCCAATATTTAAAGGAACTTTTGAAAAATGTGATCATGCCACTCAGGTGCCTGAGCCATCCTTTTCAAAGGCAACACAGGAAAATAAGTATTAAGAACCCCTCTGAGGGTCAAGGGATTCAGATGCCTTTAAAAACGTTCTCCTTACAGTATAAGTTATCTGTATAAAATAATGAAAAATCTAAACTTACAGTTTTTCTAGTAAAGGCAATGCAAAGGCTTATGAGCCTACGTGGGAAAGAATAATTTTTTTTCTTCTGTGCTGGATAACACCTTGTGCAGTGTGCATCTGATCCCTACAGGAATTAAATTTATTCCTGATAAACAACATATCGCTGCTGTAATACTAAATCTAAAGGAAATAGTGCTTTCAGTCTGTGCCCAAAGACATTTTTCTTTGTATTCTTTTTTAATCCTGATCTTTGAGATCTGCAGAAGCTCCCAGCATTTTTTGGCTAATGACGTGAACTAGGTGGTGAAGAGGAACATGTTAGGTTAAGAAGCTACATGTCTGCTGAAGCCTCTGGACTTTAAGAAGTAGGTAAGTAAAAGTGAGAGATCCTTACAGGCTTTCCACTTTGACGGGTTCCTCAAAGTGCTGCACAGAACCTGACTCGTTACTAATCCTGGCCTGAAAACACTCCTCAAGCAATTCCCCTTTCACGTCACTTACCAAATCACAGCTGTGGTCACTGTGGGGTCTGATGCATTGCCCAGCAGACTGGTGTGATTCAGCTCAGGGTTATCTGGAGTCTGCAAGCCTAGATTGGATTTACTGTCACTGCGAAGCCAAAATTTGTTGGGAACAGTTTTGTAATTCATAGTGGAAGGTGATGAAATCTTTGCCTGCTGGAGCAGATAATCATCATATTGTACAGCCAAACCCTGGCTGGGGCACCATAAATGGTGTTATTCACACAATTATCACCAAATCACATGGGGGTTTTTTATACAGAGACCCTTGTAAAATTCCTCTCTCTTTTTGCTTCTTTTGGAAAAAAATTATTATTTCTCTAGCTCCAAGTTACGGGAATAGTCTCACTGATTTTGGTGAGATTCTTCATATAAGAAAACATTCTTTACCTGATCCCTAAGAGAAATAGGTTGGTAGCAGCTGTATGACTGAGATACTTGGTTTTCAGAAAATGCTTTTATTTTCTTCCTCGTCGCAGATATGACAGAGGATGCAGAGGTCAGTACTCTCCAAAAACTTTTACATAACTTCTCCAAAGGCAATAAAATGATGAAACCCAAAATCTGCAAATTGTGGTGATTTGTAGTGCCTTGATTTATAGCCCTGTTGGGTTTGGAGTGAATGATTTCTACAGAGACCAGTCCCTCTAATCGGAATTTTACAAGAAACGGATGTGCTAAAAGAAACAGAAAGCTAACAGGGCTTCTGGTTACATTTTCAGCCTGATTTATAGAGCTGTAAAACTCTCCGTATCAGGGAGCTGACACCAATTTCTAGAAAGCTGTGAACATTTGTTTCCATCTGATTTTCCTGCTGAGCTTCTAGGCCCACTTCGTTCACAAAAGACCTCAGTGAAATCCGTGTCAGAAGTCAGAGAGTGTGGGACACTGGAGACACAAGTGAGCTGGTGGCAAAGGAGAACCAGTTTTGTAGCTGAGCAAAAACAAACTAGTGCTGGGAATGTCTGTTCTGGGGACAGGAGTGTACTTTTAAGGATTCAACAATGGAAAGGGAGCTGAGGTGGGAGCAGGCATTACTGGGGCTGAAATGGCTAAGGGAGGTCTGGTCCGGCACAGCAAGAGATGCTGTAAAACCGAGTGGTCCCTAGGTGAGGACACGCAGATGGGGTAGACAGACAGCCAAGCCTGGACCTGCAGCAGCCATGACACTGCAGCATGACCACAGGCCTTGCACTCATTGACAGATGCAAATGCCACCTGCATGAGGTCACATTCAGATAGCAGAAGAGCAAGGCTGAGAAGAAGAACCGGACAGAAAATGGGCAACAAACCAGGGACAGAAGGTGCATTCTGATCAAGGCTGCAGCCTTGGCTAGCGCCCACGACACAGCACAGGGACATGGTAAAACTGGCCAGACAGGCAGAGAAGTGCCCAGGAACCTTGAGCAGACAGGGGCTGGCAGAAGTACCATGGCCAATCTCTTCTGGAAACCTCACCAGAGCTGGGCTGCAGACAGGGACGCACACTTAGAGGCAGTGCCCACAGACACTTATGACGGTAAAATTCCCCAAGGAGAACCAAACCAAACCAAATCAGCACATCCACCCAGGCAAGTGCAATGCCCAAGATGAGGGAGGGAAAGTGGAGAGGAGCAAGCCAAGGCATGGGTCAGGACAAGGATTGGGAGAGGAGGGAGATGAGTGAACCCTTGGGTCAGGAGTGAGTACATCACCCAGAACTGCCTTCGTGGAGGTGGGCTGTGATTCACAATAAAACATCCATCTGCCTCTGTGAGGATGCTAAACTATTTGACCGACAGCAGGGAAAAGATCCACAGGTTGGATCTTTCCAGTTCTTCTCTTTCCAATAACTAGAAATGTGTAGAAATGTTTGGCTTGTAATTTCATGCCTGAATTTCATGCTGAAAGGAAGATGATGTAAAAGTTCAAACAAAATCGTTTAAGGTGTCTTTTGAGAGGGTGAGCTGTTCCCTTCCGAGAAACAAATCACGTGTCAGTCACAGGTTCTTGCAGGTGCTTGAACTAGTATACCATACAATGAGAGTTACAGAAGTTTCTAGTGAAAAAGAAAATAGAAAATTACTTTAAACCAGCACTTTAGGCCAAGTGGATCTTCAGATCCAAGGCCCAGATGGTTCTATGTTCTAAGGCCCTCTACATTTGAGGAACTTAGCAGGGTTGTGGGCAGGCACTGCCATGCCCAGTTGGCAAAGGTTTTAGTATCACAGTCTGAGGTACTTGTGTGTTGGCTAAGAGGCAGTATAAAACAGCAGCTTCTGTTAACATAGCATTTAAGAAAATGTTCTTACCTTATTATGCTGTTTAAAGAAACCCTATCAGTTGCTTTATTGTATAAAATTATTAAATATTAAATACATTACTTTATTAAATGGTTTAGTAGTATATCTGTGTTATTTGTTTTTAGAGTGTCAAATTAAAAAAAACAGTTCTTAATTAATAAACCAGGGTGCATTTTATTGCATTGATAAGTGGAGCTCTAAAGATTTACTACGACTTTCCAAGGATTTACTTCCTTTATTTAAAAAAAAAAATCTGTATGTGTCTTAAATTAGTTATACAGATCAATCTTACATGGAGAAGCCCTGATCCAGAAAAAGCATATGCTTACGAGTAATTTAACTGCATGAGTAACTTCATATAATTCAGTGGGTGAGAGAGAAGCTGTGATCCGTGGAGCTTCTAGTGTGGGTAAAGTTATTCGTGGGCACAACTGTTTGCAGGACTGGAGCCAAATATAACACATATACAAATTCCCATCTAGAAGAAAAGGTAAATGAATACATACTAAAAAGCAATTACATGTTATTGAATGTTCTAACAACTATATATTCAATAATGAACACAAATAGGGGTTCAAAGATGCTCAGGACCTACCCATAATTGATGGATAATAAATGAAGAGATAGGATGAAATGGAAAAATGAAATTAACACAGTGTAACTCTCTTCATGTCTGAGTTTCTCTCTAATTGAGGCGTTTCTTGAATGTAGTAAGTATCCACAGGATACCCAAACAAAAAAAAGGGGGTTGCACTCGACTACCATCTTTGGACACTGAATGCAGTTATTGTGCCATATAAAGAGCACTTGTTTTGGTCTCTCAAGATGTTTTAGAACATCTAAAGCAGATGATTCTTAGATTCTTAGAGCGATCTATAAGTGAGAATCAGACATCTCTGAAGATTAAAGTCAAAAAAGCCTTCTGCCACACTTGGAACCCTACTGCAGAAATTAGCTATGCATTTTCTATCAGGTAACCATGAGCTAGAACATTAAAACAAAGAGGGTTCCTCTGTTGCTTGTTGTCTCTGTGATTCCCTTGGCTTTACACTGTGTGCTGCAGAGGGACATGGCTCCCATCGGGTGAAGGGAGGTAATACTTCAGCTTGGGAAGAGGATGCTGCTCTCAGAGGTGGATATGTTTGTTTGAACTCTTCGTGGAGGGGAACCCTGCTTGCTCTGAGCTATGCTGCTGTGTTCTGTTCCAGATGTATTTTTTTCAGAGAGTGATGCTGACTGACCTGTCTGATGTGGAATTCAGCAAATCCCAACTAAGTGTAGACTGAGTGCCTCCATACCCTCACTTTGAGCTGAGCTTCTTTGGGAGAGAGTCATATAGCCACTTACTTTTTGGCTGTTAGGAGGTGGTGTTATGCCTTTAGGAAGCTGTGCAGTCCAACACAGGAGTACCAACTGATTCTAGATGTCAGAGAGCTTGTCAAATTGCTGTCCAAGATGTAGACACCTGGAGTTTACCTGTGCTCCAGGACAAGTAGAATTCAATGGCTATCAGCTCCCCCTCAGTGCTGAAACCCTACAACTGGGAGAGACTGGATATTCCAGTTTTGGCCTGTCCTCCTTATTAAAATGTGCCTGAATACCTCAGTCCCCCTGGGTCTGGCTGTGGAAGCATTAAACACTTTGCAAGTTCTTCTTATAAATTGCCAGTAAAATAGATGGTTTGCAAATGTTTATGTTCCTGCACTTTTTTTGCCTCTATGAAATAAATGCTGCTGCCAGGCACTATACAGTGTACCCAGTGTCTTTTGCAGTACTCTTGCTGCTGTTCACTGTAGACTGCATCTTTAGGGATGTGTTTCTACTTCTTCACCTCCCTGGCCTCCAGCTGCACTTTGGCAATCTCAACAACAGAAAATGTTGTGTTTGCTTTGTTTACAGACTAGATATTCACTTCAATTCCACTGAATGCTAACTGCCCATTTTTCATTTGCATTTTTTTTCCCATGCTTATTTCTCTGAGTTCACTCTCCCCTCTGGCTGTGCTTGGCTGTCCTACACTCTGCACATCTCCTGGAAGTACTTCTAGTCTGGAACCTACTACACTATGGTAGGAATACTATAAAAGGTGCAATTATTTTGCCAGCTTTTCTTCCTGGTGCATGCTCAGGATACACACAGCTGATGACTGAGCCTTTTGTTCATATATATAATATGTAAAGTATACAAATGCTTCCTTTCTTTTTATACAGAAGGAAAAGAACAGGAGCAAGCCTTAGTAATTCTTTCTTTCTCACTAGCAATTGAAATTTAAAATAAAAGATCCTATTCATATCAACACAGAGTTTTGTGAAGGGGCAAGTGCCACTCTTTCCTTGGTGGCATTATCACCTGACAGAGTTCGGTGTGCTAAGGCTTTCGAAATGCTTTTCCCTTGTAACTTCCATTTTGCCACTGCAGCCATCAGCAAAGGTTGTAACTCTAAATCCCATCAGGCAATTGATCCATGTTTAAAAATGCCATAAAACGTTTTGTGACACATAGCCAAGAGGGCTCCCTCTCACCTAAGGAAAGAAATGAGGAATGGGGATAATGAGGAGTAGATAAGGAAGCACCACTCTAAAAGCCTCAAAATGTGAAGCCACATCTTCAGGCACAGTGCAGCCACTTCACAGGTTAATCAGGTACTCATTACAGGCCTGAACATGTGCATACCTGTGTAAGCAGCGGTGTTACTGCCACTGGGTTTATATCCAGGCTAAACACTCATGCAGGATGCAAGAAGATTCATCTGAGGGGACAAGCAATAGAGATAAGGGTTGCAACAGAGATGAGCTGTACTGCTTTCCAATTGATCATATAAAACAGAGCCCCTTCTGGGTTTTTCCCCCTTGCAAACAGACTGCATTACTGGTTTTTGAATGTGAGCTAACTTGGCTTATCAATACTCAAAAAGCAAGTCCCTATAGGGTCCCCACTGACAAATGCTGCCAGGCAGTCATGTCCTTTCCTTTGCTCATAGTGCAGTAATTAGAGAGATGCAATTTTCCAGTAGTGCTTGACAGCCTACATCAAAGGCACAGAAACTGTTTCTGGACATTGAAAAGATAAAATTCTAATACTAACTGATGCCTCCCTCATTTTTTATTGCAGTTCAGTGTAAACAGATGCTGCTGGTTTTGAAAGTATATGTTCAGATCTGTCAAAGTATATGTATGGCGATGGTGATATCTACTGTAGTAATGGCTGATATTTACCATCATGTGTATATACTTGATTCAATCATCTCTATGGCATTAGCTGTGTGTGTGCTTGCACGTTCACAGATGTCTGTCTTTACATGTACTTGCATACAAATACAAACACATGCATATGAATTAAATGGAAACTGTAACCCAATCTTAACCAGGGGTTTAAATTAATCATAATACATACACACACTTACAAACATTGGGCTATATTTAACTTTCACATAAGCAATGTAGAACTATTACCTTCTGCAGAGCTCTGCAGTTTATGAGTCAGCCCCAAAGCCTGTTAGTTAGCCTGTGGAAAGACGCCACTGACTTTATTGGGCTTTGGACCAGACTGAAGCCAACGGTTAATTGTCTCATATAATATAACTTTCCTTTCCAGCAAACTTAAGATAAACTTAGATTCTAATTCCAACAACTCTATAATTTTTTCCAAACAAATTCCTTATGGAATGGAAATGCCCATTCTTGTTCTGGGCATTTTTCAATGCTTTCGTGTTTCTTTGTTTTGAAAATTGATTCAGTCATGTTAAACATTATGCAAGCTCAAAAAAGATCACAACTATGCAAAGTGAAATTCTCATGCACACATAGCTCAGAAATAAATGTCATTACAGACTTCAAACTTGGCCAGTATTAAAGCCATCTTTTAGGAAGGGGGAAAAAAAATCACATTTGGAGAAATTCAGCCTGGTGTTTTAGAGGGTAAGAATAATTTAGGATTATATGTCCATCTCAGCTTTCTCATTTTATTATGTGCCCTATACAACTTTCTATTTGCTTTCCAAGTTTTTTGACATGGATTTATTTTGACTATGTACTTGAAATATGCAATTATTTAGAGGGAAATTTGACATGCCTGCACAGAGCTTCTTGAATTAAAGGGAGAGCTGTGTAAAGATCTACCTTTGAATTCTAAGCTAATAAGGCTCTTAAATTCATCCTAATTCAGGTATCATAGCTGACAGAAATGCAGTTAAAGTCATGTCATTTTTAAGAAATGACTCTTGAAGAATCTTTTAACTTCCAGTCCTCCTTTGACTAATCTCTAAATTAAAATTCTGAGTTAGAAACTCATGGTTAAGTAAGCTTTCTGAATGTAGATTTTTTATACACAGTTAATATTTAAGCTGTCTATAAAAAGAACGTGGCTGAAGTTTTTTAGCTGTGCTAATCACAAAAGAAAGTTTACATTTGGATTACTATTTATATTGATATCATTGTTATCAAATATAATGTCTGTTGTGGAGACATTGTGCTGCTTTCTGGCACTACAGGCTCTCAGATGCTGGGCATCTGGCAGGGTACTCAAGTTCAGGCTTCCTGACAAGAGACAACAGGGAACATCTCTGTTCTGTAACCTACAGTCTCCATAGCCAGGTAGGTGCCTACAGTCTTAATTCAAGGTAATGAATTAATGTTAAAAGTACTAAATTGTTTTGAAAACCACTGAATCCTGTTTCTCCCTGTGTCTATCCCAGTCTCACACCATATGTATTACATTTCATAGGCCTGCATTTTGTTTTATAAATAGAATTTAGTGTGTATTGTTTGTGTAGTGTCCTACCCAAAGAGAAGGTTGCTAATGTCACAGGAAGAAAAATCTTTGGTCAGATTGACAACATCTAGGACATCCCACTGTCTCTTCTTGTGGTATACCACAGACACAGCTTTCACAGTTAGTCCAAAGCTCATTATGAGGTTTTGAAAAGCATTTATGGCTTTTAGTGAGTACACTGTGAGGAGCAGATGCTCCCCAGGACTAATGCACACAAGCTTGCCATAATGTGAAGGCAAGTTTTGGAGCCTCTAGTCTTTTGCTGATGTAAATGGGAACAGGCCCATTGGCTTACATCTAAATGCATTTACAGTTTAAGTCAATCACTCCTTGAGTTTTAAAGCATCCCATCCTTACTTTGGTATTTGTGTTAGCTGATATTTGCATAATAATGCTAAAGCACACAAAACATTGCATCAAAAGAAAGTTGTTCCTTCCCTCCAGCTTGTCTTTTGGAAATAATACTCTTTCCCTCCATTCCTGAGAGCTTCCCCGTACCACTTGCAGCTAACATATTTTTGTCATCTTTTGCTACCAGACCTCTTTCCCTTATGCTGTTACTTCCTTTCTCTCTGGCATGCAAAAGGAGCCTGGATCATAGCAAAATCTTTAAGTATTGCCTCCCCAGAGTGCTCTTTCTCTTTCTACCCCTACATTGGGCAGCAACAGTGGTGGTCAGAGGTCTTGAATGTGTTTGTCGTTGCACAGTACCTATTTTTCCAATATATGATCAAATGCGTATCCCACCCTGCCTGTTGTTGTGTGCCTGATACAAAACACAACAAAAGCATTGCTCAGTTAGGCTGAAATGAGTATTTAGTTTGGGTGGCATCTTTTTGTGCCTGGCTGCCTGGACCTCAGTCCTACCCAATGCTGCTCATCATGACCCCACTGCCCTGTTGTCTGCCCCAGCTTCAATGAGAGTGGATCATAGACATAGAATAAATCTCAGATTTTAAACATTGCACCTACAAAACTCCCTCACAAGGTTTGTCTCACAGATCACTAGCAAGGCCTGTACAATTTAACTGGGTAGCTTTGATCGTTGTATGACCATATGCAAGAGGTTTGCTTCTCTTCCACCGGGCTAAACAAGAAGAAATACTACAGTACTAAGAGTGTTGTTCACACCGTCATGAGAATTGGTCGTTGGTCGAGGGGACTCCATACCACACCAGGCAGCAGCGCATGGGCCAGCCAGCTGCAGGCACTCACCCTCTGGGAGGAGTTTGGCTCCAAAGGCAGTGAGATCCTCAGCTGCGCCACTTCCCCCAGATGAAAAGGACAGCTTTGCACGGAGGATTTATTGCACATTCCTGGTCGCACGAGGGAGACTGTGTCCAGGTAGCTGCCTCTTATTCTTTCCCTTTAATCACGGCAGGGTGGGAACCGGAGCCAGCCTAGAGGGATAAAAGATCTCTGAGATGAAGAAGTACAATGGAGCGGAGTTAATGTCAATCGGTTTACTGCTGTAAGCAAATCACTACCACATCTCTCTGTGCAGCATGTTACAATTTACAACTCGTAGTTAAATGAGTCAGAGCTGTTGCTTCTGGTTCTGCCTCCAGGTCCTCCTGCCACAGAGCTGGACGGACAATGGGTCCGTGTTGCAGAAGGGGCCTCGGGCCAGCCCCAAGGAGCTGTGTGTTGCAATGCCCATTATCGCAATGCCTCATTTTTTAGGCTTCCTGCTGTGGAACAGATTGCTCAGGCCAGAGACAGACACCACTGTGCTTCACATAAGGTGTGGAGAGAGTTAAAAGCTAATGAAAGGAAATTTCAAGAATCCACATACTTCCTGGGTTAGAATATCTATGTATTCCAATATATTTATAGTGGGGCCCAGCACTATGATAGGCAGGAAGAAGATTGCCACAGACTACCTTGTATTTCAGTGCCTAAGTCACATCAGCCTGCTTTTATGGAGAACTAGAGAGGGACAGAACCACCTCACTGCCTTTAGGACCTCATCAGCTACAGTATATTATATGCTAAGAAGTGAGAGATTTACTCACCAGTCACCACTCTAGTGGATTTAATTTGGATGGCCCCACGGTTCTGAAGCGTGTCCTGGTCTTGAGGCTACTTATGCATCTGCTCTTTCTTGCTCTCTCTTGCCACCTCTGTGTCTAATATAAAATCAAGTGTATCATTAGAAGAGATGAAGAGCAATTACCTCTGAAGCCCTAATAAGCTGGTGATTGGTATTTTCACTTTGCGTACAGAATACCTGAATTCAGCTGTTTACTTAAAATCAGACAGTACTGAGGAGTTAATGCCAAGCATCCCATTTCCTTATGAAGGTGTCTAGGTGTCCAGTCAGTTTGTTCAACAGACCTTTGACTTCCCAGATTTTTAGGAAGAAGGTCTGACTCAGGAGACTCACACAAGATGATGAGCCTGGACTTAAGCATACTAGCACTACTGAGAAGCAGGCTCACCCCCTCCCCTTCTCTTGGCCTTTATACAATGGGTAAGTTAGTCAGCTTCCCTGTTTTGCCTCTGATTTCTGAAGGTTGTGTTCTCGGCACAATCCTGAGCAGCAGGAAGCTGCTGCTGCTGCTGCTGCTGCGCCTAACTCACTTGCTGAATTTAGACTGCCCTAACTTTGGAAACCATGCTTTTAAGCTCCCAATTCACTTGAGCACTACAGAAAACATTCGATAAAGCATTCAGCCGGGCACTGATTCGTGTTTTGAGTGAAAGAGCGAATTCAGAAGGAAACCCCGAAAACAGCAGAAATTCAGAGTAGGCGACAAATCCACGATTTAAGCAGATTTGCGCAGCAGGTTTTCCCGGTAGCCACCTTCGCTGTAGCTAAAACTGAAGGAGAGCCTTTCCTTGCTTGTTAGCCACTCAGCCCGCGCTGCGTGCCCCTCTAACACAGCCGGAGCTGGGTGCGATCCCGCGGCGTTCCCAGTCGAGGCTCCCGAGCCCACACGGAGCCTTTTGCCAAGCAGATGCGCCGCGGGGCTGCCCCCGTGTACGGGTAACAGAGCCGTTCCCGTCCTTCGTGGGAGTAAGAGTAGAAGAACGGCTTCTCTTTTATTTTGTGTGCATTTCTGCGCGTGTTTTCCTCCTCTCCATGCTCTGGCTACTGTGAGCTTTATTTCCTACGCTCCGTGGGAAGTGTCGCACTACGGCGCTATCGCCTTCCCACGGCAGAGTCTGCCTCGGCTGTGAGTCCGCTGAGGGACGTGGATGTGCTCGGGGCCCCTCTGCTTTCTCTCGTCTGTTTGCCGAGGCTCTCTAGCAGTGCATGTGGAGATATGCATGGAGGGGAGGGGGGTACCGGCGTGACTGGGGAGGAATGGGGGGGGAGAGGAGAGTTATTAGGAAACTTTGCTTTGGCTACTCTCTATCCTTGGGGCTGCGTGGCGCCAGCACCCTCAAGTTGAAAGGAAAACAGCCATTCTCACTTCCAACTGCCCACTGAGATCCTTAAGGCGACAAAGACACAAAAGTGAGTTTTATTTGCTGGTAAGCCAGAGGCAAGAAAAAAGAAAAGCCAATTCCCCCTTAAAAAGAGCCGACAAATCCTTTTTGCTCTTTTGTGTGAGCTTTTCCTATTCACATGGAGCGTTCATCCGTGTGATTCCCAACTTATTGTCATTACTTAGTTATTAATTGTTCTCATCTGGGTTTAATTGAGCAACCAAGGACTTTAGCCCAAGGGTCAGGGGGAAAACTTAAAGCAAAGACATGTTCAATAGGAATCCTGCGCTTCGAATATCCATCCCGAGTTGACATAATGTAAAAAAAAAAAAAAAAAAATAGAGACAAAGCAGAGAGATGAAAGGGTCCCGCTTTGCCTGGAGCTCCTCCTCGCAGCGCCCAAAGGTGCCGGCGCCGGGAAGCGGGGCTTGAGGGGAGCCAGCTCAAGGCAGTTCTCGCTGTTTAAAATCTCAGTTTTTAAGGGCATCTTTACAGGATAAACCTGGCCTTCTGCACGATTAGATCTTCTCCCCAAATCCGCGGTCTAATCGCGCAGAAGCTAAGTTTATCTCCAGCCTTTTTCTGCCAGAGACGCAACGTGGGAAAAAGCCGGCACAGCGCTCTCCCGCTCCGGCGCGGCGTTGGGAGCTGGGGTCAGGATCACAGACACTGTCATTTACACAGAGAAAAGAAATGATCGGAAAAGAAAGCCAAAGGGTTGGGAAAAAAAGTTCAGGGGGGAAAAAAAAAAACACACACAACAAAAAAAACCAAAACCAACCACAAAACCCTCAAACTCACCCCAGCCCAGAAAGGACTGGGCGGCCAGAGCGGAGCGAGAGATAAGAAGAGAGGGATTAGAGCAGCGAGCTCTGGAGAAAGTGGCTGGGTTCAGGTATGTTGTTTCATTGAGTTATTGAAAGCATCACTGATATTTAGGAGATGATAAAAGTCCCGCCTCGCCCCTAGCTACAGTCTCGCTGGAGCCACAGTGCCTGCAGAAGATTGCCGAACCCTCATTACAGCAATTATTTTCCTTCTAACTTTGTTTCAACCTTAATGTTTTAAATTGCTGGAAATGAAAGCAGCAGGGGGAAAAAAAAGACAGAAAGAAAAGTTTTGTAAAGAGTCCTAATTTCTCAGAGCCCATTCCTTGAGCACAGAGATAAAGCACGAAATTTAAAAAAAAAAAAAAAATTTAAAAAATTAAGGAGGAAATCAACGCTCTCCCTTACCCGAGGAATCCGCCAAACCAAACCGGGTGGAGCGGCGCACTGAGGGGGCTCAGAGCGCAGCCGGCGGGGGACGCAGCGAAGCAGCGGTGCCGGTACCGGCGGGGTCGGCGAGCGCGGAGCGGCGCGGCCGGGAGTGCGCGGCCCGCCGACCTCCCCCGCGGGGTCCTCGGCCGTCGCCAGTGGTTTCCACGGGTTCGTGGCGACCGGGACGGGGTTCCAGCGGAGCTGACCAGTGCGGCCTGAGGGGCACTCGGAGCTACGAGGATGGGCAGGAGAGACGGCGCCAAGCGGTCCCGACCGTCAGTCCCGCGGGTCCCACCGGCTGCCCGGACCCTCACTAGTACCCAAACACCACCTTCCCCCACATCCCACCCCCACAACCCGCTCCCTAACCACCCCAGCCCCGTCGGCTCCGGCGCTGCCACTACCCCGCTTATTAACGTGCATTTTACCCCTTCTCCAGCACCACACCAACGGCGACAGACCCATCTCCTCCCCACCGCCCCAAATCCCGGTGCTCCCTTTCCCCGAGCAATACCGGCTGCCAAAAGGAGCTCTGAGGAAAGCCCTTGGTCTCTCCACCCTAGGCTTTGCACAGAGGTGTGGGACATTTCACACCATCCCCAAGGTCTCCGAAGCCACCGAGTGGCTGTGGCCGAGAGCTGCCTAGATAGAGGCAGGTGGAAGGGAGAAGAACAACTTTTCTCCTTCCTAAGGCTAAGGAAGCCAAGACGGGGCTGTGCTGGGGCAGTAGTAGCAGTCACCTGCACCCTCAGGGTAGGGATACAGTGGCAGCTGATGCTGGAGAGGTGTAGTGGGGGAAAAAGGAAGAAACCTCAGACAGCTGTAAGGACAGGGCAGCTCCAGGATACATCGGCCGAGTTTTCAACTTGCTGTGTCTCACCATCCCTTCAGCTGAAGTCTCCTGGAGAAGAGGGAAAATTGGCTAGTATAGCCAGTCCCTCTCTCTTGTCCCCCTGACACAAAAATTTGGTCTCTTCTATCATTCCCAGCAGGGCAAGGAGTGAGCAAACAAACTGCATCAAACAGTAGCTTAAAATTAATTTATTTAACAAATATAGCTATAATATAAACGATAATAAAATTTCAAATATACAGTATATTACATAGTACACAGAGCCCCTTCCAAAGGAGCTGGAGAAGGAACAAAGACAGGTAACAGACAGCACTGTTACACAGGGACAGGAGAGGCTGCTCTACACTTCTGCCTATTAACCTCGCCTCACAGAAAGTAAGAGAAACATCCTGTCTTTCAGTCCCCTTTTTCCGTTTCTCTTCCACAGTTCCTTACCCCATGCGGGGGACTCTCCCCAGGCTGCCAGCTGGACCCAGGGGCAGGGGAGGGTTGGCCCATCAACACCCTGTGTCAGGAAGGAGCTGGGGCGATGCTTCAGTCTTCTGCCAGCTCCCCAGGACTGCTGAGGAGAGCAGAACAGTGTTGGGCCAGGGGCCCAGCATCAGAGAGGGAAGCAGAGAGGTCAAGCAGAGCTGGACTGGAGAAGTCTCTGCCACGGGGTCCATCAGGAAGTCCACAGAGAAGAGTAGGGAGGGAGTGCATGTATAGCCAGCGGGAGCAGACAGCTGGAGGGCTGGACTCAGCAAGGCTCAGGCTCTATGTGAGGTGATACATGCTGTATCCCACGTGCGCCGTGTACAGTCCCACAGGGGCCACAGGCAGCCCTGCCCGCTGGAAGGGGCTGGAGGTGCCATACAGAGAGGCACTGGCCACAGCCGGGCCGCCCAGTGGGAAGGAGATGCCAAAAGCAGCAGGCGGGAGCATGGGCTTGGCTGCCATCTTCAGCTTCTCCAGCTCAGCCTCCTGGAGCCTCTTGGCCTTGGCGCGGCGGTTCTGGAACCAGATCTTCACCTGGGTCTCGGTGAGGCTGAGCGAGCTGGAGAACTCAGCACGCTCGGCGATGGACAGGTACTGCTTCTGCCGAAACTTCCTCTCCAGAGCCAGCAGCTGTGCCGTGGTGAAGGGCGTCCGGGGCTTCCTGTTTGTCTTGTGCTTGCGCAGGGTGCAGGCTGGAGGGCTCAGCCGCCCTGTGCCGGGAGCGGCCGGGGGAGAGGGGAAGGAGAGAGACACCTCGGTTAGCAGCGCCCGAATGCCCACGGCCCACAGAGCCCCCACCCTAATGCAGTTGGGGTGAAGAGAGGAAGGCAGTAAGGTGCTACTCGAAGGAAAGTGCCCCAAAACCTTCAGGGCTGCCTGGGGCACACTGCAAATTGCCATCTCCCGTTCCAGTAAAGAAAGCGGGTGCCCGTAATAGGAAAGCCTCGGCAAAGGGCAGCAGTCAGGCACCCACACACCCTCCACCTCCTGCCTTCATGGCTCCCGGCTCATGAACAGGAGTCATAAAACTAAAGGAATGACCCTCAAAAAAAAAAAAAAAAAAGTCCTGTCCTTTTTATCGGATTAAAGGAAAAAAAATAAACAAAACGGGCTGGCTTCTCAGTCTCACACCCTCTTCATTAGGCCCCTGGGAACCGGATTAAGCATGCAATTAATTACGAGGTTTGAATTGACACTCAGGCTCTATCTACCGCTCTTCACCGGTCCGCTCTTCTCCTCTTATTTAACATTTCTAAGGATCCTCAACATCCATCTGTCCCCCGTTTACTTAGCAACAACAACTTTTACTTTGCAATTTAAATAAATGAAACTGTTGCTATACTCTACACAACTCCTGTCAGGAAACCTGCCCTTCTCTAAGGGACAGAGAAAACAGCTCTGTTTGCAGCTTTACTAAGGGCACCCCAAACGCTACGGAGAGCCTCAGCCTAAGATCGCTCCTTTCCACGGGATCCGGGGTGGGGACGGAGCGCGACCAGGCCGAGGGCAGGCGGCCCGGGATCTGGCCGCTGGAGATGATTAGCAGGCTTTTCTCGTCCCACCTCTCCCGCTGCTACTTCTATTAATTTAGGTAACTCTGTATTAAAGCAGGAAAACACTAGCAATTACGGCTCTTCAGACTTGGGAAATGCAACACTTGAGACCGCAGCCGGTGGGGCTGAAGACCGCAAGGCTCCCGCTCCCTGGAGATCGGTCTGTGCGGGTACTCATAGAATTATTTGAGCCATTTTCTGAGAAAACACCGCTGAGGCTGGGTCAGGATTTGCGTGGCCAGTTCGAGATCCAGGTCAAACTAACAGGCCAGCCAGGCTGGTTTTACTTTTCTGTTAACATTTGGAGCAAGATCTCGCCCTGGCGCGGCTGCTCTTCCTGTGCCTTCGCAGCCATCCTCCGGCTTCGCACACCCTCGAACCCGTTCAGTACTTTGAACGGGCCAACGTGGCCTAGCAGAAAGTGCGAATCTCAGGGAAAAACGTGCCAGGAGGGGCCAAACAGGGTGAACCCCACAGGAAACCCCCGGCCGCCTGTGCAGCTTTGCCCTCGATCTGCCCAGCCCTGCGGGAGGGTCGCAGCAGCCCTGGACGACTCCCAGCCCGCCCGCTCCCGAACCTTACTTACTCGAGGGAGGGGGCGAGAACCGCGGGTTTTGCATCCAGGGGCTCCGCTCTTGCTTCTCGGGGCTTTCCGCCTTGACGAGCGCGTCTTCGGGCAGCTTGACCAGCCCCCCGACGGAGAAGTGCCCGCCCAGGGGCAGCGGGGAGCCCGGCGCCTCCGCCGTCAGGGCGCCCAAACGAGGGCTCAGGCTGGCGCGGGCGGCCGCCCCAGCACACGGCGGGGGACCGGCGCCCTCGGGGCCGTCCCTGCCTCCCGGCTTCCTGTGGTCGGCCATGAGCGCCTCCACGCTGAACGGCAGCAGGGATGGGGAGACCTTGGGCTTGTCGCTCTCCTCCTCCCCGCCCATCGCCGCCGCGACGGGGAGGGCGCCGCCGCCAGGACTGCTGAAGGCGGACGCGGGCAACTCGTCGCTGCGGACCACGGTGGGCGCGGCGGTCATATCCGCAGCCGGGGCCATGCAGAGGCGGCCCGTGGTCGCCACCGCAGCGCCGGGCGGGAGCGATGGGCGCCGCCGCGCATGAGGCCGGGCCGCGGCAGGGCGCGTGCGGCCGTCGGACGCGCTCCGGCCCTTCGGCGGCGGCGCCGCCTGATAAAGCGGCGCGCGGACGGCACCGCCCAACCAGCGCGCGGGGGGCGGGGCGGCACCCCCCCATTGGCTGCGGGGCGGGGGGGGCGGGGCCGGGATCGCCGGCGGCGCGTCCCCCCCCCCCCCCCGC
>JAWWLV010000144.1:61001211-61042409 GCA_035041135.1 Platyrinchus mystaceus | reverse complement strand
GGGGGGGGGGGGGGGGGGGGGGGGGGCCGGGATCGCCGGCGGCGCGTCACGCCCGCCCCGCGTCCCCCCCGGCCCCGCTCCGCTCCCCCCGCCCCGCCCCGCATCCCCCAGTCCCGCTCTCGCCACTCCGGCTCTGCTGCCCAAAAACCCGTTCCGCAACGCCCAGTCCCGCCCCGATCCGCTCGCGCCAGCCCCGTTCAGCACCCCCCCGATCCCGCCTCGGTGCCCCCAGTCCAGCTCCGCTACCCCCACCTCGCCCCGCTCCCATCAGCCCCGCTCCGTGCCCCAGCTCTCATCTCAGGCCAGAGCAAGGAAGGCCGGGGCTGCCTTCCCCGGGAAGTCCCCTTCCTCTCCGCGGGGACGGTAAGGCTCAAAACTTGGAAAAAAACGTATTAACGTCGGAAAAAGTAAGCCGGCCTTTCTGCCTGTAAAGCGAGAGGGAGCGGGCCCGAGCCCACTCTTCTCCAAAACCAGCAAATACCGGAATGTCCCGAGTGTGACCTCTCAAAGGAAAGGAGCCCCTATCCTTCCCACAGCCTGCCTGCGCCTCGAAACAGTGGTTTCAGGGGGGTTGGTTGGTTGATAGGTTTTGTTTTGAAATGAACGCCGGCCCTGCGGTGTGTTCGTTGTGATTGTGGAGATCTGCGTTTATATACATACCCGCATACACAAGACATAAATTGTGCCACTTTTCATGGCATAGATGTGTGCGTGTCTGCAGATAACAAAATGTTCATTCACGTAAAAAGGAACATATAAGCCCCTGAGCCCTCAAAGTCGTGGCTATTTTGTTTTGTAAATTCGTTTTACGATCTCTTATCCCCGCACCCAGGACGGATGTGCAGTAAAACGGAGCCGCTCTCTAATAACGGGATTGGCCGCTCGCTGAGAAAAGTTTATTGATAGCTGCAGGGCTCTAATCTCCTCGGAACACAAGAGCCTCTTGCAGTCATTTAAGGGCAATTATCTAAACGGGGAGGGACAGAGAATTCCCTTTCCTTTTAACTGGACCCAATAAAGATGGTAGATTAGGAACATATAGATTATGAAATGAATTGATATAATAGACATTTTATTAACTGATAAGCAACAGGACCTGATTAAAATGAATTGTCCTGCGCGCAGCTACACACACTTATCTTACACACGCGTGATCATGTGCCCTTGCGGTGCGCTCACAGTGTCCTGCACGTACATCATACCTACCTCCCGCATGTGCTGTGCTCATGTATGGATCATACTCTAGTGAAGATGATTTGTAGGCGACTTGCAGGCTACCCCCCCCCGCATTCCTGCACATGAGGGTGAACGCACTTTGTGCAGACCTATTCGCCGACACATAGCTCACATTGGCATATCCAACCGTCCTCCCGATCCGTGCCGCCCTGCTGAGCGCTCCTGCGAGGTGGAGAGCAGCGATGCCACCGCCCAGCCCATCCCAGGCCGGCCCCGCGCCCCGCCGGTGCCGGTACCGGTACCGCTGTCCGCAGCCTCCCCCGCTCCCCGTCGGGCCGGGGGGCCGGGTCGGGCCGCGTCGGGGCGGAGGGGTGGGGAGTGCTCGGAGAAGCGGCTGCATTGCTAATTGCGAGAATAAACAATCTGTCACGATTAGTCAGTGCCTCTAATAGGCAGACAAGTGATGTTGTTTTTAGGCGCCAGCAGCGGTCTGATCAAAGGCTTCAGCTGGAGGGGGACTATTGAGGACGTTAACCCGCATCAAGGGAGCAAGGCGCCTTAGCCCTAGGACATCAGCACATTCAGCCTGACAAAATTAGTTTGCTCTACCAATCACACGACATTTTCCCAAAGCTGGGTGCTCGACACGAAGATGCACCCCCCACCCCACCCCCCGACTAAGAAAACATGTACATATATCGATGCATAGTGTTTCACGGTGTCACGGTGTGCCCTCCACCCGATCCTACAGGTAGGATCTTGTTTGGGGTTTTTATTATTTTTTTCTTCTGATTCCAAACTTAACCGTGCAAAAAACTAAGTGATGTGTTTATTAGACCTCGAGGCAGCCCATGGGATGATTTCGATCTCGTTGTTCGATAGAAATATGAAAATAAAAAATAGAGCTGCTGACTTGTTTGGGGTCTTTCTTCCCCTCACTTTTTTTTTGTAGAATGGTTGTAACCTTGATATGTTGCTGAGGTTTGAAGAGATGCGTGTGCGTCCCATACCGAGAGCGCGATCCCGCTCTCATTGAGAGTTGACAGAATGAGATAATTAGCTCTCTATTTATCTCCCAGCAATGAGCGCTTTGTGTTTACATTTCTGTCATACTCGGTGGTATTTCAATCACTGTATCATAGCAAGGACTTGATTCTAACTCTCACGCTGGCAAGCTCTTGGGCTGAAAACGGGAAGACAGTAAAGTTCCTTTCGGTTCTTGCTCCTTTCTTTCTTTCTTTCCCGTCTTTCTTAATGAAATCTACAAGTTCTAAGTTAGGAATGGAAAAAACAAATCTGCATAACGAAATTTCCCCCAAGGCTGATTTCTGTGTTTAGCGGGAAAATTTTAGTATCCAAACGCTTCCTCCCTTGCTCGCTGCGCTCTGGGTGACCAAAACACCGCTGGATTTTAGGAACTTTTTTAGTAACTGTTTCGTGGTGTTGATACTCTGGCTTGCTTTTAGGTGCCTCTCTCTTATTTTCCTACCTGGGCTGTAAGAAAAATCCAAGTGAAAGGGCAGGGGGGAATAGGTGACTTTATGGGTGCTTGTTCCAGTCCAGTGTTTTTATTGGGAGCGATGGCGTTTCCCTGAAGGCACTTGTGCTAGATAACAACATTGGGCAATTAGCATCTTAAACAGTCCCGTTTCAATATAATGAATGTGCTAGGCAAAGCCATTACCCATAGCATTTTATTTCGGTGGGAATACAGCAACAAGGGTTGGGGGAGCGCGTAGGGGGTGGGGAGAAAGGACAGGAGGTAGCGCTAAACCAATTCAGGGCATTTTCTGCCTTTTGTAAACGTTATCTTTGACTTAAAGGCAGAACTCAGAATGGAGAGGAGTGGTGTTGTTTCCCCTGTTTCTATATTATTTCTCCCGAGACAGCAGCTCTTAGGAGACCAGACAGTTCCGCAGGACACGAGCTGGCTTTGGGGACGGGCGGTTCCGGGGCAGCTCTGCCGTTTCGGGCACTCCCTGCGCGCTCTCTGCGCGTTCCCTGAGCAGCCTTCAGCAGCCTTGCTTCATCTGTGAGAGACTCAGCCCTGGGGGCAAAAAGCCAGATCTATCGCAAGTGCTAAAAATGTCCCGCGGGCTTTACAAGCCCTCAAAGCCCTTCAAGTGCTCAAAGCCCTCCCTGCTCCGGTCGCTGTTCCTTCTCTGCTGAGTGTCGGAAAAATGCGGAAAGAGCTCAGTTCTTTTCTTTTTGTAGTCTTTTTTTTTTTTTTTTAATCTTTCTCTTTTCCCCTTTCTGCCCTGATTAAACATAACCCAAACTACTTTTAAGGCTTCAGGCACCTGGACTGGTCCTCGGGAGGTCACCAGGAGCGCTTTGGATGGCCAAACTCCAGCCGCCGAGGCGTCCCCGTCTCTTTGAGGGTCGGAGGAGCCGGGCTGAAAGGAAGGCACTATTTCAAGTGGCCTAAATTAATTTGATCGCGACATTATGATGCACTTGGAAAAGATGAAAGAAAAGGCTGGCCGTCTCCTCCAAGATCTCTATAATTATAGATAATATATCCTATTTCAAAGCAATTAGCTCAATCAGGCGTAACGAGGCACTTTGCTGCCAGGGAGTAACAATGCCTTACGGTTATTTAAGCTTCAAGATGTCAAGCAGACTTCGAGACTCCCTCTGCCCAAAAGGCAACTTGGCTGCCTTGGTGAAAGCCCTATGGCTAAGGCAGTGGTTTCCCTTTAGTGACAACACGCCTATCTAATTTAATATATTTTTTTAAAGCTCTTGCAAAGGTGCCGGCTCTGCTGGAGAAGAGCACCGCTCCTCCAGGCACATTTGGGGCCGGTTCCTGTGTGGCATCACCTCTGCCCCTGCCCGTCATCACCAACCTGCCTCGCCTCGCCTGCTCGCTCCGGGAAGCCTGTGCTCTCCGAGCTTTTTCCCCAAACGGTGCCTTTATTTCGATCACTTTTTGGAGTGATTCTGACTCCGTTTCATGGGGTTCTGCCGGAGCAGCAGTTGATGGGGCGCACTGGCTGAAGCGCGGCTCCACGCCACGGTGCAGACCTCCCTGCTGAGCCAGCACCTCCTCCCAGCCCCCAGAGCTTTACCCTGCCCTCATCTCGACTTTTACCTGAAGCGCCTGTCGGGGTCCTGAGAGCACCGAGAGCATCCTCACGCTGGTTGCGTTTCCAGCGAGCCCGCGGTCCTGTGCATATGCCTGCCGGTGTATGCAGGAGGTTCTGCAGTCACACCTCGAGGGGAGCAGGGCCCCCGGTGCCGGAACCCCCTCACCCCGACCCAAAACCGCACAAGACCGGTGCGCAGAGCGAGCTGTGCCTCCCGTGCCCAGGAACGGTGGGTGTGGGGGCGAGTTTGGGCCAAAATGCCGAAAAGCAACTTTCCCCCCTTTCCTGGTGCCGCTGCAATCCGCCGTCCAGGGCTGCCCCCCGGTTCCCCGCCGTGCCCGGTCGGCGGGGCTGCCCCGGGCCGGGCGCTCCGCGGAGTTGCCGCCTGCGGGGACCGCCCTGGCCGGGGGTCTCCATTCTTTGCGCTGGGGCAGAGCCACCTCCGGAACGGCCCAGCCCGGCCCGGCCCGGCCTGGCCCGGCCCCGAGACCCCGCGAAAGCAGAGCCGTGCTCGAATGAAACGCCGCCGAAGGAAAAATAATAACCATACAATTAACCGTGTCAGCGTTTCTTCCAGAGATTTTTATTGCTGAGGGGTAGCCGAAGTGGGTGAAAATTAAAGGAAAAATAAGGAAATAAATAAACCAAAACAAAACCATAAAACAGTTCAAGGGAAAGAGGAAGCTGGGGACATGAATGCGAACTAAACAAAGTTTAACCACCCCTCCTTCTTCTCCCCATGCGCAAAATGGAAACCTTATTATATGATTCATTGTGAATCAGTAGATTGAATGCCATCATTATGAGTGAATGATAGTCAGGGCTCTGCTGGCCTTTTCTTTCCTAGAGGCAAAAGTATAAAATATGAAGGATATAAATGATCTTCTCTCCGCTCTCTCATAAAGGACATTCATTCAAAACCACATTGCCTCGCTCCCAATTGCTTTGGTCCCCTCAGATTCCACAACGATCAAGGTAGATTATGGCAAGTCCCAGTTTATTTGTCTTCACGTGCTTGTTTATTGGCAGAATATCACGAAATGTAATTTCTCCCAAACTCTTGAACATGAGAAAATACTTTGTGGTTGAAGGAATCCATGTCAGTAACGCCAAGGCGATCTCCAATGCTAAGAGCAAGTTCATTATCATGCTATTTTACAGGGTTTCCATGTTTACTCCTCATTTCTCAGGAGTCTTTTACATATCGTTGCATAAGAAAAAGATTTCGACAGTTCTAGTTATGAGATTTCCTAGATTTTTTTACAGGCAGAACCGGTTTACAAAAGCCGTATTGTTTGACTGCGGTCTGGGTTTCCATTTGGGGTAATTATTGTATTCCCAGTCTTCTTCTAATCATTTGCTCAGAAGGACAGATTTTTTTTCCCTCGCCTTTTGAAGAAGATGAAATACTCCAAACTTGCAAGACTGTTGGAATAATCCCCCCACTTCTTTGCCTATTGTTTAAAAGCTATTCCTTACATCTCTCAAAATTGCTGGAAAATATGTGATGCGAGGGACGGTAAGAAAACATACAGCGCAGTAGAAACGCATGTCACAACATTTTGAAAAAACTCCACAATCCCGATCTAATCCTCTTCCCACTAGAGAGGTCTGTGCGAATGGAGGCGGGGAACTAAACACAAAACAAAATCAAACCACGTCTCAGAAGGAAATACGTTTCAGTTTGATAATGATCAGCTCCCGAGGTAGGGGAAAAAAAAAAAGAAGTCCGTAGAAGGAAAAAAATCAAGGGAAAGCAATTCCTATGTACGGCAGGTTGTGCAGATGGATTTCTCCTCCAGCTGCTGCCTCCAGCTGCAGAACTGGAGGAGGATTGGGAGCCACGGCCCCACAGGCAGATAGCAGCTCAACCTTCAGGCACGGCAGTGGAACTTGGCAGGTCTCCTCTTTCCAGCGCCCCTTTTTGGACCTTCCTACTGGGGTCACATGGCTTCCCAAGGCAAGATTGCTTCCCCCCCACACCCCACCGCCTTTAATTTGCATCTGTAAAATACGAGTCCCAAAAACATCCCACTAAACTCACAAGGAAGAGATTTGGGGAAAACACTTATTTTCTTCTTCTGTTAAGATGTTTTGAAAATTATTGTCTTAAGCAAAAACGTGCCAGTTAGGAAAACACATATTTATGCAAATACATTGATCAGGATTTTAATTTCCTTCTGTAAAGGAAACTAGAGCTGAATAGCAGAGTAACTGGTGCCAGGTATCTTCCAGACTTCGTTAATTGAAAAAAAAAAAAAAACAAACTAAAAAAAATCATGCTTCTGCAAATATCAAAGTCATCCTCAAGTACTTGAAACTGCCCTGATGATATGTAACCTCCCGATTGGCAACTCCAGTGCCTTATTATTTTGGTGATGTGATCTCACCACATCCTTTTGCTGAGTGGCAACCAATGGCTAGATATGATACTGGGAGCTATGTCATTCTAATAAATCAATGTAACCAAACAATTTCCCTGCCAGAGGAGGAGGGGAAAAAATTCCAAATATTTTGTAGGGAAACTGAATTTGTCCTTTAGAAAGCTTATGTTTCTCTCAGACTTTCCATCAACCGCAAGCATAGACATAATCTAAAATGTTCCTGGCTTGCCTGCTGCTGGGCTGATTAGCTTTTGGAACAGGAGAGATAACATTTCTAGACATTGGTCTGCCTTGCACTGCCTTCATGTTATTCTCAGTGTATGTGGTTTTGACATTATGTAGCAAGTGTGGGCTCTCTCTTGGTGTTAGGTCACTTTGCTTTTCAACAGCTGGGTTTTTTCTGTCACTCAAAGCAGAACTTATTTCAGCCTCTCAAACAGCATCCGACTTCTTGCAATTCATGGCTTTAAGGTGTAACACCCTCCATACACCTTCCATCCCTCACAGGGGCAAGCCCATACTGCTCCACAGAGGGCCATGGGTGGCTGTGGGATGCCCAGACCAGGCACACAGGCTTCTTCCCACTTACCTCCTCTCATGTCAGCAGCACAGACCACACTGCACAGTGGGATGACATCCTGCCATTGGGTCCAGGCTCTGCCAGTTTGGAGTGGCACCAGATGCAGTCTGTCCCCTGCTATTAATGGTCCTACTGCACTTGGGGTGGATTTGGATCAGTCTGATTTTTACTTCTGAAACAACTTCAGGATAACAGAGAGACACAGCGAGGAGGCTCTGACAGCAGGCAGAGCAGGGGAGCGTTCAACATGCGGAGTTAGTTATCACCCTGAGGTTTGCTGGTGCTCTTTTGCAAGTCATTTCACCTCTTTTGCACTGAAGTCTCCGATGGGAGTCCACCCTTTACTAGTGCAGCTGTAAGCCCTGGCATTTAGTGACATGTGAGCACACATGGACGACCCACACACGCACACTTCACATCCTGTGGTTGCTGGGGCTTGGATGTGCTATTTAAAGGGAAAAGTCATGTGCTTCAGCTTCACAAGTAAATTCAGGTCCTTCTCTCTAGCCAACACACGTAGTTAAATGCCAGTGATGTATAAATCCAGGGAGAGAAAAAGAAATGCCCCAGAAGCATACACAGACCTGACAAGGGAAGGAAGCAGGAAGTTCACTGATAGTGACAGGGAACACCTCTGTTCTATCTGAGAGTTTGAAAAATAAGGGAAGGGAGTCAAGGAGAAGAAATAAAAGGCAAAAAGGGTATGACGAGCATCTTGGAAAGTCACCGGAAACTTTGTTCTTAGGAATAAATCTGGCTTCTTGTGATCCCCTTTCAGCAGTGTTGGCTGGGAGCCAGCCGGGTCCCCTGGAGTCCCCCTGGCCTTTTTGTCTGGAGCCTGGGAATCTGTCTAGAGCACAAGGCTGTGTTTGCAGGAGGGATAGCCTCAGGCAGTGGTCATGTAGAGGAAAGGGGGTTTGAAGTCCTTGGGCCTTTGGGAGACCTACCCCAGGGCTGGTGGGTGAGAAGGGGAGATTCGCCCTGCTTTGGGGGCAGTCTGTAGGGAGGTGAGTGGACTATGGAGCAGGGGAAAATGCAGACTGCCTGTCCCCAGGCCTGAGATGTCAGAGCAAATGGGGTGGGATGGAGGGATGGAGGGGAACAAGCAGTGCTCTCTGGCCCTCACCCAGCTGGCCTGTGCAAGTTGTCCCAGGGTGTCTCACTCTCCTCAAGATATTGTTGCAAAGGCAAATGCCAAATAAATGATAAATTACCAACAAACAGAATAAACCAAAAACCTTCCTTAGAGCCATAGCATATGACATTTCCCTTGCCCTACTAGCCCTTCCTTTCTGCAGACCTCTTTTAGTGTGATGAAAGTGTGGGCTCTCAAAGCTCTCTGTCAGATCCAAAGATGCTGGTTGGCATCTTTCCAATACTTATGGGCTTTTATACATGATTGAGACCCTTCCAAAGATTTTTTTTTTCCCTTGCTCTTTTTGATTCAGTTATCCTGGTGCATTATTTTGCCCTTTTTTCGGTATTTTCTCCCGCCCTTCATTATGACCTTTAGAAATAAAATTCAATTTATTTGGCTACTTTGCAGACAAAATCTAAAGCCTGCCTTAATTTGTAGTTTACTAGCCCTCTGATGTGAGACTACATAGAGAGCCCCTATCTGATCAAATGGCCGGTACCTTGACACAGTCCAATTAAGTGAAAATATATCCTTGCTTATCATTTCAAACATCGTATAAGTGGAGAAACTGAAGTAGCTCCCTGTCTGTTTGATTTTCCTGTTCAGACACACTTGTTTAAACAGGCACCGTGAGACTTTTCTGTAATCTTGGAGGAGTTCAAAAAGTGTTTTCACCTTGAAAGCCCCAAGATGGGTGATGGTGGCCACCCCCAGCCAGCTTTCAGTCAGGCAAGGCAGGGAACAGGCAAGAGAGGAATGTCCCCTGCAGCTGAGATCTCTGCCATCTGGACATGAAATGCACCTGTGGCCAGGTATCTCCCTGCAACATCCTCCTCCAGCTCTGTCGACATCAACTGACCCTGCTGTTAAACTAGTACTTGACTGGCCCCACATAATTCCGTTTCCCAGGCTGGTGTCTCTGCATTCCCCTTCCTGACCCAGTGTCACAGCTTCCCCCCTCTCAACAGTGCTACTGCATCCACCTTCCCAGTTCGACCCCAAAGCAACCCTCTTCCTGTGCCAGCCCTGCTGCAGTCACAACTAGTTGACCAAGGGAAGCCAGTGGATGTGGTGATTTGGGATTTTAGCAAAGCTTTTGATACCATCTCTCACTGTATCTTTCTGGATAAAATATCCAGCACATATGGACAAGCCCATAATATATTGGGTGAGCAACTGGGTGACAGGCTGGGGTCAAAAGGTTGTAGGAAATTGAGGTTACATCAGGCAACTGGGGTTCCCTAGAGCTCAATTTTAGGGCCAGTGCTCTTAAATGTTTTTATAAATTATCTGGATGCAGGAATTGAATGTACATGAAGTATGTTTGCTGATGACACTAAAGCAGGAGAAGCTGTGGACTCCCTTGAGGGTAGGGGGATCTTGCATGGAGAGCTGGATAGACGAGAGCTGGGCAATCACCAACGATATGAAATGTAACAAGAGCAAGTGCTGGATACTTCACCTGGGACAGGACAATCCTGGATGTACCTACAAGTGGGGGAATGAGAGGCTGTGCCACAGAAAGGAATACCTTTGTCAGGTTTCAAATCTGTCCCTGGGTGCGTGTAAAAGATTTTTTCAACTTTCTGATAATTTCATGGTAGTAAGTTTCATTGAAATCCATGACAACACCTAGAGTGGAGTATACGAAATAGGCCTTGGGGATTTTAGGTATTCTTATTCTTTTCCTTTCTAAGAATCCACATGTTTAGTAACTTGACAACATTAATTGTCTGTTAAGGTATGTGCAGAACTGGTAAGATATTAAGAAAACCAAATGAAGTGCAATAAGCCGTCACTGTTTTTGAAAAATATTTTCCACTAATTTCATTATTTTACCTTTTTTGCTTCCTTTTTACCCACAAGTGTAAAAAGGCAATAAAATTTATTTTTTCTTGAATGAAAACTATGGTTAGTAGTTATGTTTGGTAGAGAAGATTTCCTCCCTTTCCTTTGATCTGGTTTTGTTTATGTTTGTGTTGTGCTTGGGAAGACTGAGATGAAGTGCTGACTACATCTTCCATTGTGCTTCTCCGTGATTCTTTAAATCAAACTATGCCTGAAAGGAGATGATATACGAGCATTTGAAGTGCTCAACCTTTTAGTTAGCACTGCTATGAGTTCGCAGGATTGAGAAAAACAAGTTACTTACAGAGAGAGGAAGAAACTTGTGAACGTGTTGAAGCAGCCTGGAGCGGCAGAGATGCTAATAGCCAGTCAGAGGTCTCTCCATAAGGATGTCAGAACCAGGTGGGAGGCATTCCCTGGCTCAACACTGTAAGGGCAGCTTGCTGTATAAAGATTAGCTTGTAATGACATTTTTTGGGTATCTTTATGGGAGGTGTTGAAAAACTCTACTCGATTACTGAAGTATAAAATTCAAACCAAACCAAACCAAACCTAAATCTCTCCTGCAGGGTGCAATCCTTAAACACAGAGTGCTCTGAGTTCCTGTCTGGATCAGTGGGAACCAAATAACCGAGGGCACTCAACACTCCATATGGAGCCAAGCGCTTATCCCAACCCAGAGTCAGGCTTCGTTTAAAGGAGGGTCGAGCTGGCAAAGTGCCAGGACCCAAGGGCTGCTCTTAATATGCATATAAGAGACCATCTTGCAGACGATGCTATCTTGCAGAAGGCAGGGAAACCATTCAACCGTCAGGCTTGATCACAGCACTCTGGTTGTATAGCTTGAAACGGAGGGTTTCACTCTGGGAGTTGCAGTCTTCACATCTATCATCACCCTGAGAAGTTTCTGGGTTCATTTATAATGTTTAAGGACTGATGAGAACATCAGATTGCTTAATATGATTTCCTGTATACATTACAGGCCATTTCATTTCTTCCAGTTACAACAGCACTGAGTTCAAAAAAGTGTGTGCTTGGATAAAAGATAGCTTCCAAAAAGGTAACTGCTGTTAAGCTGGAAATACTAAAAATGAGGAAGTTGTCATTGAAATTCAGAGGTTGTTTTAGTAGTTAATTACATGAGCAGTAAGAAGCCTGTTTTAATTCCAGCATAACTCTCTGTCCTCAGTTTTTGTGTGTTGTTCCATATGACTGTCCCTGCTAAATTAAGTGATGTATGATCTTTCCTCTTGTGTGATCATCTCCTTTCTGTAAGGAGATGAAGCTCTCTCATGCTTCCTTTTAGTAAATGAACCATCTGGTGCTGTTTCTCCATCTGTCTGCCCTTGTCCTCAGTCTCTAGACCCATATACGTAGGTCTTGTTGACGCTCACTCCAACATCATCGTGTGTTTCTCAAAGTGCAGACATGAGGCCTGGCTTTGTTATTACAGTGTGCACTTCACTTCAGTGGTGTACACTGATGCTGTTTGATCCTGTCCGTGCTTATGCTCCCCATGTCTGGGATGCAAGGACATGGACAAAATAAGGACAGCTTCCCAGGAGTATCCATGCAGACTGTGCTTATGAATTATTTAGGTATTCTCACAACTTACTGAGGGAGCAGGGCTTGTTGTAGTCCTCCATAGCACATGAGAGGTGGAGAGGCATGCCAGCTCTCCACAGATGGGCCTTCCCTCCACCTTTGACACCAGCCTTAAAGGGGAAAACCTTGAAGCAATTGTCAGCCATGTTTGGATATGGAGTCACTTCTGCTCCTCATGCATGTCATAAAAAACCTCATGGGATGCACCATAGATGGCAGATCTATGAAAGAACTTTTTTCTTTTTAGATTTTTGAGTTAATGGCAACAGCTAATCTATTACACTCTAATTCACACCCTGCACTGACTTATCCATGACTTTTCCTCCTCATTTTAAGACATGTGTGCAGTTTATGTGCTTAGTGTACCTGCCAACTGGGTTGACAGTAATCATCAAATAGGTTGTAATTCCCGGGATTCTGATTAAAACCCATGCAAAGTACGATGAGCATATTATTCACTTTTGTGGAAACATACATTTACTGCAGGACTCTTATTTTTAACTTTACTTCTCCCAGCATTTGAGTGCAGCAGAAGCCCATGCCCTCACTCTGCCTCCATAGTGTCCATTGCTGGATGTTTGATTCCACGCAGGCACAAAGCTATCATGGTGTGCTACAAACGCATGGGCTGCCATCCCCTGCGATCATGTGAGTGTGTAGGATGGAAACAAAGCTGGGGTTTGGTGCATGAAATATGGAATTGGTTGTCTTTGCTTGTTGTCCTAATTTCTTTGCATCTCAGAAAGCAATATGGGACAGGAGGATCAGGAGGAAAAGAGGGACCTCCCAGAGAGTGGAGGATGGTTGTACTCAGCAGTAGCAGAGTCTGGTTTCCAATGTCACAGGGAAAGTCCTGTGAAATGCTGCTTGTTGATGTAGTCAGAAGTCTCTGGTAAAGATAGACTGCCACAACAGCTGGCCTGGCAGAAGGGTGGGCAAAATCCCAGGAATGGGCTAGTAGGACTTGTGGAAGGGCAGCAGAAAAGGCGTGGAGCCCATGAGCACAAGTTTGGCATAGCAGAGGTTGTGCTCAGTTTAGTGGGCATGTCCACTGTGCTTATTCACGTCACTGAAAGAATAGGCAGAATCAGGGAAAGGCACTGTCTTTCGCCCTGGACTGTGCAGTGGAAGGTAAATGCAAAGTTTAACTATTTCATCCTGAAACACAAATAGGCAGTTTCCTATTTTTGTTTGTTTTGTTTAATTTCTTATTATACCATCCCTGCCATTCCTAGATTGAAAGGGACAAACGGACCTTAAGCTGGGACTCTGTTCTGATCTACAGAACTCCTTTTTCTAAATACTGAAGTCCATTAACTCCTACAAGAGTCTTGTTTGATCCTGTTCACTGTGATAGCAAAACCTCCCTGAAATTAGTAAATGCCAGTCTGGAGCAAAAATCAGCTCAGCACAGAGGAAATCATTTTATCTGAGTAGTACTTGGTAACTGTAGCTTCAGTAACTATTAAAGGAAAAATATGGTAATGCTTAAGAGTTCAACAACAAACAAGAGCTAGTCATGGACTTTTGCAGTTAGTGTAACCCCCTTGAAGTCTACAAGATGAGTGCATGGGAGCTAAGAATCTGGCCCTCTATCCTATGGGCACTCCTGGATCAGATAACACAGATGTGTTACATTAAAGACAGAACCTTATAAAATAAAGCACTGTCTGCACTGGGAAAGTCCTTTTTTTTTTTTTTTTTAATCCATCCATTAAAACATTAAAACACTAAAAATAACAGCAAAAAAGGGCATAAGGCAGAGCAGAGAGATCAATTAAAAGAAAAAGTTGACATACTCTGCCAGATTCACACTCTTTAGACTTCCTTTTTTTTTTCTTTTATTTTTTTGTCTCATGCACCCAACTGGTTTAAGGGTCTATTCTCTTTGTGGTACATGCATGCACATAACTACCATTGATGTGGAGTCTCCAGGTGATTTGATGTGCATTCCACATAAGGCATGGTGTCAAGTATATGATCCCCACACAAAAGAGCTGTCTGAGAACCACTCTTTGGAATATTTTTTTTAGATTCCTTTGCTCTACATCTAGAATTTAGCAGATCAGAGTGCCTAACCAAGCAGTGGAACTACCACTGCTACTCTTTCATTAGCTTTGATCTGTATCAATTTGGGGAGGGGTGGGGTGGGGACCTGGTGGGAAGAAAATTTTCAAATATGGGTGCAGTCTTGCAAAATGTTAAATATTTTGAAGCAAAATCATAGCAAAGAAGTAAAGGGGCTTAAAAATTTTTAACAAATCAAAAGAGGCAAACAGGAGTGAAAATGTATATTTTTGGAACACATGAGTTGAAGAAATTGTTTCACATGTCACTGTATGATCTCCAGTTAAGTGTTTTTAGGTCTGTAGTGTGACTGACTGCCAAGTCTAGAGCAAGTCTGCTCTGCTCTCCACTGGATACAGCAAAACCAGCTATACAGGCAATTACAATTAATGTGAGAGTCAGAGGCTTAGCAAAACTACCAGGTGGATGCAACCGTGCCCAGCAGCTGATTTCATACAGGTGCCGGTCACAACACCGTAAGTCAGGATGCACCAAGACTTGCTTTAAGGGTGGACTAAAGCTATATGCCAGGCCTGAAACTTTCTATTCTGGTTTGATATATTGTCCCTCCATGGCAAATACAATTATTTGTGGTCAGGGTTTTTGTACGGTAAAATAATTGGTGGCTTTTTCAGATGAAACCGAAACCCAGCGTTCCATGTTGGCATTGTTAGACTTTCCTGTGTTTCAGAAAAAAGCACAGACAACCTTCATTGTTCCGGATTTTGTTTTCTTCTCTCCTGCAAATACACATTCAGTCCACATCTCAAATGGGAGGCATTTTGAACTGTGATAGGAAAACTTTTAAATTAATACTAATTTTATTGCATCATCAGAATTTTCTCATTTTAAACCAAATGAAAATTTGGCCCTTTTGTAGCAGCCTGTAGATGTATAATATTTCAAGTTTTCCAGGCCTGCCTTGCTCTTTTCTGTTCTTCTGCTCTCCTAAATGCCTTGTTTGAATGGAGAAGCAGGGTGACTAGAAGGAGGATGAAGGGCTTGGAGAAATTGTGGTGCAGGGTTTGAGGAAATGAAGGGAGGACACAGAGTTTGTGACAGGGCTAGATGGGCAGAGGAGAACATTGAAAAGAAAAAATTAGGAGATTCAAATGGATATGCTGTAGGTTTGCTTTCACAGGTGAAGAGGAAAAGGGAAATATAGATGGTAATGATTTATTTTTTTATAGGGAAACTGAGCTGGAAAGGACCACATAGGGTAATAGTCCTCTGAGCCCTCTGATCTAGCTGCTGTCTGAAAGATTTTTTCCACTAAAAAGGTACATTTTGATAAGAAAAAATAAAATGCTATCAAATTTGCTTTCTTTTTTTTAGTCAAACTCCTCTCTAATTCAAAAGACATCAGAAAATTTTTTATATTCATAACTACTTTTTAGCACTTGTCACTTTTTAAATGTAAGAGTGACTAAAAACCTAAACTCTATTTTATATTTGAACAATTTGCAAATTTTAATATTTTTTGATATGCCAAGGGAATTTTAAATTAAAATTCCTCCCTCTCATCAGATTAAATTCACAACAACCTTCCTCCTGCAGCACAACTTCCATTTCTGTGTGCATCTTTCACCATTCAAGGAATGCAACATGCTTAGATTTCAGTGTCATTACTGTAATGAGACCCCAAACACACACTGTTAGGATGGTCCCTCTGTCAGAGACCACACAGACACTGATGTTTACAAGCACTGAAACAGAAAACATGTTTCAAAGCCACTAGTTGCTATCTGACCCTGTACCTCATGGACACTTAGCCAGACAAAACTGCAAGAAGAGTTATCTGCAGCATAATTCATAAAACCACAATGTGCCTTATCAGTTGCCAAAACACTTGCCTTACTATCAATTAACACTGGCAGAGGTTGATGGCTCCTCTGGCTGTGGGGTTGAGGATCCTGAGATGTGGCTGAGGAACAGGATCAGACAGTGGCAGAGACTGGGGAAGGGAACTGCAAAGTGGGAAGTAGGGAGAGTGGAACTATCAAAATGCTTTAACCTGCTACTTCATACCCTTTTGCAGGACTGCTGTGCAGCGGGACAAGCTTAATCCAAGCAAATAAAGAAGCAAAGGGAAGAAGATATTTGCAGTTTCTGATCTAGCTAAGTCATGATTTCAATTATACAGTTAGATATGAACTACAGCATTTCCACAAACATATTTCAAGTTGCAACTTTCCTATGTGAAGTCCTGGCGCAGTGCCTCCTCAAACTGAGGACTGAAATACTCTTACACAGACTATTGTAATGCCTTTCATAACTCAAATGGAGGTGCAGCTATATTGTATACTGTGGTTTTGAGAATGTTTTTTTACAACACAAATCCCCATCTCACACCTGCAGAAGGACCAGTAAAAGATATTGTTTTATAGATGCAAGTTCAGTGTAGAAAGGTTTATATCTAGATATCCCTGAGGATATATTTTGCTTTTAGTGCTTTGATTTAGTGAATACAGAAAATGTACAGAAATGAAACTTAACAGAAGCTGTCATTAGCTAGTCTCACACACACACTGAGGTAATAACCATTTAAAAAAAAATAAATAAGGTTTGGAGGGAACATGGCAGAAAAACTCATGAATATCTTGATACTGTTAGAAATATCTTGACGTTATGAATTTTTATTTTTATAATTTCTCTCTTTAATTTCAATACTAAGAACACATTATGAAAAGACATGATCAATCTCTGCCTTGGATTTCATATGCTTCACTCAATTATTCTATATTTGAAGATAACTTGTCATTTATGACAACACAGTTACTTTTTTTCTTTGGAATGAATAGGATGACAGGAAAATCATTAGTGTGTAGATAGAAGACAAGGGAATAGTAGAAGTTGTATGCAAACATCTGATCCAGAATTTTGTTCCTTGGCCAGGAGATTATTTTGCAGAGAGTTTTAACAACTTTTCTCACGGCCTGTGAAGGTTTTCAGATAAAAATATTGAATTGTTTCTCCTGACTTTTGGAGTTTCCACTTAATTCTTCCATCTACATGGTATTGGGAGAGAAGTCTTCATCATCCCCAGCTTTTAACTCCAATAGATCAAGCCTGCTAAGATCCACCCACACTGTAGCTGATCAGTGAGCCAACTTCCCACTGCTCAGAGGGACTGATAATAAATCCTTTTAAATCACAGTGAACATTTTAGGTCACAATTGTCTTACATCCATACCAGAAACTTCCTTCTCTGCTTTTCTTATTTTGACAGTGTAGGCAGCTAAAGACCTGCAGGATTTGAGTTTGCAGGGCAGTGGCAAGGCCGTGCTGGGAAGTGAGTCAATGAAGCAGCTTAAAAAACGTTAAGAGATTTGGCCAAAGTTATTTCTCAGAAAGTGCATCTAGAGTTTTAACAGTTTTGAAACTAAGAAAATATGTACTATTTTGCTTTTTAATGCCTATAAGGTCAAAGGCATTGAACTTTTCCGTGTGTAGATGGGATATACCTATTCTGCTGCAAATCAGCGTGGAGGGGAAGAATCCAGACATAAATAATCTGTCAGCCCAGCTGCCTGGTATGAATTTAGACAAATATGTTTAACCAAATGTGGATGCTTCAGAGGGTGTTCTTGCGGTTACTCCAACTGCTTTCATTATACTTTTATATTAACAGTGTGTCTGCTCACCATGTGCAATAAAACAATTTCTGAGGCTCAGCCTCAGAACATGGGGCTCATTCACCGTCTTGGATAATAGAGTTGCTTGTTTGCACTGTTCTTATTGAGCTTTCTAAATATATGTCATTTTCCTTTTCATTCTAGGAGTGATTGTACATTACAGCAATTACAGACAAACCCTTCCAGACAGTTTGAAGACCAAAACTTTCTTTGTGTGGAAGTCCAAAGGCAATTATTGGCATTACAGTTTAAGAGAAGCATTCCATCTCCCTGATGCAACAGTAGTAGCTTTCTGTGGCATGTTAAATAAAGCAATTTGCCCTGTAGGAGACTAATGCATGCAGAGTCATGAAAAAAAAAAAAAGGGAAAATCAAACAGCTGCCATGAAAGAAATAGAAAACTCCTCTTCAAAAAGATACAAAACTTATTCTGGCACTGTTTTAACTGAAAGACACCAAGCATCTTTAACCTTTGTCTTTACCTACTTGACATTTCATATATTGCTTCAAGACTGAGACTCTGTAAAGACACAGGCGTGCTAATTACCAGTCAAATAGTTGCTTTTTAACCAAAAATAGTTGATAAAAATGGAATATGACAGTGCTTTCATAACACATGCCAGAATATAGAAGTCAGTTCAAGTCAATTTTTTGTTCTCATAGCAGTTCCCATTTGCAGAAAAGAAGGAAATGAATAGACTTGAGGATAGAAGTATAAAGATTTGACCTCTAAAAGTCTGATAGTCATATTTTCCTATTTTGGGAAGTCTTAAAGGTAAAAACCAAATTATTCACTCCCTTCAACTATGCTATTGATAATATTTAATCAATTAATTAAATTATTCACCTAACATATCTGTGAATATTTTGCCTAGCTCAGTACGTTGAATGAGGGATGGTCAAATACTCTCAGACCTGAGCACCTTAGAATCAATTAGAATATTTCTTCAGCAAAATGAATAAACACTTTCCCATCCCTTTGAGATCCTCAGAAACATCAGGGGTTTGATCCTAAAACATTATTAACTGCTCCCCCTTGATTGTATTTACACAAGTTGAGAATCAGCCTGGAATAACAGTCATAAGAAGATGATGAGGACACTATTATTAAAACAATAAATGTATAGCAAGTATTTGTCAGGTGAGAGTGAGAACAAATGTGTCTTCAGGATAATGTATGTGATAAACACATTGCATATTACAGCAGCTCACTGGCATCTATAAACAAAGTAGTAAATATATTTTTTTCCAGAGGATAGAAAAAGCTTTGAACAGAAAGCAAAAGAATTGTTTTAACAGCTCTATTATAGTAATGAAATGTAAGAGCAGCTGATTTCACCACCCATCACAAGGAGTGCTCTTTTGAATGGTGAATGTGATAAGGTTTGCAAAATAGAGAACATTATTATTTCTGAGATGGAGCCAGGTTTACCAAGACAAGCTCAGAACAAGAGGAAATTCCCCATTTTTACAACAAATCAAGCCACTTAACTTTCCCTGCCATCAGAATGAATGCTAGTCTAAGAATTTGATGGAAAAGCTGGGAAAGTGGGTTTCTTAAAGGTGAAGGAAAAGTCAGAAAAGATTGGCCAGCAACTGATGTTTCCTTGAAGCATCAAGTGGTAAGTCTAACAGCAGCCTTTCCATAAGCCTACAGCACGCAAAACCATGGGTTTACTTATAGTGTATTGATGGTCTCACAAGCACTTTATAAGATGTGAATTGATTTAAGGATAGTTAGTTAAAGCTGACCACTAATTTCAGATTGCATGTGCCATAAATGCTGTGGAAGGGATCAGTTTGTATTGACAGTCTGAGCCTCACATGAAGTATGATTATACATGGCATCAGCTGACTGGAAATCCTATCACACCACTTGCAAGGCCAGATTAAGCCGATTAATAGTGAACACTGATGAAGTACTTTCCCATTACTTGCTGAGAATTGCATCGTGAACATCTTTCATCATCTATCACTGAGCTTTTTGTATATGGTCTGGGTTTAGATATAATGGTGACACTTCAGAAAACATAAGAGAGTATTCAAAGAAAATGTTTTTCTGAAGTTGGAAAAAACAGCCTGGGTATTGTTTATCCTCTGACCACACAAATACCTTGTGGCAATTAAGTCTTTTAAAACTGTAACTCTGTCTCACTCCTCACATCTGAACAGCTCTGTAATAGCAAATAACAAACAACAAAAAATCACAACAGAATGTCAGCTTGGAGTTGAGAGGAATTATAACATCAAGCAACAAAGTGATAAAATCTGTGAAAGGCAACTCTCCTGTTGTGTGTGTCAGTGCAAGCTGCAGCACCATGGTCCTGTGTGCCGAGTAAGAACCTTTTAAGCACTGCATCACTGTGTAGCACAACCCTGTCTATGGCAGGGGGCTGGAACTAGATTGTCTTTAAAGGTCCCTTACAATCCAAATCATCCCATAACTCCACCATTAATAAATATTTTTTATGTTCAGTACTGTGTAAATATATCAGATTCCACCCTCAAAAGCAGCTTGTTTGAAGAATGTTACAGAAAAAAGGGAGAAAAATCACCATCAGACAACTTCCACCAAAGAAGCGAACCTTGCCTTTTTTCATCCCGAACATTTTCAAAAATGGAATGAACTGAAATACGTGGGGTTTGGGAGCATTTTGGAATGTAATTAAAAATACGTCAGTAGGAAAATAAAGGCTTAGCCTCTTCAACAAATGATCCCAATTAATCAACAGGAACAGGACCTGACTCTTTAATAACTGTGTTGGAATTATCCTCCTTTCTGGGAGCAGACTCACAGATGTTAACAGAACAGCTCACGATGTTTATGGGTTTGCTGCCATGAGAAACAGTTGCGGGATCCAGCCCTCTGTGGTTTAACATGATCCATCAGCTGATCGCTTGTTCTGCTGCAAGGCAGATCATTGACACCATTACGATTTCATCCGCTGCCTCAAAGCCAATTTCCCTGCATATAAGCGCTTCATTCAGAGCACAGAAAAAATACATTAGCGAAACAATATAGTATACTGTACAACAAGGATTTTCCTGCACTGTAACTCTACAGCTCACCAGGCAAAAAACACTTCTTTTTATTCTAGTTCCCCAGGGTGCTACATGGAGACACCAATCCTGAGACGGATTAACTGTGGCGCTTTCATCAAGAGGAACTTGTCTTCACTCTGACTTTGGAATAGAAAGGACGTGCTATTACCCTTCGACTTTGAAAGAGAAAAGCTTTCTACCTACATTCCTCACTCACTTCCAAAGTTTAGCTCACAGGGATTAGAATTCGCTAGATATAGGATAAGCCCCTTTCAAAATACTCATTTAAGGAAAGACGGAGAGAGCTTTCAGATATCTTTGCTGATTGTTTTTTAGTCTTAAAAACAGGTAAATTGGACTTACAGTATAAGCAGTATACTAATTCTTCACATGAAATAAATGAGAGTAGTCAGGAAAAAAAAAGGCAGTTTTTGTTTCTCTCTGTTACATTTACATAAGATTTGCTGTTTGCTGTTCAAAACCAACCTTTTCCCTAATCCATGGGTAATTTTGGCAGCACTTTGGTTTTGGGAACCTGACTTGATCTATACTACAGAACATAAAGTTTCTGGCAGCAGATGTTTAATATCTCCTGAGTATTGAGGTCTCTGTAAGGTATTTCAATACCTAGCCTTGAAGTGTGCAGAAAGTCTGAATCACTACCCACCTCAAGCCAGCATCTCAGCTGCACCAAGGATGTTTATGGGTCACTGGTTTCAAAGAAGGCTGAAAACTCTAAGTATTGGGTAAGGTCTGGTATCACATGATGACTTTATTATTTTATAACTATTTTATAACTATTATTATTTTATAACTATAATTGTTTTATAACTATAATTATCTCAGATCTGAGAAGAGAAGCAAAGCTCTTCCTGGGTTTGATTTGGATTTCATTTTAACCTGTTTTAAACCCTGCACTGATTTTAGCTGATTTCATTGCCATTGAACAAGTCTGCACTACAAAACATCACCCGCAGCTTCACAGCCCTGAGCAAGGTCAAACAGAGCTGTTTTCTTCCTGGGCTTTCAGACCGGGAAACCACTCACAAAAACACTATGCTGGCAGTGAAGTAAGTAGCTAGACTGATTTGGGAGAGGATATTCTTTATGACCAATGCCTGACAATATTGTTTCTGAAACAGGTGACTTCAGGTTTAGACAAAATAGGCAATTTAGTATGGCAGCAGTGTGTGGGGAACAGTCCAACACTGGCTTTGCTGATGTCACTGCATGAGCCAGCCGGGCTGTCCCTCATGATGCTCCTACCACAGGTGGCAGTTTGTCCCTCATGGGAAGGACAGTCACTCAATGTGGGAAGGGCTGTCCCACACCATGGTGGCACTGGAACCATCAGTCCACGTTGGCACAAAAGTGCTCTTCACAAATCACCAGCTCTTCTCAGCTTCTGATGGCAGCAGATCAAACACCTCAGACACTGCAAGAGAGCAGAGCTAACATATTTTATCAATACTCCAAGTCTTTGCTAGAGAAGTTAGTCTGGGAAAATTCTGAATTGTACTGGTCAGTAAGAGTACATTCACTTTTTTTTAGTAATCCCCATTATTTCTAGTTTACACAGTGGGAAGTACATCTGGTAGGGAACAGTGGGCAGAGACCTTATGCTTCCTCACCTTCCCTGTGCTGCCCATGCTATTGCTGGGGAAAGGGCTTGTGCAGCTCTGCCAAGGAAGAGGATAAAGGTAGCTGACCTAGCAGAGGAAGTCCTTCCATGGGATAAGGTGTTTTTTTCATCCCAGTGTGTTAGCCAGCCTGCTTTTACCCTCTCCTGCTTAGCTGGAGGAGCACCTCCACGCTTGGTGACAGTGGGAGCTGGAAACGCACATATGGGGAAGAAAGAGAAGCCAGGAGAATGATTGCCTTTCTGAGAGTCGGTTTAAATGCTTATCAAATGGCAGTGTCAGTCCCATGAGTGTATCTCCAGCGGTACAAAGGGCAGAGGCTCTTTGCTCGCCCATCCTGCAGCTGCCCTAGCACAGCTCTCTGTGCCTGCACTGCGAGCTGGATCAGGGAATTGATCTGGCTGGCAAAAAGTATGTTAAAAACACCCTCCAAAAAGCAGCATGTTTTTCTTTCCAGCCAGAATCACTTCTCCCATCTGGCCGGCCGCACAGCTGCACAAACAGCTGCGCCAGCGCTGCGGCAGGGCCGGCCGGGAGCGGGGACTGCGTGGGCTGCTGCGGGCGTCACCAGCGATGGGGGAAACCCCCGACTGAGCCGCCACCGCGCACAGGTCTCCCACAAGAGTCCCTCCATGCCGCCGTGCTCACTGGCAGCCCACCGGTGGGTGTTCGGCTGTCTCTCTCTCCTCCCGCACTCAGCAGGGGGGCGAGGAGCAAGGACGGCAGCAGCATCCCGGCTGTCCCTGGGAGGCTGCTCTGACCCGGGAGAAGCAGGGTCGTTTGCATTGATTTGCTCCCCTGCCTTCTCTCCGTGCTCCTGGTCTGTCTCGGAAGACAGGTTAAGAGAGAGGAGGATGCTCATACTGGGAAACAGCCAGGAACAGTGAGGTCTCAAACTGAGGGAGAATCCTGCTGAAATTCCAGTTTAAACTTGAGGTACATTTGAAGGGGCAGAGTTTGAATTTGAATAGACAATAATATCCAAATTTTGTTTCTCCAGGGAGATTAAAAGTCCTTGGGATCATTAATAATTTTCACATCGCAAGGGCTTTTGACCCTTGTTCATGCCAACACCACCAGCTGGTGGCTGGGGTGCCTCTTCAGCAACAACCAGAGGAGAAGATGGTCAAGTACTGAGTTATTTGAACCAAAACATTATGAAAACAGAGCAGTTGCTCAAGTAACTTATCACTAAGTTGGCTCAGTATTTGGAACTGGAGTAAACCAAACCAAAGCTGCAGGTATAACTTAGACTGCAGTAACCATTGGCAAACTGACATATTGTTGTCAATTTAAAGCACAGGGAGGTCAGTCAGCAAAGGTTCCTTCATGTAAAGATCACAAGATACTGTCTGTGAAGTGTAAAGCTGCACTTGCATCATATTCCCTATATTTCTTGTGAGCATTCAAAATAAATGAAGGCTGATATTCCCATAGTGTTTATCAATAGCAACAGGTAGGTTTAAAAGGGATTTAAGGTACAAACAACAGAGCTGGCAAGTCTTTAGTCAGGGAAAGAAAATAGTTTTTGGGTGCTGAACACTTGAACTTACCTTTGTGACAAACATTTTCTTTTGTGAGTCTTCCTTCACATGTTTAACAATTAAAATCTCCAGAGAAAATTTTTTACTTGAGCAGTACCAATTCCCTCCCCAAAGATGCACTAAGGTATCGTATGTAAAAGCTACACTCCTACTCCAAGAGTGATGCATCCCATGTGATTTGAATACCATCAGCAAGATTCTTGATGCCACCCTGTACCAGAATTGCCGGGTGGTTTTGTATCACCATTGCCTCTGCATAATTATGCAGCACCACAAAAACACAGGGACCAGCTGATTCTATGCAGTGGATTGGAAAAACATTCATAAAGAACAGAACAAAAGGATCATCCTCATAAAATTCAACTGATACTTCAGCTAAATATTTAACAAGATGGACTGTCTCTGGCATAATATGGGATGGGTGCTGCTGAAGCCATTCACAATGCACAGTGTCAGATTGAACTTCATTAATGCTGCAACTTTTTCCATTATTAGAAAATCTCTTTTTATTTCTGGTCAAGCATATTTTATTGTTACTGCAATGACTAAAAATAAAACAAGTGACTCAGATTTTGATGTAATTTTCATTCATTTGTGCATACGTGTATATATGCATACACTAAAAATAGTAGCTTAAGTTGTTCTGAAACCATAATTTCTTCACATGCAATATATAGCAGACACTGGTTTTTTAAGTGATTCTGAATATTGAGCTCTGTGAAGCAATTTTAAGTAGTAAGAGTATACATTCAAACAGACATGGAGCAAAATGCCACATTTTTCTTTCCACCTTTAGCCATTTTGTTGAGACTCTCCCCAGTTTAATGAGAAATACATTTAAATAAATGACAAGTTAATTAATATGGAATCACTTTTTTTTACATAAACATTTATTCGTATTGTATTATTACTATTATTAAACATTTACAGTCTGGTATCATATACAGAACATGACAAAAAAAGCAGCACACAGAGATAATGTTTTCCTTGCATTACAGTTCTGTGTCTTTATTAGCTGTATCACTAGAGATAATGTTATATTGCTGCCATTTGCCAAGAGCAGTGTATTAGAGTAAATATACAAGTTATCCCATTGTTCGAATATGCTCCCAAACAGTAATTTCTCTGATGCATAACTCTGGGTCACCAACGTTTTTCTCCTGTTGATTTGTGGAGGACCATTTTATTTGATCTATGCTGACACAACATTTGTTGCAACAACAAAGAAAAGAAAGTTTGCTCTAAAAGCTGACTTTTTTCTCTGAAATTCTACAACTAGTTTCTTAAATGGGCTATTATCGGGATCGTAAACAACTTAGAAGATCAAATGTTTTAAAAAATCATTAATTCATTCTTTCATTTGTTTACTCATTCATTCTTTCTTTCACTTATTTTAGACAGCAAACTCTATATTGAACTTTTTCAAAATGATTCTACTTAAAAGTTTCACTCTGATAGTAGAAAACAACCTGCAACATATTTAAAAAAATCAGTTGTCTAAAATGTGCAACAAAAAGTAAATAAGCATATCTGTACTTTTCTTGTAACTCACAATACACAATTTTCTTACTAATTGTATAGATTTTGCATGAGTGTGCTTTGGTTATTTTTTATCTAGGAATTCAGGATGCATAAATAACAAAACGGAAATTCTTGGAGACAATTTATCTATTGAAAATAAGTCTATACATCTTAAAATATGGAAATGGCAGAGTATCAAGAGGAACTTGTTTACTTTCTCTACTGGAAACTTCATTGAACTATGGCTAAAGATTCAAGAATAAACTCAGTCTTTCAAATGGCCAGGTGTTTAACCGGGATCTTTCATTTTGCAACAGCAGAACCAAGATGAGAATCTGGCCCCATAGCCAGCAGGAATGCCATGTGATATCTCAATGGTAATTTTCTCTGTATGTGCCACAATAATGCCTCAGACTTGACCTTTGGCTTTGTTGTCACCAAGTATTATCATATGTATAATTTGACCTTTCTCAGTTGTATGAATGCTTGGCCTTGAACTCCATCTAACCTTCTAGAAGCTGTAAAGATAATTTCTATACATTGGCAATAAGGCCTCTGATTTGACCTATGACTCAAATGAACAATAATTTCTTAATATTCCCATTCCTCCTAAGACTATTTCCCGTAATAGTATAATAATAAGGCAATAAAATGTCCTTCAGTGTGAACTCATGTTATTCTAAATTTTGAAGGTCTCTGCTTCAGGGCATTCACAGTTCATTATATTTCTGTGTTGTCAAAAGATACTATCAAGGCACCAAAAGTTTCTAGAATTTAAATCAAAATGAATGAAAGGACAAAAGTGACATTATTTAACTGTGTCTATATGCAGACAAAACTAAAGAAAATAATAAGCTTTATTTAGGAACAGTGAAACAAAAGAATATCTTAGCAATAGCAGAAGACCATTAATAATCCTGCCATTTCCATTTAGCAATTTCAAAGCAGAAAAGGGAGAAATATACAAAAAAAATTTCAGTTCTTCTCTTTGAAAAATAATTGTGCATTTCATCATACAACAAAACAATAAATAATTAAACATCATGGTATTCTTCAATAAAATACAGTATTTTTTTCAGGGAAAAAAAGAGTTTTTGTTATTTTTTTTTTAATGTTGGAACGCAAAAAACCCGCAATCTATTAAAAGTCTGCAAAGGAGTTGTGACTATGTTGAAAATGGATTCAGCCTGACGACATACAGTGTGTGATACAGAAGCACCTCTTTCAGCTGTGTTAAGAGTGCAAGATCACCCTTCCAACTACACAATTTGCCTTCAACACCTAAAGCTGTATTTCACACTATGTTTTTCTTGGAGTGGAATGTTAATGGTCATCATATTTGATGATGAAGGTTTCACTTTTCATGCAGCTGTACCCAAAACTTGAATATATTCAAACACTGACTGAAAATTTAAAGCCCTGATTTGAAAGTGAATAACTCAGAAACTTAGTCCTGTTCAAGGAGAACATAGACCACACATAATTAGATTGCAGGCTCATGGGTAAGATAAATACAACAGCCAACATAGGGTGATTGAAGTCAGTAGAGTAAACAGCAGCTGAAATACCAGCTACCAGCCATTGCTCAGACTTTGCTGGTATCAAGGCAGGGATGAGTTTTGGTGACCGTGAAGTGACTTTGGCAATGCCAGTTGCAGCTGAAATATTTATGAAAGGGGATGTGCAGTAATGCACTTGTACTTTCTTTAGTGCATCACCTGGATCTACAGTCCTCACAGTGTCTTCTTTTTCAATCACACAGAAAGCCCATCCCTATATATGCTTTGTAGAAGATATTCCATGCACTCTTTTAGAATTTCTTCTTTCCTTTTTTTTTTTAATTGCAACTGTACTTGGAAATTACTTTGCATGGCTTTTACTCTCTATATCTATTCAAGCCAAGGCTCTTTTGTGGAAATGAATCTTTTCTGATTGGAGCTGAAGTGTCCATGTAACTGGTAGTAATGCTATGACATGATCAATGTGACTCTCCTCCTTATACAAATTGCTCCTTCCGAGCTATCTGTCTTTCTATCTCAGTTTTCTTCCCCACTGCAAAGGCTGGTGACACAAGCCTAGCTCAGGCACATCACTCAAGATTAATCAGAAGCTTCAGAGTACAGAGAACAATAGAAGAGATAAAAGCCAAATTATAAGTAGAATACGCAAACTGAGATTCAATTCAAAACCTTTATGCTGCTCTATGTTTTTGCTTTCAAGGAGGGGGTTTATATATCTGAGTCTTGATGGCAAGGGCCACCCTCTGTGGTCACTTGGGGGTCAACTGCCACAGACAGAAGAGGGTTGAAAATTGAATGATGAGGATGTCTTTTGCTAAAGAGATCTCTCCTAAACACAAAGTGTTTTTTTGGCAACAAGTAAAGTCTTTGGGTTCTTTAAGCTTAGAGAGATACAATATGGGTGGCCAAAAATAACAGAACATTCAGAAAAGTCTGGCTCCAGAGCATATCTCTATCTTGAATAAGCAGATTAAGAATCACTTATTTTAAACTGCTTTCCCAACAAGAATGAGCTTGAATGTTTGGCTTGCTACAGATGTACTGGTCAAGAGAAAGTAAAAACACAAAACCCCAAGGGCTGAAGCTTTTAAATTCATGTTTTGTCAGCTCAGACTTTCCAGAAAAATGCAAATTTGACACTGCTCTCTGATCTGAGCCTTGAGACTTTCACTAACATCATGAGTCCTCCCAGAAAAATCCAGCGGCTTTTTCTCTGCACTTAAAATCCTCTCATGGTGTCCAAGGAACTGTGCTTTCACTGCATGCAAGGGAAGGGCAGCTGAGGCAGCTCACTGACACGGTGGGATCTGTTACAATAGGGATGCATTGTGTTGGACCATGCTCTTTCCACCAAGCACCAGGAAATCTGTCTCCTTGCAGAGGGACTCAATAAAAGGCACTGGTGGGCTCAGCTCCTCAGCCTCCTCCTATGCTTTGTCAGTGTGACAAAAGCAGTGTATCCCAAGTGTCCTGCCTCAATAAATTGTTTTTCAGGTAGTAAAAATCTACTGGCTTATAGCATCAGTAACACTGGGAAAGATGAGTGGTTGTGCTGGCTGCATTTGCTCCCCCACACTCCCTCGTGCTCCCCCACGACAGTGTACATCCCAACAGTGCCTTCTTTAACAAAGGGATCAGCTACCTCACAGTCACCACCCAGTATGGTGGAGCAAAAGCATCTCTTGGGGCTTAGATGCAACATGAAAAGAGTGGTAAAAAGAAAGTTAAAGGAGAAGACAGAACATGGTGAGAACCCTAAGCGGTCAAATGAGGATAGCAGTAAGTGTTTCAGGCAACAGGTGAATAATCATTCAGCTGGCCAAAAAAACAACACTGCCATGGAAGGTGAGGGAGGCACTCAAGCAGGAGCTGTGCTTCAATGGCTTTTGGGCCTCACACTGAGGGTGAGCAACCCTCTTGGCTGTTTTCCACTTTGCTGTTCTAGAGACAAAATCATAGCTCTCATTCTGTACATGAGAAGTTTCTGCTCCATTTCACCCTCTGGGAAGTCCCTTTTGCTCTAGAAGCTCTTTTTCCCTTCATAACCCAGAGATGTTAACAGCTCTATTGCAGACAAAAAGGTTCTTCGTTCTGCTTTAAGAAGTGAGGGTAAGGCCTTTTTTACTGCTGATACTATAAGTAACATTTTTTTACTAATAATTTGTTATTATTTGATGCTGTCACTGAAAGGTAAGTAGCTTTCAAAGGCAGAGGTTGTACCAGCCCTTAGAGATTTTTACGGGGAATTTGGCATCTATCTGAACCCTACAGTGTTATAACACTCTACTAATAATAATGAAAAAAATACACAGCACTTAGAGCATAAAAAGGTCATTTTTATTTTTATGTAACTTAAAGTTAAAAGAGGAAAGGGGAAAGGAAGGGTAAGGGGAGGGGGAATGAGAAGGAGAAGGGAAAGGAGACTTGAAAAAAAAAGAAGAAAAAAAGAAAAAGGAGAAGGAAAAGGTGTAAAAGGGAAAAAAACCTAGAAAAGTTTGGCTTAGACATTTCCAAAATACAAACTCAAACTCTACTCCTGCTCCCTGCAAACTGCTTTCTTATGCACTGGACTACAAAGTTTTCAAGGCTGGATTAGAGGCTGCTATAAAACAGTTTGCCTGACACAGAACCACATTTAAATTAGCAATGCCATAAATGGCACTATGAGGGAGGGAGGGCCTGCTTGTGATTCAAGGATATCGTATTTTGTATAATTTTTCCAGTGTCATAAATTCTGCCCAAGTTCCTAGCAGAATAGCAATGCTCCAAAATATATTAAATGGGTGTCTTTCATAAAATGTTATACATGGAACAGAATTACAGTTTGTGGATCACATTTATTTAAGATTAGCCTAATTCATATATATGTGAACCTCAACAGCATGATTTAAATCCATAGGATTTTAGACACAATGTTTTACCTTTATGAGACCTTTATGCTTAGCTGGAGGGTGTTTACTGTGACTGAGGTATTTTTTCTAAACAGGGAGGTGGATTATTTAAAACCTTTTGGTATGGAAAACCCACAGTTTGTCCACCTCAAACAATCTTTTCTCTCCCTGGTTGTCACAGCAACAACTTCAGCATTTGAAAGGAATCTACTTCAATAATCTAAGCCTCTGATCTTTGACAGGCTTATAATGAAGGAACAGTTTGTTAATGCTGACATAAACATTTTGAAAACTTAAAGGTACAATTATTTCATGTTGTTTAGGAAGTCAGCACTACATGGTCAAGAGAACAGCGCTCTGCAAAAATATTTACTCATGCAATTTCCTAGTGAGAAAAACAACTGCTGACTGTACAGCTGAACTGAGATTCCAGCCCTGTAGTTTAAGCAACAAGAATACTTCTTTGTCTCCTGCCCATTTATAGTTCATTTTTTCTCCATTATAATTGCACAATGATCTTTCAGATAATTCCAGGATGTCTCAGCCCAATATCTTTATTTCAAAAAGATAAAACTTAAAACCCAGGGCTGAATTAGACCCAATTCAAAGTGAATCTCCCAGCTATGCTCCTTGTAATAAAAAGTCAGAACTGCTTCTCAGCCAACCAGCTGTGATGGAAGTTGTTTGCCTGTTTAGCAAACAAAACTGTTATTTTTGCTGGGAGGAGGGCAGAAAGTTGACACAATGACAAAGTTCCCCAGGCTGTACTCGGCAAAGTAGTCCCCACGCTTTCCAGGCAAAGCAAAAGCCAGAGCAGGCAATGAACTCAGGGCTGCACTTTGGAGTCAAAGCTACAGTTGCTCTGGGGAGACCATCGCTCTTGGAGCAATTTTCTACAGTAGCGCAAGGGCTCCAGTGGTCCTCGGGGGTGAAATCCATCATGCTGCACGCTGCACTCTATCAAGTGGAGCTCCGAGAAAGGGTCAAGTGGTCCGCTGCCATGCTGTTTGAGCTCATCAGAGACATATTTAATTTAATTAAGGTTGTCAGCACTATTGATTTTGGCAGTTTCAATTACTGTGCTGTTATGGCTTCTGGATCTACTGATCTGTGATGAGCCCTATCAGCACTGGCACACATTGAGGAAAAAGCCCTTTGTCTCCTTTAAAACCTGACACATCCTGCCATAGGCCATAACTTATTGCTTTTATCCAGCCCAGCTCCTCTTCTGTTCCTCATAATTAATTTCTCATTAGACAGCTCTTTATTGTTTAATTTGTGCAGTTTATAATCAAATTGGGCACATTAATTGTAGTTGAATTTAAGGCTAATGAAAAATAAAGGTTTTCAATAACTTACTCTTCAATTATTTCAGACAAGATAAAATAAAACACTTTAAGAGTTGTCAGCTTTTTAAATTATAAATTAGGTTGTTTAAAGAGCATGGGCATTTAGGAAGCAGTTATCACACATTTAGTAATTATAAATCCTATGCTCCAATACAATTATTAGGATATATTTACAATTCCTCTTAGTTTTTTTCAACCCTGTTGTTAGTTAACTGCATAACATCTAATTGTTGGTGGTTAAAAATAGCATAATCTGAAGTCCCTGGGCCTGATTTCTCTTATTTCACAGATCGAGCTGTAAATCAGCATGTCTGAGGAAGTCCATATCCACAACACTGGAACAGGACAGGTGTCTGAAACAGGAGACATGTCTGGGTAAAAGGAAAAGAACCCCATTTGGTAAAGATTTTATAAAATGCTGATCATTCTCCTAGGCAGCATTGCAGGATTCATCCCCTTTCCTTCCAGAAAATGGTAACACGCGATTTACATTAGGACCAGGACAGCATCTAGCAAAAAGCAGTAAATTCCTCTGGATGTAGACTGCAATTTCTCCCATGATGTACATAATCTTCATTTTAGAAAAGCAGCTTATTTGAGAGGGCACATGGGAGCTGAGGCCAACCTGCTGGGGTGGGGTTTGCTTGTTTATGGGGTTTTTTCCAGTTTACAATTAATAGGGAGGAGAAGGAGGATGGGAAAGAAGATGGGGTGAAAAATTCAGATGGTACTCTACCTTCTTCCTTGCCAAGATGAAAACCAAGAAAACCGAGTTTTCTTTTTTTGCTCAATGGCTGCATTCAATGCACAGCTCTTTAGGGGTGAGCAAGAAAAGCAAAGGAAGAAACGTAAGTTTCACGTCACTGCTGAGGGAAAAATCGGGGTGCTGTAGGTCCATAGTTTGGTTGTGAGAGGATGATGGGAGAATTTGATTTCTTGTGTGTTCTAAGACCTCTCCTTGCCAAGACATGCAGGAGAGCCCAGCATGATACACTATGTTAGATTATGTACTTAGGCTGACTTTTGAGGAGGGACTGGCAGCTGGGCATCCTAGTTCCTGGAAAAGCATACTCATTGTCTTGTTGACAGAGTTATACACCTTCTCTTTCTTAAATAACATGTAGGATAGCTCCAGTGGGGCAGGGAGAGCTACCTTGTGCTTTGGGTCTGAGATCTGGTTTCAGACATCCACCCTTAATGAGAGCTGGAAGGCATGTGAAGTCAGTACTCCACCTCTTACCTGAATGGTTTAGCACTACAAGCTCCAAGTGATATAAGCCAAAGATGGAGAGAAATGGAGAGCAGCTCTCTGGATTGCAGTTAGAATGCCCACTGGCAGGCTGAGGGGTCAGCATCTGCATGTGCCCAGCCCAGGGCACCCAGGGCAGGGATCCCCAGTCACAGTGTGTGTATGGGGGTGTGTGTGTGTGTGTTTCTGTGAGAGCTTCTTCACATTCCCTGCCCGAGCAACCAAATGGTCACTGCTCCTGCCCAGCAAGAGCTACTGCTGTGCCTGATGGTGCACCTGCATCAGGGAAAGACAGGGCAGAGCTAAAGGCATGTCCAGTAGCTACATAACAGAAAATGTATAAACTGAAATACTGTATAGGAAATGGTCACACCCACTGCTGCAAAAGTGCAGGCTGTTGATTTGCTCACTAGTCACTTGCTACTTGGTGTTTTTAATTTAAAAAAAAAATCATGCTTGTGTTGTTCAAAAAAAGATAAAATTCACCCACATCCTCACAAGGTCTGTTTGTTACCCAATCCTGTATATAAAGAAAAGGCAATGTCAGAGATTTTCCTTGTGTACCCCAGTTCAAATTGAGGCTATTTTTTATTCCAGCAAAGTATCTTTGTCCAAAATTCCTTGGTGGGGACCCTGCCCTTGTGGATTTGTAGGAATCTTCTAATTTATGAATTCCTTCCTGTCTGGAATGAAGAGCTGGTCACTATTGCTAAATATTTCGGCACCGTGTATATTCTCTAGCTCAGAATTATTTGGAACAGGAGGATATACTGTTTTCCCAAATACTCCCAAACACTATTTCATCAATCGAAAACAACAATCTTCACCTGCCCAGCTTTTTGGAAAGAAAAGAGAGAACATCTTCCTTCAGTAAGGGCATGAGAAATGCTGGATGCAGGAGTTTTGTCACCAGCACGCATAGCTGGGGAGCCAGGGAGCGGGGGAGTCGGGGAGCTGGGCTGCATTCCCCCAGTGTTGAGTGTCAGGGAGGGGAAAGGAAATCAGTGCACTGGTGGTAGAAGAGGGCTGCTGGAAACTCAGTGTCTGATAAGCATACATGGAGGGGAAAAACAGATCAGCAAACCTTGCTCAATGTGTGATAAGGAGGCAGGACACACTTTGTCCTCAGCCCTGCTTGATATTACTTGTCCAGTGAAAGCATGAATGCTCCTGGTGGGCACCACATGAAGAGGTTACACCCTTTGGGCTCCTTTAAATTACTCTTCTCTAGAAACTTAGTGTACATGACTCACTTCTGGGGTGAAGAACCTACTGCCATTGTGCTCTTCTTCCACTTAACCTTAAGTTCCTTGATATACTTTCTTCCAAAAACTCTGACCTAAGGTCTTTATTCTAGCTAGGAACTGGTGTCATGCAAGTAGACAAGATCAAAAGACCTTCCTCATAGTTTGTCATCATCCCTTGACAGCAGTTCAGTTAGTTCTGTGCTATGTCACCCACAGGACAATAAGATCCCCTAATTTCAAGCTGGCATCTAACTGTAAATAGGACCATCAGACCTGGTTGTATATGCAAGGAGTTGGCAACTGAACCCTGTAAATATCTTTCTCTTTTAATATAAAAATAACAGATTTTTAAAAGGAAATTTATATTAAAAATATTAATAATAATTGTTCCCAGCCAAAGTCACCTTCAGCCAAGTTTCAGCTGTGAGGAAACTTTTATTACTCAAGAAATGAACTCATGAAAAGAGAAGTTTATAATGGAACCAGTGAGAGACTGCAGCAGCACCGTGAACAGGTGCCACTGTTACAGAAGTGACAGGGTGAATAAGAATTCTAGAGATGCAATAGCTAGGGCTGTGCCCACCCATGCAGCTAAAGATCTACCAGGATTTCTGTTATGAACCTCTGTTTACAGGGGGTTGATACTTTAGCCATAAAAGCATACCTTAGACTGAGAGTGAGAAAACAGAGACAAAGCACTCCAGGGCAGTTGAAACAAAAAGTAATAAAATCCATATAGTTGTTTTGAAGGATCTCTTTGGGAATTTGCAATTTCAAAAAAACCCACACTTGTGCAATTAAATTTGGCAGATTATCGGTCAATAGCATTGACTGAGGAGGGTTCTTTTTCACTTTGTTGCATTTTAATTTAGAGCCCTTAAAACACCTGTGGTGTTTTTCAAGCTTAAAAAAATCTTATAGCTCAATTAAGGGATAACAGAAATAAACCAGGATTACCTGTGTGTAATTACACAAAGTTAAGTCCAAGAAAACAATACACTACCACAACTCTCTTGGGTAATTTGAGCAGTCTCCATAGGATCTCCAGAGACAAAAAAAGGAAGGTTGTCTCAGCTTATACCTGAGCATTTACTGCAAGATAGCAAAAGACTCCCAAGCCCAAAAGACTACAGAAGTAGATGGAAAGACATATCTTTTCTTGATCAACCTTTTAATAGCCTTTCAATAGTTATAGAACTGAGCAAACCCTGTACTGGGTCACAAACTGGATTCAATGTTCAGTTCTCAAACTATCCTATTGATCATTCTACTGTCTTTCCCATGTCCACCAATACAATACTACAGTCCAGTCTGAGTTTAACTGCACATACTTGGCTGGAATTAACTCAAATCAGATCAGTGTACACATATCTGAAGGCAGAAACTATTATTTAGTACTTCCTCAACAAGGAGGAGTACAGATTTTCTGTATATGTCAAATTAATACTCACACTGCTTTAAGATATGAAGACATCTTCATTACAACAATTTGAAAATATCGAAGTCAACCAGATATCCCATCACATTCCTGAAAGAATAGGAAAGTATGGCAGAAAAGTTAGGCAGGGAGGAAAATAGCTTGCTCCTTCCCGTGTTGAGTGGGACTATCTAAACTCAAAGTACTTTTTGACTGCCAATACCTGCAGCCTCAGTGACATGCTAGTTGAATTTAGCTCTCTGTGTTTAGACATTGTATAGCTGGCTGCAGTTTAGTCTGTTTGAATTTAAGCTTTTTAACCCTGAATAATTTACCCAAGTTTCAGGGTTTACACTGTAACACGTATATATGAATGGTAGTGGATAAGGGGACCCTGACTGCTTAAGAAAATTTGCCATAAAACCAGTGTCAATCACTTTATTCTATCAAAAACTTCCAAAGGGAGGAGATTGACTCCATCTGCAATTATAATATTGATTTCATTATAATCATCCAAACCTGGATTTAAACATGAGTATGTGAATAGCAGCACAGTATACACAGTATATACGTAGTACTGATATATGCCATTTCAGTAACTCAAAACATGTGTCATGTGTTTCTTAAAAGCAGCCAGGTAGAGTGTAGCTAACCCCTTATCACTGTCAGAGTTCCCTACCTGAACCAAGTCTACATATTTATTGGTGTTAGACATGAAGTGGACCTGCCCTCAGCTGTATTTGGTTAAACTCAGTATAAACGGTACCTTTTACCAGCCTGGTGATAAGGCATCCGTTCCTCAGTATATTATAGCAGTATATTATAGCCTGTGAGCTGGGTTAATTTACACCAGCTGAACTAGTCCTGTACAGACTGGGCAGACACAACACCAAGACCCTGGGAGGCTCCTTGTGTGTTACAGAAATCCCCGGCCTCCCCTTTGGAGCAACCTTTCCGCCCTTAGCACTGTGGAGACAGTACAAAGCATCTGAGGCTCAGGCCCCAACCTTTTCTCTTTGAACTTTTCAAATTTATTTTTCTATGTCTGAAATATTTGCTTATAAAACGAATATGACCAACAGAATAAAAATGAGCGGTGACTCTTAGCTTCGTCTTTTGGGCTCTGTTTGACACGGCATGTTCTGTACACTCGGGCACAGCATGCACAAGCAGCACGAAAGGGGAGGGTTTGGAAACTGAACACATAGGTCCCTGTTCATCAGGGGCCAGAATCAATTTTCAGACCAGGGTACGCAAATGTATATTTATTTTATTTTGCTGCTTAATTTTAAGATACTTATTGTCATTTCCCTGGCAGCAGGGTGTCGGAGAGGATGAGATTGCAGACTCAAAGGAATGACCCTTTCCAGTCTGACTGCCGTTATTTAGAAGTGATGGCCTTCATTTTTTTTTTAAATTTTTGTTTTAATAGAAAAAAACTCCTCTTTATTCTGTCCTTCAGGCAAGTTCACTGAGTCCACTGTATTTCAACGGGAGCTAAAGACATGGTTCTACTTACCCTCCCCCAAAAGGTCTCTATTAATTGTTTTCAAATGTTGGCAGCCATGTGAAACCCTGCCTAGCAAGTCTGGCTCCTTATATGATTTTTATTAAAATTCACTTTGCACACAGGGCACATGAGATTTATGGCTGAAACTAATAGGTTGGTTCTCACTAAGACATAAATCCATGGGCTGTTTATTGAGGCTCATGGACATTGAGAATGCAGGTAATTGTTACTGCAAGTGTTCAGCTAAAAAATAGTCAGTTATGTCTCTAAGGATATTTGTTTAACTAAACACACCACGTAAGCTTCTGAAAAATTACTTTATCTGTGATGGTGAATGGAAGGACTGTGCAGACTAAGTTCTGTATCTCATCTGTACAATTTAATTTCACTTATAACACTTTTCAGATTTTCCTTTTATATGGTGTCTTATAAAGAGCAAATGTAAAAAGGATCACATTCATTTTCTTTCCACATGTCTGTTTTAGCCATTCTCGGTTTATACATCAGAATTTTTACTTTCTTGCTACCAACCCTTACAAGCTCTAGCTGGAGTTTTACAAGTCCAGTTCTTCCTGCCTTACTCACAGTCACAATCTGCCACATGAACTCAGTGAGCAATTCTGACGGCAACACACAAGGTGGAGCAGAGCCTGGACCGATCTCTTCCTCTGAGCACAGACCACATTGCCACATGTTAAACAATTGCCAGCTAGACTTGTTGGGGAGAAGGCTGTACTCTAGAAGCCATTTATATGTGACAGTTCGGTCCTGTGCTCCAGTGAGTGAGTTCTGCTTCTCAACACCATGTTACCTTCCAGCAAGACCCAAACCTGTCTAAATGGCTTCCACCTCACATCTGGTTTTCAGTAGGTCGGTTCACAGATGAGAGAGAGAGGTAGCTAATGCCTCCTGAGTGGATCTTCTACTCTCCGTTGTGCTGGCAGTACAATGCTGAAGAGAAGACACAACCTTACTGCTCCAGTGATTAGATTACCCAAATCAGGCTCCTAATAGCATCTGAGATCACACAGGGCATCTTTTCTGGCCTTCAGTCTCCCTTCCAGAAGCGTGTGGATCTCACACAGGTCCCGTGTCGGCTTCATGTGCCTGTCTCAAGTACACTGGGACATCTCACTCACATAGCCCTGGACACATTTATTTACACACACTAAACCTCAGTGAAATATATCAGATGCTTCCAAAACAAAAGTATAAATCATAGAATCATAGAATGGCCTGGATTGGAAGGGACCTTAAAGATCATCTAATTCCAACACCCCTGCCATGGACGGGGACACCTTTCACAAGCCAGGTTTTTCAAAGCTCCGATGAATCTGGCCTGAAACACTTCTAGGCATAGGGCTTGCACAACTTGTCTGGGCAACATGTTCCAGTGCCTTACCACCCTCACTGCAAAGAATTTCTTCCTAATATCTATTCTAAGTCTATTCTCTTTCAGTTTAAAGCCATTCCCCCTTGTCCTGTCACTACATGCTCTTGTGAAAAGTTCCTCTCCATCTTTCTTGTAGGCACCCTTCAGGTACTGAAAGTCTGCAATTAACTCACGCCAAAGCCTTTTCTTCTCTAGGTTGAACAACCCCAATCCTCTCAGCCTTTCCTTAAAGGAGAGGTGCTCTACCCCTGTAATCAACTTGGTGGCCTTCCTCTGGACTCGCTCCAACAGGCTGATGTCATTCCTATGCTGAGGATCCCAAAGCTGGACGAAGTACTCAAGGTCAGTTGTCACTGCTTTTCTGTAATTTTTCTATAGTGAACTTTTGATAGGAGATGTATTTATTATTGTGGTCATATCAAAACCAACTGAAACAGGTAAACACTTCATTTAATGTTGCACAAACACATCGGAAGGCACACACACATCGGAAGGCACACACATCAAGGTTACTTACAGAAGTCTCAGGAGTGTTTATGTTTATGTTATGCATGTGTCATACAATAAACCAGTGTAGCCACATCAGTGTTATTTTGGGTTCAAAATAACTAACCAGTCTGACTGATGGAGCTTAGTAGCTTGGCACAGTGCTATACCATTATAGACATATTGCTTTAACAATCTAAAGTAGCATCTCTCATAATATTTGCTCAGGGTAGACTTTTGTCTCTTTCATTACATGCCACGAAAAACTAAGCTAACCAGCCCTAAAAAACAAGAACAAAAGAGTGGAAGAGTGCATACAGTGCAGCTGACTATATTTTTAGGTTGATACCTCATTCATTTTAAAATGGTATGTAAATACTGAAACCCTCCAGACAGCTAAAGAAATACCTAAAATTCCATAATTCTTTAGTAGATGAATTAACAGGAGTACAGACTTCAACAATTTGCAGGAGTTTAAGTATCTGTATGTTAATGGTGTTTACCCTGAGTTTCTCATATGTCCTGGTACTGGTGTTTAGACAAAGAAATAGACTTTTTTTGAACAATATCTTTCCCTCTCTTCCCCAGTTTTCCCTCCTTGACAAGCTTCTTTTCCTTCACTCCTTTTTACAGCATTTGCTTAGCAGTCTATCAGTTATCTTAATCTGTTAGGTTGTTGTTTGCTGATGAAGTCTCAACGCTCTTGTCTGATCTAGTGACTAGGTCAGCAAGGTTGTGTGTCCTGGGGACTTGGGGAACTGTATGGAGATGACCTCTGACACTCATCAAAGGCTCCACAGCACTGTTTGGCTCCTATCAGTTTAATCAGCTGGCTCATTCCTGCTCCTTCACCATTCAGGACATGATTCTATCCCTCACTGCCTGCCTTTCAGAACATACAGCCCTGCTTACACGCTGCTCCTTCACACTGAGTTTGGCTCCTGTGAGCGGCCTCATGCAATGTACCATTCATTCTCGGCATGACTCGCATTTTACAGAAAACTTCCTTCATGCTGAAAGGAAGGGCAACAAATAGGAAGCTTTCTTTTATTTCAGAGACAGAGAGGTCAATATTATTCCTAAATCTTTTCTGGCAGTTTAGGGTGATGCTTAAACTGTAAAGTACATGTCTCTGTTATATGCTTTCCAAGAACTAGAGGTATTTTCAAAAAAAAAATCAAACTCAAAAAACCCAAATAACTTTTTCATGCAAATGTGATGAAAAACACACAGCAACTTCTGCAGAAATTTGTCTGCTCTTATCTAGTGAAAATAGGAGCAGCAAAGAAAAAGTATCTCAAAGTGTTACTTAATTTTTAAGAGAATTAAGACTAAAATATTTTCCTGATTTTCTTTTGCAGCACATGAGACAGAGGTTTATCAATAAAGCTAAAGAAGCTGTCCCAGGTCCCTCGCTGCTTCCTGGTTAGCTCCACGTATGGGGAACGCGTACTCCGAGTCACTTGATGCAGAGGGTGTGAAACCTGGGTTCATGGCTGCTGTGCACACACTGTGGTTGCATCTGGGCTTGCAAGTGGAGGACATCAAACACCAAAGGAATGAAGGTTGCACAAAAACTTAAAATGTGTCAGCACTGACCCTTAAAGTCTGCCAGGGGCTTTGTACAGGAAAACTTCTCCTCTGTGATTTTCCAGCTGGATTGCAACATAAAGACAGCCTCGCATTTATTACTTCAGCTGTAAATCTCCTCCCCAGAACTATCAAATCTCAAGAATGATCCATGAACACTTCAGCCTTCTGATGAAGAAGTTTGCTTTCCTGTTAGATAAAAGACAAGTATTGTGTTCTGTGTTTCAACCACACAAGTGAAGAACAACTTGGAAGCAGAATAACATTCCAAGTGAATTTAAATTAGAAAGTGGCCACTGCAACCATCACTCCTTCAGATGCTGAGAGGTATCCCACAGTATATCATAAAAACTATCTGCAACACAATGAACTCCAAACAATGCCAGCAAGGCTCAGACACCTTGTCTGCAATGAAAAGATCACGGTATAATGCTGTGTGGACATCAACACAACAGCATGAATGCATTTAATTGGTGCAATATCAACTCCATTAAAGCAATATAAGTTATGCTGACAATACTTCTCTGTGCAAAGAAATGCTCAAATAGTCTTATATGAATGCATTTTTTTGCAACACAAGAGAATGGAAGATTATATAAATTACAGCAGTTAATAGCCTTTTGATTAGTTGCTGAGTCTTACAAAAAGAGGGAGTCTGAAGTGATTCCTGAGGTGGATAAATTCTGTTGTATGATGTGAGGATCAGTCTTGTAATCCTTGCTAAATCAACAGTTCTTTGCTCCCGTTGGGCTCGAAACCTGTCTTGGGAGAACAGGAAGAAAAGAAGCCTTTCACCATAGAAAACAAAACTATTTCTAAATATTTATTACTTTTTTTCCCCGTAAATGCTATTTATCAAGATTTTCTGTAATACATTTCAGAGCTTTTTCTTTTTTCCTGTCCTTTACTATTCACTCTAAATTCTGAAGTGGCAAGTTAGACTGGCAATCTCATTAGCAATTGAATTTGTCTAGTCTGATATGCCTGGCAGTGACCTGTTAGTATTAACTGTTGAGTTTCCTTATGTTTCCTGAACATTTTTAGCCACTCAAGCTCCACAAAATACACTAATTAAAGTGCATGAAGTTCTTAGTTTAATAAGTAAAATATAGTATATAGAAGACATGGGAGGAAGAGCTAGTTCACATTTTTATGTTGATGCTTTAGCAAACCTTCAAATTGCAAAATATACACTTTTGAAATGAAGATAACAAGAAGATAAAACTATTTCTGAAGTGTCAGCTCTTCAGCTGTTTTAGATTATGAAGCATCACATC
>JAWWLV010000144.1:60977486-61001111 GCA_035041135.1 Platyrinchus mystaceus | reverse complement strand
AATGAAGATAACAAGAAGATAAAACTATTTCTGAAGTGTCAGCTCTTCAGCTGTTTTAGATTATGAAGCATCACATCAGAGGAAGCATCACCTTGGTGTGTAAAAGAAGTGAAGATTTTTCTGTCTTCTCATTCCTTCTACTGTGTTGGTGACATTTCTACAATTAATGTTTATTTAATGCTATTTGTCAGTATACGTCAATAACACCATTACACAGGAAACAAGTTTAATTATATATTTGGGAAACTGAGGCACAAAACTGAAGCCTCAGGTCAATAGTAGGGCCAAGATATGAACAAATATACATATATATATCATATTTTATCTCCAATCTCTGGTTCACCCTTTCTTAGGAAAGGAGGGAGTGCTTCTTTAATTGTGTCATATATTTTTACTTAATAATATAGATTAAGCCAATTCACCATGATCGTGAATTCCTTAAAAGAAGCCTTAAAGCCACTGTTATTTTCCATGTTACTTTCCCAGAAGTAGCTGAGTGGAGATTTCCCTGGCTTTGTGCACAAGCAATGCCATGGAAATGAACAGAGTTCCTCTCAAGCACAGCCTCACACCTGTGCAGGGCAGGTTCGGAGGAAAGCAGGGACGTGCAGGGGATGGAAAGAAAAACAAGACCACCGCAAACAGCAAATATTCAGCTTTGGGTACTTGTGTCTTTACTTGTGTGTAAAGGCCTGGAAGTCCATTCTATGCCACCTTTTCAACTTTTAGTATGACTTTAAAAAGGCAGGTAGAAACCACTTACCTTGTCTACCTCTTTTATTGAGGAGTAAAAGGCTCCTCCATCTGCACAACAGGCTAGCCTCATCTTTATCTATTTAGTTAATTACCACCAAAAAGTTACATGATACAAGTGTACACACCTCTGTGAGCATAATATGTTACAAAAAAAGAAATATTTAATAGCTCAATTAAAATAATAAGTAAATATTTTGGATCTGACAGGCATAGTTTACATTTCTAATGGATATGCATTTCAATGGAATTTTCTATAAAAATTTAAACTCTTAAAAAAGAGGAATGGGTTTTAAAATGAATACTATTTTATGTTGTTTTAGGAGCTTTTAATTTGCATGACAATTTTGGTTTTGTGTCTTTTATTATACTCAGTAGAAATTATTGGAATACTTAAACCTAAAGACCTTTCAAAAGTCACTTATGCTTTTGTTTTTATTGGGAATTGATGGAGGCTGCAGTCAGGCATAGTGTGCTTTTTTAAAGCTACTTCAAATTCAAGAGATGATTCAGTAACATAGCTACTACTTTTCATGTCCACATTGCTACTTCTCTGTTTATTAGAACATGACCTATATGTCAAGAAGTAATGTTTTGTACCAGTGCTACAATGCATAAAACTTCATAGAAAGTGCCCTTTCATCCAAATTATATGGCCTTTGTATATTAAAACAATTAACACTAAGGTATATTTTGTGAAGCATGCAAGAAGTTATGGCTGTATAGAGAATGAGAGACACTAAGTCATTTAATGGTGCCATACATCCTCTACGGAAGTCAGAAGCGAAGTAATAATTTTGAAGATCCCCCAGAATCATACGTTTGAATTTTAGGGGTTACTTACTAGTTCATTTAAAGGTAACAGAATGGTAAATGTTAGTGTTTATTTCCGTTTACTGTCCAATCAAAGATTCTGGGACTAAAATGAGAAGGTATAGAGAAATAATTTTATAAATGTAGTGGTAAAACATTGATGATGGTGATAATAATGTTATGCAAGTATTCACATGGGACAGTGGCACTGAGGCTACGGAGATAATGCTTTCCTGAAAGCCAATTTGTTTGGCTGTAGCATGATGGTGTCAGTAATACAGCAACTGTCCTATGCAAGAGATCTTCCTTAAGAACAATGAATAAACAAATGTTGTGTTAAATAGGGAGAAATAGATTTGTTTGTTGCCTTACTTTGGATGCTGCATTAACTATTATTTAGCTAAATTTTGGCCCCAGGTTCAGGTGAAGGAAGCAAATCTGTGAAAGTAGCTTCAAGGGTTGTCTGGTTAGAAATTAGTCATAGCCACTAATCCTGTTTTTAAGCATTTACCTACAGCAGTTACCCGCTTGGGCTTTTAAGAGAAATGTGACAAAACACAGCTATACCTGGAACACTCTTTCTTCAGTCAGGTACAATTGGAGTTGGGAAGCTAAGGCAGAGATTCAGTGTCCTCCATCATAAGATTTCCTTCATTCATCAAACTGGAGAGTTCCCCATGGGAACTCTTCTTGATCACCGCCTAAAAGCAGTACCAAATAGAACTTGGAGGTTCTCTCCTATCTAATCTATTGTATTATTCACAAGTAAGTATGCAGATAAATTCTGTCCACCAAGGCCTAAAAGGGACTCAGTCTTGTTTCACAGCAACTCTGCATAGCATTTGCCATATTGGCATTACTTTGGCCATGCCAACCAACAACTGGGACAAATACTGATGCTTGGGGCATGGGGGAAGAAAGTGGAGGGAGAATAAGAGAATGTTGAAGTCATCTAATTAAATTTCTAATCCAGGTTTACATAATTAAGCAATAATGACTATGGACAAGGGCATTTCCTGGCAGTTAATGACCGGCTGGAGGATTTGAGGGCTTGAGGTAAAGCCAAGTGTTCTTAACACTGTCAGTCATTAATTGCCAGGAAATGCCCAACTCAGGAGGTTATTACTGCTGTTATAAACTAAGAATAGAAAAATATAAAGAAAAAAGACAGTAATTACCTTTTTAAAGTGTTGAAAGCTGAGCACTGAACTGCCTGTCGCTATGGAGACAGAATTTTATTTATAGCATCAGTCCTTTGCTAGTGTTTAAAGACTGCCTCAGTACCCAGAGGAGGGCAGGAGTTAGTTCTCAGGGCTCCATTAGGTATATAATTGGTAATTCAGAACATCAGCTCTGTGCCACGGGCCACATAACATCTGCAGACATCAAGAGTATCACAAAACTTTACAACACTGATTACAAAATACTGGCAGCCACTCAAAACATTTTATAGTTACACATACCTTCGGAAAGCATTTCCAGTAGTTCCTGCTTTGATCTGCAGAGTGTGTGTCTCTAAATAGGATCCTTGTAATGTCACATTGTGCCGTTTCCTAGAAATTAAGTACTTAGGGACCAGATCTTTAAAACTGATTAATGGCGTAGGTCTATGCAGCCAGACTGTGATCACTAACTGATTTTACAATTGTGTAACTACTGATTTCATTGGAACAGCTCCTGATTTACACCAGTTAGTATAAAGATTGAATTCAACCCACAGTAGGTAACAAATGCAAAGCCCCAAACTTTCTTACCTTCTTTCAAGCTTCTGAAAGAAATTATTCAATAGCTTATTCCTAAAGCAGCTAAAAATAAAAGTTTTGTTCCTTTTAATGTTCATTTCCCAAAAGATTCTGTTGCTTTTTATGGGGTACAGTATTTGAAATCTGACCAATGCTTCAAAGAAAAGTCTTCCAAATGAATTGGTTCAAAAACTTAATTTCTACCACTTGATTAATTTAGAACAATAGTTTAAAAAAAATGGTATAGTAAAGGACTTAGGTACCTAACTCAGAATAAAAGCAGGATTGAGGTGGCTGGCAATAAAGTTGCAATAAAAAAAAAAAAAAGAATTGCTTCATTTTGACATCCTGCTAAATTCACTCATTGTCAGATTTATAAATTCTCACTCTGTGCATAAATGGCCTGATCTCTTAGACATTCTCCCAACATATGAATCAGACATCAACAGAATAATTTTAGTTTAAAACAAAATTAGATGAGGATACATAGGTGGCTTCCACTCCCACCTCTCTTCTTCTCCACTCTGTGTAGCAGACTAGTAGTATGAGTACTCAGCCAGGAATACAAGTACTATACAACATCAAACGCTGAACCTAAGTCTCTCTAATCCCTGCTGAGTGCCCAAACCATTATTACAGGGTGAGGATTCCTTTTGTGCTTGATTTCCAGCCCCATTAATCTTGCATCCTTTGCTGACTGCAGCAGAGATCAACAGAGGGGTACTTGTGTTTCTTTATTTGGCCACATTTCAAAACAGAAGCCTGGACTTTCTGAACCAAAACAAGCCCTTATCTCAGGACTGATTTTTGAATTGTGGATCTTTAATCACTTCTCTATAAATGCAAACACGGAATTTTACACTTATTAAAGTCAATATTCTTAACATGGTATTTATGCTTCAGAGAAATGTGAAAATGGCACCTCCCTCTTCTTCCTTTTCTCTCATCTCATAGTTTTCCTTTAGTGTACCATCTATTCAGAGGTTGAGCCACACAACTGGCTTTAGGCAGATGTGACGTTTTTTTACCTGTTCTGTGAGATGCTGTCTAGAAGCTTTATTAGTTCAAGCATTGTGCCATGCATGGTGTAGCTGTGCAGCTCCTGAACTGATGTGACACATATCAGCCAGAGTCAATTACTGTCAGAGAGAACATATCTTCAGTCTGGTGACTAAAGCAGGAGCTGCCTAACTTTAAAGTAAGAGCTGCCTAGACTCCATCCTCGGCACCAAACACCTAAAATTTAGGGGCTTCAAAGCCTTCATTAGGTTTAAGTTATGTTAGATACCTTCTATACTTTTCCAAGCACTCCTCAATCTGCTATTTAAGATAGATGCTGCAACATCTTCACTGTAAGCTGCAGTTCACCAGAAGCTGGGCAGTTCTTCCCAGTTCCTGAATTTAGTGCCTCAGCCCTGCAGCATTAGTAATTTTACTCAGAGCTGGCATTTCTTCTATCCTGGTGCATGAGCCAATGATGTACTGGATGATGTAGCAGGAGATATACCTGTCACAGCCAATGCAAGGACATAGCAGAGGCCTCAGAGATGTGCAGTGCTGAGGAAAACTTTGGGATGGGATTCTGTTTTGAATACGATGCTGTGGCTTCTCTCCTGCTCAGTGATCTCACATGGCAGACACAGCTGGTTGGCAGATGTGGCCAATCAACCTTATCTTGTATAAGAAATTGTGGAATAGTGAAGAGGATGTGGTGCTGCCCTGTGAATGCATAAGACTCAGATCTAGATGGGGAAGAGAGGGAGGTGAAGATAGAGACATTGGCTCTGTCCCAGGAGAATCAGTATTTCTGCACTTGCAAGAGGGGAGAAAGAAAGAGGTGTTTTTTCTTTCCTTAGGTCAATGTAAACTCTTGGCCTGTGGGTCACAGTGTCAAGTTTTTCTTTTACATTATTAAATCATGATAACTTCCAGATTTCTTGTTGAAGTATAAACCATCTATATTTTTCTCATTTTTTAATTTTTTTTTTTATTACAGAACATCTATCAGAACAACATTATTCCACAGCATAGTTTTATGTCCATCGCTTCAATAGTGATATAATTCTCTCTTGACTAGAAAAAAGTCTATCCTATATGTAAATACCAAAAATGCTCCAGCACAGAGCATTTTTTCCTAGCTGTTACTTTTTTTTATTCTGGATTCTTTCACTGTCCCCTTCTTCACGTATTGATAAAATACAAGATGTGAAATATAGCTAAAATATTGGAACAGACTCATTGTTGCAAACTCTGCTACACAATCTTCTTTGCAGATGTATTTAGAAATGGAGCATTGCTGTAGAATTCATTGCTTAGAAGAGTGAGAACTACCTGGTGTGTTCTCCAAAAATGTGGTTTTAACAGTTATTATTCCAGTACTTTTTCTAATGACCCAACACAATTGTGAGTACTACAAAACATTTGAGGAACTCATTCCGAAAGCAGTACGGCTGCAGCCATATGTATTCTTTCATAAGAAACAGGAAGGAAAAACTGGACTTGGAGTTTTTCTGCTTGAATCAGGAATGTCAGACTGTCAACAATGATCTCACACTCTTGCAGATTCCATATTCCCCAGCACACATCAGGTAGTCTGTTCCATGTCCTTTCAGAAAACTGCAAAACAACAGCTGTATTATTAGTTTTTGTACCTATATAGGTATGTTTAGCCCCACTGCCTAGATTGGAGAAGCAAACATACTCATATTTTCAAGGAAGGGTTTATGAAAAGGACTAAGGAAAACTTTTAAGGACCCTTAAAACAAAACATGCTAATTTTTTGGCACCATAATGCACCTATAATACAAAGCCAAGATTCTGACTCTAGACTGGATTTTCCTGATGTTTAGATCTCTCTATAATTAATTTATGGGGCAGTACCAGCACACTACAATGTCAAATGGGCTTTGTCACTAAAAAGAAAGTATCTGTAATGCTCATGAGTCTGCTGCTCATGATGGGATTGGTAACATGGACCGTACTATCTATAAGATCAGGACACATAACCAGTCCTCAAGGTAAAAAAAAACTTAAAGAAGTTGTCAACAGAAAATATAAGAAATTATTTTGATGCTGAATTACAAATACAGTAAATCCAAAGAGCACTGGAAGAATGCCGTGGGCTTTGGAACTCGTCTCCAAAACCCAAATGGAGGCCAGGTTGCCTCTTGCATGTTCTCATTCAGTTTAACAGGTCACTGCACTGATCAGTTGTGCCCTGTTTTCTGCTTGTGCTGCTTAAGGCTGAGCAAGGCTCATGTTTGACAGCTGCAAAGAATGTGATGGAGCTCGGCAAAATTGTCAGAGCTTTCTGGAAAGGTCTGCCTTGCTTGTGATGGGCTCTCCCATGATATGGCATAGCTTCTTACTCATAGTCTCAGTGCTTTTCTGTACCTCTTGCTGCCGGATCTCTGCTTCATGTTTAAATCCACAAGTTCAATAGCTTTGGAAGGGAACTCCCAGTTGAAAAAGAAGAATTTGGAAATATCCTTTTCTGAGCTGAGAGCAGGAAAATGTACACAGGGCCAAAACATGGTCTGACATGATGAATCGAACAGAAAATGGGTAAGAAGTGCTCATATTTTTATTTAATTGGAAACATACAAAATACAGAGGTTATTCTTCTAACATGAAAAAAATTACTCTTTTGGGTACATCACGAAATATAATAATGCAAATTGTAGTTAGTGACTCACAAAAATTTCCTTACCAGATCACTTCTACGAGTATTTCTGGACATATTACTAAATGATCAGTAACAGGCAGAATTTTCATCATGTAAACTAAAGTTTTCTCAGAGAACAATTTCAATAAGGATTAAAGCCATATCTTCAGCACAAGTGGCTGGTTTTAGTGACTTTGTGTTTTCATCAGATGAAGACCAGTCTACAACCAGATGTCACCTGGTATTCCAAATACCTTCGTACACTCTCAAATGAAACAGAGTACCCAACTGAAAAAAAGGCAGAACCAAATAGAAGTTGGACAATTCCTGGTACCTCTCAGCTCTGGATACTATCTACAAACGAAAGAAATAGCTGTTGCTTTTCTGAACCTTTTCTGTGGAGGTTTCTTACTCCTAGATTTTGCATCTCCTCTATTAGTCAGGGTTTCCAAGCCTCAGGGTGAGAGTCCTTCAGAGGAGGATATTGCTCACACAGCTCAGCGCTTCCTTCTGAGCTCATGTATGCACAGTGCAGAGCCAAAAGAAGATGCCATTACCAATGCTAAGGCAGCACTAGTACAGTGTGAAACTGAGATGAATCTCATGAGGAAACCCAGGCCACCATTTCAGCTGTGTGCGGCTGCTGAAAGCAAGCACTGGTGCTAACACTGCTGTTCTCTCTGGGAAGCATCCTCTTCCCTTGCCCTGGCAGGCCATTCCATGCCTTTGTCATTCCTTCCATTGTGCCAGCATGAAAGTTTGCACAGCTGAACAATGACTCAGTGTGGGAAACTGATCCAACTGAAGACTGATTTTTTTTTTTTTTTTCTGGCTGTGTTACTCCTACCCTCTCTCAATTCTGGTTTACTGTGTGGCCACAAGAAAATTTGTTCCAGCAAAAGTAAAGGCTCAGCAAAAAGAAAGGAGCAAGTTCCACTATACTGGAAGTGCTGGATTTTATTAACTGAAAATGATCCCATTGAGCTCTAGAAGACTACTCCGAGCTACAAAACTAACTTGCTGTATGGTGCATGATAAATTGCTCCAAGTCTCTCTTCTCAACTTCAGTCTATTTAGACTATACGTTCTTTAAAGCATAAATGTCTTGCTTATTATGTATTCATGTAATTAATGCCCAGTCCAGTCTGGGGAACTGTCATAATTAAAAAAGAAATATATATATTTCTAAGGGAAAAAGCAGTTTACTTAAGGGATTCATGTTCATGAAAGTGCAAAGCAATCATCTCATGCAGTACTGTCCTATACTGAAAACTTCAGAACATGATATTCTCTTTATCAGTGAAATCAAATTTCACTATGAAGTCAAGAAACTCATGTGCAAGATATCTACCTAATAAAGGAATTTTCATCATATAGAATGTCTTTAAAAATAACATTACATTTGGCATTTGAAATGCTACAGGTTTTTTTTCTTTGTTCCTAAGGTAAAATAATCTAAATATTTTTTTCTGAATTTTAATTTTTTAGGCTATCTGGGCATACATTTAGTCATAAAATTACTAAAAGGTTCTTTGGTGTGATCTGGGGAGAGGAAGAGGGAGATATAATTTTCAGATTATTTTTATAACCCTTATATTAGTGTATCAGAAGAGTGTGACTGGATTACACCCGAGACAAGGAAGTTGTTCCACACATGAAGAAGTTTTAACAAGGAGTTCCTTGGACCTTCCAAGGATCCTCTCTGGCACTTCATCAACTTAGAGACTGCAGTGGTACTGTTAGTGCTCAAGGCTTCACTTCTGCACCAAGACCTTTCCCTGGGTCTGTATTTCTGTTTCCCTTTGGTACAAACAGGGCTGATGGAGAATCATTGTGAGAGTTAATATTCCCCTTCAAAATGCACAAGGTTGTCTATTCTTGATTTTTCTCCATAGTTTTCTGGTTACTATTGTACATGTCACAAAAGGAAGAATCTCTGTACGTTAGTGGATGGTTACCCTGGTGATAGAAAAACATTTCAACCAGCATCTTTACCCTTGTGACTACTGATGGAGTTAAGCAGAGATGTCTTTAGTAGGAAACAGCACTGTGGGGCAAACCAAGGAGAGAGCACTGTTCTCTCACTGATTTAAATTAATAATAACAGCACTGAATGTAATGTAAATTCCATAAGCAAGAGCAGATTCCTTACTTCAGGGACCCTGTAAGCAATACTTTTCATCCTACATTCAAGTGCTATGATTTTTAAAAATCATTTTTGATTGGCTAGTGTCCCAGTAGGAGTTTAAGAAGTCATTTGCAGCCAATTGTACTTTCTCTTTTCTCTCTAAAGGGGATAAAGCTTTCAAATTATTTGAATAAACTGTGATTACATCTTCATTTGTCAGTAATGGGATTACCACGCTGATAAAAGAGACTTCAGACAAACATACATGTTTAAGATTGATGTAAATTACCAAAGAGGGTCGGGAAAATCCTTTGGGCTCCTTAGGGTCCACCCCTCCCTCTCTGAAAGCTGGCTGGCACCAAGACCCCTGAATAGGCTGGGACCAGCTGACCATTCCCTGCTGAGGGTTGTGACTGTTCTCCTGCGCACATGCTCACTGAACTGGAAAATACAATTATACACATCCAACTTTGCAGTTAATTTTTTGACTATAGCTAACAAGATAGAGATTTTTCAACTAATTGATTTTATCACAGGATGAAGATGATATAAATCTTGGTCAGCTCATAATGATTAAGAGATAAAGGCAACCTGAGAAAAACATAAGTGCTGTTGTTGTTAAATGCCAATGGACTCCATGGTGAGATAATCTTTTTAACATGGCGACCCATCCCACATACAAAATGTTTGTCCAAAGATCCATATGTGAAAGAGAACAAATGGGGAAATCTGAAAGCAAGCAGGAAAGATATGAGTGAGAAATGAAACGCAAATTCAAATCCTGTTAGGGCTAAAGAAAAAGAAAGGCTGGAAAATAATCCTACTTTGAGTCTCTATAATGAATTGCATATTACAATACAGAGGGATTGCTCAAGAGGATTCTAAACCTCTGTAGAAAGCAAGTATAGGGATTAGTTAACTCTGTAGTTGTCTTCAACTTTATGAGGTCTTGATTCTGCCATCCATATACATTTTCAGTGTGTTTTACTTGTACTGGCACCATTGGAATTCCTTGTTTGGCAAAGTGTAAGGGCTGCAAAGCTGGGTGTTTATACTGGAAACTGAGAAATATAACTTGAGTATGTGGGTTAATCTAGTGGGAAATAACTTCACTGAATTACATCAGAATTACATATGCAAAACTCAGGGAAAAAAAAAGAAGAAAGACAAAGTGTGGTTTGGAAAACTGCTATATATAATACATAGCTTTGAGTTACTAGCCAAAAAATATGATGTGGTAAGACTGGCCAAAGATTTGCTGATGGCACTTTTTACATTTGCCATATTTTCTCGAATAGGTTATAAGTTTTCATGGGAATTCATTGAAGTAGTCAAAATTTCCTAGTAGAATGAAGCAAAGCTTCTGTTTTGCTTCTATTAGGATGCAGGAATTAACAAAACAAGCTTCTGATTAAGTTTTAGTACTTAAAGTATGTTTCATTCTGGAGAAAAGGAAGTCTGTGATGAATTTTTTTCTCTCAAAACTGCAGAGTCTTCTGGAGAATGGATTTCCATTACTTTGATCTCATTAAAAAGCAGAATATATTTATAGATTAATAAACTCAATGTGTAAGAACTAAAGGTAGGTTTTGCTACCTTTTTCCCCAAATATGTTACATTTGGGAAAATTTATCTCCTTTCTAAAGGCTTTCAAAGATTGCATTACATGTATGCATAAGAAACAAAATCAGTGACTTGTCATAATTTAAACCCTGTTGTTGCTAAACATTCTTCCTTTGCAATGAAGTGGAGTGATTGACTTTTGGGCATCTAGTTTTCAATCCTGATGGAGGAGCCCATATTTTAAAGAAAAAGGGAGTGTTGACATTATGGTGGTTCCTGTGTTTTATCCAGGAAAAAGTCATCATGCCAAGATGGTAGCAAAACTAAAATGGAAGACTTTGCGCCAAAGATCCCAGTATCTATCAAGCCATGATTCAACAACTAGCTAGAATAACTCATGAGGAATAGCATGACTAAAATAAATCTCTTCAGTTTCTCCTGAGGACTTCCTTAGTTACCACTCATCAGTTTCCTATGATCCTACCAGAAGAAGCAACTTTTGAGCAGTTCAATGTGCTCTGTGCATAAATGATATTATGGAAGAAAAGAAGAACATGCAACACTGAAAGGGGACTGAGCTGCCATCAGAGATGATCATTAACAATGTAATAGAGTTGTATATAACATATGGAAAGAGAAGAAAAATTCAAAGGGAAAGCTTAAATGCTCAGAATGTAATGGTAAACATATTTACAGCCATAAAGAAACCATATGGACAGAGATGTGAGCATGATGTAGACATCAAGGAAGCCATAGATGAGAAGATTACAGTTTTGGGGTTCCTCTGATTGATTGTGGAAGAAGAAAAGGCAAGTATCAAGATACCAAAGCAAGGTTTTTGATATGTGAAAGATGAAAAATTAAAGTAAAAAATGGCTTTCCAGAAAGGAAATGGAATTCTAGTTGACATCCATTTTTATAGTGACAACAAGAACATAGTAGTCTTCATCTATGGAAAAAAAAAAAAAAGATAATGGAAAAGAAAACCTCTTGACATTCTGACAAGCATTAACAACTTGCCAAGTGACAGATTTCAATATTTAATATTTAAATTGACACATAGATAGGCTAAGTATAGATGAAAGGTGATTGAAGATATTAGTGAAAGTAGCAGACATAAACAGATTTTTGAGTGTTTACCACAGGAAGAGTGGTAGAAACCACCATATAAGAGGGTGAGATTGTGGAATCAAAAAAACTGAGAGAAAGGGAAAAAGAACTTTGTCCATTGGTACAAAAAATAAACCACCAATTTAAAAAAAAGAACATCACAGGAGACAGAAGAGTAGACAGGAATAGACAAAGAAGTTAGTCATAACTGAAGGAAGTAGTGAGTCTGACAGAAAAGTAATAGAAGGGCACTGTCAATGGCTCAGTAAGAAGTTGAGACACAGGCCAACAGTGAGTTGGCAGGAAAATTAATTAGTGAGTGTTCAATAACACAAGAAGCTAAACTATGAAATAAGGAAATAGAACTGTTGAAAGGATTGCCAAGTAACAGGAGCAGTGAGCAAATGAGACTCAGCAGGTAAAAGAAGAAGAGAGGCTTCTGGAACAGTGAAATTTAGAGCTGAATAGTTTTCAAATTATGTCAGAATTTGTGGGTGACAGTAGTGATCCAAAGTTATGAGGCAAAAAGAGGGTGGTGTCATTTCCCAAACCCTCTCAATCATGTTGGCAGTCCTGCCTGATGTTTGCCTTCGATTCTAAGCACTAAAATTGGTCAAAAATCTCAAAGACATCTCCTTTAATATTCAAGGCATCCTTTTCCCCTTCCTCACCCCATTTCTAATCTACTCCGTAACAAGAAAGAATGTTCTGATGTTCTTTAAATGCAGTAAATACAAATTCTAAAATTAGGACCCATCTGCCTGGAGTGTTCTCCCCCTAGCTACATGCCATTTATATAAATTTACATATTTATATTTTCCCCCATTCTGTTGGGCACTTCTTTTCCCATTAAGAATTGAACTATATTCTTCTGAAAAGGTCAACAATCACTTGGTGAAGAGAGGATTTACCAGGTTTTTGAAGCCTGTATTTCAAGGTGCACTGTTTTATAGGAGTTGTTAATCATAAATCAACATGGTGTCATGTTAGAAGAGACACCAAGAACATCAACCATAGAGAGAAATTCTTTTCTGTATCTTTGCAGTGGCCTGAGTTTCATATATGGTGAACACCCAGCAACTTCTTAAGAAATGTAAGAACTTAAATAAATTATTAAAAACTTCCAAACACTCAAGTCTTTGGAAAATTCTATCCTAAGGAGTAATGTGAGAGAGTTAAAAGTCCAAGAACTCATGGTGTTCAATTAGATCTACACTCCTATTTCCCTTGTGTACTTTTAGAAATCCTCTTCACAGAGACTGATTAAAAAAAAAAATGGCCCCAATCCTCAAATGTATTTCTAAGTTCTTTCGATTTCAAAGAGACCTAGGCAGAAAAAAACTTTGGAGGATTAGGTACTTGGTATATATGAGCAGCCCAACTCAAAGTTACACCAGGCTTTACTGGAAAAACAGACTTTAAAACTTGAGAGCTGATAGAGATCATAGCTAGTAGTAGCAGCATATTTTGTGAAGCTCACTTAAAGATGAAGCATTGTAACAGCTGCAATTTCTGGGTAATTTGAAAGTGTAACATCAAAGCATCAAATACAATGTCTGTTGTGGAGAGGGATGTATCAAAAAGAAAAGGTAGTAAATACTTTATGGAGTACACAAGCTGGGAACAACTGCACATTACCTTTCCAAAGCAGTAGGATATCTCAGAAAGTATCTTTGAATGTGAATGGGAAATGGCAGGTATGGCCACTCAGTCAAGGGAAGTAACATAATCTCTGATTTTTCATTCAATTATTTCTCACAGTCTAAAGAATTTCTCAGACTTCATCAATTCTCTGTGAGGACTGAAATGCTTCCCAAAAGATGTCAAACTCTGAATCTAATTCCTTACTTTCTTATGCATGTTTTCAGTGACTTCTATTAAAACTGTGTGGATGATCCCTGTTACTACAATCTGCAAGAATAGCACTAAATTTTCTGATTTAAAAATGAAGGAACTGAAGTGGAAGGATGATAAATCGGGTGTCTCATATCATAACAAGGAGTCTGTGGTACAGTAGGAATCTGTACCCAAGACTAAATCTAAAACCAAGATAAGTGCTCTCACTCTGTGGGACTTAACACTTTTCTGCAAGTGCAAGCTATAGGAAAGCAGCATATAAGTCTCCCATCAGTGGGTTGGACATACATCCAGTAAACAACCCACATGTCTCTTATTTTATTGCAGGACTGTTTATATTTGTTCCCTCACAAAGCCACAACAAAGACACACTTTTGCATGTCACTCCATCACCTGTCATATGACCATGGATACCTCCCTGAGGCGATCAAATGCCAACTGTTGTAACTGAGCACATCTGTATTGTTCAGCCACTCTTCAGTCCACATGAACCACTGCACACACAAAGATTACTGTGTGATGATCTGGGTCCAACAAACAATAGTGTGGCTACAACTTGTCAGATTATCATTCTCCTTGAGCGTAGGACACGGTCATGAAAAACTGTGCTGAGAAGAAAACAGTTCTAATATTTAATCACTCCCTGCCTGAGTCTAAAAGGCCTTCAGGAAAGAAGACAATAAGGAATAAAATACCAGCCCCCCAGGTTGCTGAATGGTTATCTCTGCCCCAATAATTTCAAATTCATAACAAGGAAACTTTGCAGAACTCAGATGTGAACATTGAATTGTTTGTTAATAGGTTTGTCATCATAAAGCCAACAACTGGAAAATCTTCCAGAATAGTGACTTTCCAGTTTAAATTAGACAGTACGCTAGTCACTGGATGTTAGGAGCAGAGGAAGAGATATTCAGAAAGAAGATTTCAGATGAGAGGATGTAGTCAGACTTTAAAAAACATGTGCACACTTCTCTTTCGGGAGAAGAACAAAGTAAAGTGATCCCAACATCATACAGCTAGCCACCAACCTAGTTAAAGAGAAAAAGAGTGACATTCAGTATCTTTGTACAACAGGAATGTAGCCAAAACTTTTTTTGTGTGTTTGTTAAAATATATGGATTTTAGTCTATTATGTTTCTTTGTTCTGTATCCTTTGTCCCCTAGTTTTATATACCATATCACTAGATTTTTTTCTCATCTGTAAACATTAAGGTCACCCTGAGGACAAGCCTAAATAGTCTATATGATGTAAATTTGCTTTGGCTAAGAGAACTTGTAGCTGGGTCATGTGATACTACACTTTCCTTTTATTTGTAATATTTAGAATTAGTGAGCGATGGACTTAAAAACTCACACAATACTCTGCAAATTAGTCCATCTGTCTATCAGTCATTCAATTCCCTCTGCAGCCCACTGTGGTGATTGTGAAAAGGACAGTAGTCCCTGGGGTGACCTTCAAGGCAGAGTTTTGAAATAAGTATTTTCATAGGGTGTTTGAAAGGAATCAGTGCATGTTTTTCTAAAATGTTCTTTAATTGTGATAAAATTTCTCTAGAAAGAGTCTGTTTCTTTATAATATATCCTCACAACTGTATGTGCACAAGTACTGTAAAGACAAGGCTATGTGAGTGGATTGACATTTCTAACCCTATTAAATATGAATCTATGTATTTCTTTGGAAGCATGTCAAGATTTGTGTGATGAAAGGCAGATCCAAATCCACAAACTATTTATACAAGGACAAGCTGAACAACTGTGGTCAAATAAAATATAAAGAAAATATCAGAGCTAGAAATCATTTCTGAGAAATAAATCATGGAATTGGAAGAAAGTTTAACTTCAAATGTTTTGGTTTTATTGACCAGCTCCATAATGTGGAATGTTTCAAAACACTCCTAAAACTGCCCCTTCACAATGGGGGTAAGAACACACTGATTTACATATTTTGGATCTAGATTGGCTTTATGTTTCCAAATATGTTTTCCCACCCTCATATGACTCCCTGTTGTAAAATGTTATGCCAGTTAAAGGAAAAAGAAAAATAGAATATGAATCAGAGTTCAAATTTTGGACGTTGAGTAATGGTGATTAAACTTATCAAGACTCAGTTACTGCCTTAAGAAATAATATTTCAAATGCCATTCAAAATTTTCTTGGAGCTGTCTGCAAAAGTCAGGATAAAGACCACAGCTTTTAAACTGCAAGGGTAAACACAGACTTTAGAACTTAGAAAAGAGTGGCCTGAAACTAATTGGGCATTTGCATATTTGATCACTTCAGATGTATTGACTGGGCTTTAGATGCCGTCTTGCATATCCCTTGTCAACAGGCATCACTAACTTTCTTGCACAAAGCTATCAAATTGCTCCATAATGCCCTAAAGCTAGCATTTCTTACTTGCCTTATAATTTGAAAAGCATTGAATGTAACCTTGATGAAGTTTAGGGTGCCAAATTCCCTTCATTATACATAGCTAAAGGAAGTCACTAAGCTCTTCTTTAGAAGTGAGGACTTAACACTGCTGTTATCTGTGCTTGAAGCATAAACACGAGTCAAAAAGCAATGCAAAGGTGTTTGCAAGCACATATGTGGGAGAAATAGCATGATATGGAGACACACTGAAAGGTGGGAGACACACCAGATTGGCCAGAGAAGATGAGAGAAAAGGCAAGAAGAATATACCAGATCTAACCACAGAAGTAATGTAAAAATATGAGAGAACTTTTTTGCCAGAGGCTGGATTAGAGAGGTTTGGAGCTATCTGTGAAGAATTTGTCTCCTCTTTGATTTCTTCAGTGCTTAGGGAAACAGGGCTTTGTACATTGTAAATGAGCAGGATTGCATCAGAGATGCCAGACTCAATTATCACTCCTCCTAATGAAAACAGTTCATGAAGCTCTGCACTTTGGCTGACTGTTCTGTTTAAAGAACAGTAATAATACTGATGCCAACCTGGTGCTATGTTGATTCTTAAAAAGAAAAAGGAAAAAATGGTGACTGTATGCTACATTAGGAGTTTGATAATATATAAGGATCCTGCCTTCTGATTTTTTATTGTTTTGTTTTTGTAAATGTGAATTTCCACAGCATTTAAATCACGCTGTATGAGGAAATTAAATGAAGCCTGTGATTTCAGCATATGGCTGAAATAGATTTTCTCCCCACACAGAAGCAAATTTTTTTGTTAATCTGTGAACCAAGAGTAATGCATATAAGCTGAGCTCAGCTGTAGAAACTTGACAACTATAAAGAGCAAGAGGGATTTTCCACTTGCTGGGGTGGTCTGCTACTGGTGTCACTGATGATTACTGGATTGGAATATGTCTCTATCAAAGAAGAAAATAGTGGTGCATTGTTTGTATTTCTACAGAAAATCACTCTTCAGTTAACCAAGATCACAGGCCTCTGCTATAATAAATGAGCTTGAAAGAAGAGACAATCTTCATGCTTATAGCAGAAATTGCTCTCCTCTAGAGTTAGCTTTTTATTTTTGGAAGAAGAAAAAATCCATAGATTAGCCACTAAATGGGATATGTTGCTACTTATAAAACTCTATCAACATTATTGTTCCACCTGCAAATAATTCATAAAGTAGTTTTTTAATATTATTTATATAGTTATATTAGTTATAGATATAACTGCTACATATAACCACTGAGCAGGCACGGTTCGGAACTCAATGCTGTCTTGGCTGGACCTCTGCAGAGCCTCAAACCTAAGTTTCCTGGAGATACATTTTATAATCCAAGGCATTTTTTGAAACAATAATTTCAGAAGACAATATAAAGGTAGAATGATTAGCATTCTGAGGTAATATACTACCACATACAACCACAGTCCCAACCTTACTTGTGACTATTAATTTTAGTAAATATTTTTAAAAAACAATACTATACCTCTCATAACTGATAAACATGTTTGTCGATAACTAATAAGTAAACCAGCAGATAGACTCCAATTAAACAAACTGTAACTGCATGCATCCAATATTGTTATACTTTTTGTAATTTAAATGAGAATCTCAAGAGAAATTCAGCTGATTTCCAAGACTTGGATATTGAAAATTCCATTGAACTAATCAGGTTTCTTAAAAGATGATGCCAGACAAAACACAAATCATATGTTTGACATTAGTTTGTGCTGTAAAATATGCTTTATAATCACTGAATAAATGCCAGTGGAAAAGGATGAGCTGCCAGGTAGCAATTGGTTACACTGGTGCACAAGACCTGCCAGAAGGCAACACTAATTGACATTCTACAAGTGAAGGTAACAAGGTGGAAATTTGGAACAAAAATGAGAAACAAATTCATGGCATGTGCTTGAACTGCACTGTGGTTAGTAAGCACCCCTTTTTCATCACTAATTATGTTAGAGAGTTAGCAAATATCTAGTCATAATGTTAGAGTGAAGAACTTGTTGATGTAGTATTGAGATAAAGAGAATAAAATGTTTAACACCTGCTCCTAATAAATCTCTGGAATGTTGCATTTGAAGGACTGCTGGAACAGAATGAAGTCTCTATTTCACTTTGCAAACAAGAGAAGGTTGGGGGAAAAATCAACACAAAGGAAACAAAAAATTATACTTTAATTCTCATAGTCATGTCTCATATGCTTATGTTCAGACCACAGTTGCCAACAATTTTATATTTCAGCTGCATGTCTTCAAACCTTCCGGAGTTAAGGTCCCGGGATTTCACGTAAATAGCAAGAACATTTCGTTTTTCAGAACTCTGAATTATTGATGCTTTGTGAACATCTGTTACAAAGCCTGCATTTAAAATGGAGGTAGGTTTGGTCAAGCTGAAAGTTAGGGGTCTTCACCAGTGGGGATTAATGCTTTTAGCATTATCTTAATTCTTTAATGGAGTTAATAAACTACTCACAAATAAAATTAGATACCGAAGAAGGAGATGCATAGCACCTGACAGCTAATATACCAGTAGAAAATGATAGATGTGGTGTGTGGAATTTGTCCTAGATTTGAGGACATGAACTAGGTGGCTAGACAGAGTCTGATTGACTTGATGGGTAAAAGGTGTATAAAGCATCCCAAAGAATCTGGATGATCAGTTGCTCATTTCTTAGAAAACATGGGAGAAACTGTTATCTAATTATACAGTGTCCTTACAGCTGGACAGCTTTGTCAGCAAAGAGGTCACGTGAGTAAAAAGATACCACTGAGTTTAGTATGGCTATCTCACAGCTACAGGTAAACTCTATGTACTTCTTGGTGAAGGTGGGAACTAAGCAAAAAGGTAATAAAATTCGCAAGGGTCAAACTAAAAGCAGACAATGAAATACTCTAGCAGTGGTGAGACCTTGCTTAAAAACTGGGAATACTTGGTTCTGGGTGTTTTCTCCATGTTTTCTAACCATTAGCAGGCACTGAAACATTAAAAAAAATGTTTGAACCAAAGGCAGGCTGAGAATGGTGAAAGTCTTGAGTACTTTGCTTATCAGGAGGTCTCAAGCCACTGGGCTATTACACAAAGGTGAAGATCACTATTCTTGCCATCCCAGTGTTTTTGAATAAAAATTGTGGCTGACCTTATGTTTAACACCAATATTACTCATTGGGCATATTTACCAGACCAGGTGCTTCAAGATTCTTAATTTGTGAATTCTCAACTCATTTCAAGCAGGACGTGGCTGAGGTAGATTTTAAATCTAGCATTTAAAATACTTTTATCACCCAGTTCCCCATCAGCTAAAGAAAAACATTAATGCCTGAGAGATGCCTGTGGCTCACGGCTCATAGACCTGAGATTTTTGGCCAGATATGTTTATAAACTCAATGAAAATGAGGCAACTCTGGTCTGAAAGCTCTGAATCCATTTCAGTGCTGTGATGTACCCAATCTGTAGACCCTAGAATTTAAAAAAAGTTTAAAGAAGATCACTCTTTCTTTAATGGATTTGTTTTTCTATGTTAAATAGTATAGATTCAGTAAACAAGCACAGACAGAATTAGTCTAGAAGCTTAAGTTCATCAAATGATATTCAAGTGATATAAAACACTTGTCCAGAGATGGTGTGCAGTCTCCTTCACTGGATGTATTAACAAGCTGTCTGGACACCAGCCTGAGTAACATGCACTAGGAGGCCCTGCTTGAGCAGGAAGGTTGGACTATATGACCACCAGTGATTCCTTCCAACTTTTCCTATTGTGTGACAAGGAGGAATGCCTTTAAACTGAAAGAGATTAGGTCTAAGTTAGATATTAGGAAGAAATTCTTCACTGTGAGGGTGGTGAGGAACTGAAAAAGCTTGCCCAGAGGAGCTGTGGATGCCCCATCCCTGGAAGTGTTCAAGGCCAGGTTGGATGGAGCTTTGGACAACCTGGTCTAGTGGAAGGTGACTCTGCCTGTGGTGGGGGGTTGATGTTTAAGGTCACTTTCAAACCAATCTATTCTATGAGTCTAGGATTCTATGATGCAGTCATATGCCCTTAACTTAGACACTCCAGGCATGATGCAATGTAGCTTTATTGATAAGAAACAAATCAGCAGAAGAGTGAGGCCAAGGGTAGCTGAAGTAGACAATAAGCCAAGCAACTATCCTTCTCTAAATAAAATTTCTAGGCAAATACAAGATGTTTCCACAAATAGATCATGTCAGAAATAATATAAAGAGTTTCCATAGCTCTGACTTGTGCAGACATCTAAGAAATTAAGTTTCTTTCCCACAAGCAATTGTCATTGTCCTTCAAGCTCACATTACTCTCATTTGGATATGTTCATACATTGTCCTTCCCAGCACAGATATAGCAAACAAAGAGGAGATGAGACAATGATTCAAATTTGTCCTGCCTCCCAAACAAAAAACTACCAAGAAACTGTTCCTGCAAAGAAGCAGTAAGAGATTATGGGCCTCATCTACCTTTCCTACTGAAGTAATGACCATAGTAATTACTGTTTGGTACATGTGAAACAAGGACCTATAATAGTTACCTGGCAGAGAATCAAAAGCAAACTGATATTGAGTTGTTAGCTTTTTCTTTAGCTTTGATTACTGATTTCTCAAGAATAACAAATTTTGACAGAAATTATGGGTTAACCACAGTCTTATGAAGATACTGGTGTGGGGTCCATTTGTATGGTATATCATGGGAAAGCAGTGCAGGTAGGGATGGAGTTAGGGTTCCAGTTCATCATCACAGTCAGTTGGGCCTCGAAGGAAGAGACAGATATAATCTCTATTGCAGTCACTGAGAATTCCTGCTTTCCAAAGTTGTGGGTGAGGGTAACTTTTATAAACAAGCTGTACACTGTCAAGCAAAGAGTGTCTAACCCAGAATTTTTCTTCACAGACTTTTCACAAGGAAAATACTTGTTTGCTAAGGAATTTTTCATTGTAGGAAAATGGCAGCTATTTTAAAAGATGGGTCAACGCTATCAAAAACACAGAATATCTACCTTTCTTCACATCTGCATTCTGCTAGGGAGCTGATGCTGCTAACCAAACGAGTGTAGCATAGTGTTATGACTTGCAAAGGTAACTTGAAAGCTTTACGTAGCCACGCTAGCAGTATTAGCCACACTAGAACCTAAGTCCATAAGGACTTTTTCTCAGAAAAGCTATTTTCTTTCTAACTTTATGTTACACTTCTTTCAGCCAGCAGATTAGCTCAGACAGGAGGAGAAATGGAGGAGTAGACAGAAACAGTGTCTTGTCCCTACACCTGACTTCATTGCAGAGCATGCACAGACTAAGAAAACTGACTCCATCACTTTTATCCATCATATTGCATTACATTCCCATACAGCTTGTATTGAAATGAGGAGCTACTAAGAATAGTCATTGTAGTCTTCTTGAGTTTGTTCCCCAGGAAAGAAATTTAAATTCAGCTGCTAGAAATCTAAGTGTGATGGAAATGGCACATTAAATTCTCCAGGGGTGATGGATGTGTAAATAGAATGTAGTGCTTCCCACAACTGATACATCTGGATTTAAACCAGAAGGTCAAGATTGCCTGAGCACGTAGTTCAAACACTCCAGGAAAAAACACTAAAGTCCCAAGACAAAGTAGACTAGTATGGGTTTATTCTCCTGGTAGAAGTTCGTTGTTTTTTTTTTTAAATTACAAGAGTGTTATCAGTTAAATAACAGCAGCTGCCAGAGTGAAGATATGGTAGGAAATCTGTGTTTCTCAAAACTCATGCTTTGGAAAAAAATTTGGGCTATTAGGCCTCAATCCAGACAAAAAAATATTTTGAAGCTACCAAAAAAATGCAGAGGCCAAATATATATTTATAGCTGAAAGGCCAATAAATAAGAAACAGTTTTTAAACCACCTATTCACACTGCAGGAACTGGACTTAAATATATAAATAACCGTTAATAAATCTTTTCAAATGGTTTTGTTCTCAGGGCTGGATACTTGTATATCTCTTGAATCTACAGCTTGATTGATGTCTTTAGGTATTTTAGAAATAAACATGACCATGGAAATGTATTTAAAATGTGGTTTACAGTGAATGGTCTCTAAAGTTGAATGTATTAGCAAAATGTGTTCCCCAAAATCTCTTCCATCTTCCTCTGAACTGCAGGACCTTACTGCATCCCCCTGTGCTGCCAATAGAAATGTTAGCAGAATCAAACCCTTAACAAATGTATGTCAACATGGCAGTAATAGATTCCAGTCATGCACAGACTTAGGCGTGTGCTTAATATCAAGCACATGAGTAACTCCAGGCTAGAACCTGAGCATACAAAAGAGCACAGTCCAATCCATTGAACTGCTGTGTACTCTCTGACAGGTATCCTTCTGCTTATCACCTCCACTCCACAAAACACAAGTCTCCCTTTCATTAGTTTCCTAAGCATGTATTTTTACCAAGGTGTCAGAACAAAGATAATATCTAAACCCATTGTAATATATCAGACAAATTCAAAAATTACTCAAGATTTTATTAAAATAAATTAATAAGCATGTGCCCTGACCTTCTATGTTAAATATGCAAGAAAGGCAGCAATTTAAGGAAACAAAACCAAAGCAAAGCAAAATAAACAAACCATTCTCAGGTAAAAAAATCAGCAGAAGTTCTTCCAGCTTTAGGGTGGTTTATGAAGACAACATGAGTAGGGCTAAAATCTCATCTCGGATTCACCTTGCTCTTCTTTGGCACACTTCTGGCATAGCCTCCAAGGTTACTTAAGGGAGCAGATGATTGTACCCAACATTTGAGGTGTTATGTTGAGCACCTCAGGGTATGCTGACAACTGTTTCAGTCTTGACTTCCTGGCTTCTTTGGGCTTGTCAATAGTCTGTCAGGATGTTTGGTGTTTCTTTCCCTATCTTTGAGTAGAAGGCTGCACTGAATAAAGCCAGGGAAAATATTATGTCTTTATATTTAAATAGACACAGTACTACTTGCAAAGAGTTTTGAGTTGTGTCTAAATGTAGAAATGGCTGTATAGACCTGAATTTAACTTTCAGTGAGAACCAGAAAAGTCCCTTTTAAGTACAGTATCTTGGCTTCTTGATTCCCAGCTGTAATATATATTTGTTTCATTATTTTCTTTTTTTTCTAATTTTTTAAAAAATATTATCTACTATAGAATACCTATTGTTTTACTGTTTTATGCTCTGTAAACACTTTCTCCATGCTTGTTGTCTCTTCAGAATCACTGCCATTAGGAGTTTGAGTGGCTGGTACTGTGGGAAGGATTACTTTTGATAAACTGTTTGAGCAGTTACTGTATTCAATTTTGTTTAAAAAACAAGCTGTAGCAATCAATCCTCTCTCAGTGTTAAACAAAATACTTTGTGGTTTGAAAAGTGTCTCTAAAATCTCATCCCCAAAGCTCACTTGTTTCCTCCATAAATCTCAGTTTCAAACAAACTGATCTTGCCTTTGCAAATGTGTTTACTGTTGCCCATTTCAAAAATATCTGCTGTAGTATGCAGCATCAGAAGCTTTTTAGTTAAGTGATACTTTGTCCTTTGTTTGCATGACATGACCATAGGACTGAGGGCTTTCAGAAAAGC
>JAWWLV010000144.1:60967039-60977386 GCA_035041135.1 Platyrinchus mystaceus | reverse complement strand
AGAAGCTTTTTAGTTAAGTGATACTTTGTCCTTTGTTTGCATGACATGACCATAGGACTGAGGGCTTTCAGAAAAGCTGGCCAGGGACAGGGCTCAGCAGTTCCCCAAATCTGAGAGCCATACCTGGCCATTTGGCAGGAGTGACCAGTAGAAGGCAACTAAGCAGCTGTCCCCAGAGACCAGACAGATGATTGCATCCCAGGACATAGACTGTGTGATACTCAGTAAAATTGGACATTCTGAACTGCTGTAACCCAGTGCTCATTTAGCCACTTATGCAAATGACACATAAATCACTGCAAACAATAACACGTCTGGGGAAATCTGGGCACTGGAATCAAATAGTCCTTTCTGACTCTTGTGCCTCACCTCCCTCCCCACCAGTTCACCCAGTGCACAGGATGAGGCCTCTGCCAGCCAAGCTGTCGTGTCGTGGCATTTGCTCCCAATAACCCCTTCTGCCCTTCCCAAGGGTCTTCAAGTCTTTCCTTGTACAGCAGATGCCATTCAGCCCAGGTGGGTGCTGCAGAGGGGAGGCTGAGCCATCCCGACTCTGACAGGGTGTGGCAAGGATAGGCCGGCAACCATTTGGGAAGCCCACTGTTCTCTCCCTCGGAAATCAGCCCCAGGGATGGAGGGATGTAGGGAGCATCTGTTACAGCAGCTCTGACTGGTTATCAGTGCCCACAGAGGGGGAAGTACAAGAAAAGCAGCCATTCAGAGAGAGTTTTTCAGCAAGAAGCCTGGCCCCTGGAAGAGATGGGACTGGAAAGGTGGGGATATGGAGGAGGATCTGCATGAAGTTACAGGGCTTTATGTCCTTACAAAGAGAACGGCTGAGCCTGACTAGATCTGTGAACAGCAACACGCGATCGCCTGCATAGCACGTGGCTGCCCTCAGCTAACCTGAGTGCTGGTAATTAGCCCAATTTTAAACCCCACTGTGTCTGAGGGCTTCCAATGGCTACTGGAGCTGGTGTGGCAGGAGTGGCGGAGCTGAGGAGCTGTTGCAGACAGATCCCCCACCTCACAGTGGTACTGGGGCTCTGCATGGGGCGAGGGGCCTCATTGCCAAACACGGGTGGCAGTGGGAGTGGTAAGAAATATTTCTGTGGGTGCAGATAGTGTGGAATAACAAAGATTTTAGTGCAAAATATTCCCTCTTTACTCCTTACTCTTTCACATCTTCCTCCCATGCCACTGCTTTCCACGGTAATTCAGGAATGGGTGTCTGCTCTGCGCTAGAGGTAGATGTCTGATGGTAGGCAACTATAATCATAGCCTTTTATTTCCATGACAATCCAAAATGAAAAGTTTCCCCGCTGCCTTCTCATGAAATAAAGCAGAGACACAAAGAGAAGTGGTCAGGCAGAGAAGTGAAAGACCCTCTCTGGAGCCAGCATCATTTAACAATGATTACTTTGCAGCTCCTTGCCCAGCAGAAATGAGATGGAGGTGCATTAGGGTAAGAAAGTGATTACACTGCCTCCCTTTCAAGCTCTAGACCGGTGCTGTGACTTGATACGGTTTTTATCAGAGACTGCAATGCTGCATTACCAAGTAAGCAGTAAATTATGTCGAAATCAATTATACTACCCCAAGCAGAGATTCTGGGTAGAAAATGAATGGGTCTGGGGGTGGAAGGAACAGACACTGCTTATGAATTTTGATTAGATAGCTAGCTATCATCCTCCACAAGAAAGGAACAGCCAGCAAGTCATGAGATCAGGAATATTAGGGTGACTTTATCACAAGTTATATTTTCTGTATGCTTTACTACAGCCTACAAAAGGAGATCATGGACCTTACCAGGAATCACCTAGTATGATACAAGCTTTTCTGTTTTCAAATGCTTTAATCCAGCTTCTGAAAAAAAATAATTATATGATCTATATGTATAGACTGGCAGAGAAGATATTCACTGCAAACCTTTCCATCCAGAAAGTGTATGGATCAATGAATCTTTATTTCTAAAAGGCAGGGCGATCAAAAGAATAGATTTATGTTGGGGAAAAAAAAAAACAACAAACATTTTGTTGCAAATTGCAGTGGCATTTGCATGGAAATGATCAGACAAAAATCCCTCCTGAAATTGTAATGGATGAAAAGAATCTTGTTACAGTAGATTACTACAAACAAAACCCTAAGCATTTACTGCCAGTCTGCTGAACAGAGCAGGAGGAAAATTACACAGGCTGACATTCAGAGTCTAGTTGCAGGCCTGTAAAGATGAAGTAAGGGTAGTCAAATTTCTAGAACCGGGGTATCACCCAAATTAGTGAGAAATATTTCTGTCTTCTCTGAAGATCTTGAGCATTGTTTACTTTTGATGACTGACATCTTTGTATTGAGTGAAAAATAATTACTGCTGGTGGGATTGTGGGTATTTGTGACAGGATGCTTCCATCATGGAACAAGATATCTGATCATTTTTGCACAAGAGACTACCATTCCAGCAGTCATGTTACCCTACAAATTTAGCTCCCACTACTTTTCCTCCAGTACCATCGAAATAATGTGAATACGGTGAGATGTAATGGAAGGGAGAATTTGCTTCCTTAGGTGTAAATATAAGCTGCCTCATTTGGACCTGTGTTGAGTACAATGCTTCACCCTAAAAGCATTTCAGTGTCTTGGAGTTTCTTTACACTGCAGCAGTAGACAGTGGCTTCTAGGAAGTCTCAACAGGTTGACATAACTTTTTTCTCACAGAAATGTGCACTTCCCTGTGTCACTGCCTGCTTTTTTTCCCATTTCTGCATCAAAGATAGTGGGAGAGAAGCCATTAGAGAGGTGCTAACCCTTGAAAAGGCTCGGGAGTCCGTTGTCTCCCCTAACAGCCAGCAATAGGGATAAAATCCACTCAAAAGTGAGACTGTATTTTCTAGAAAGATGAGACCTAAAATGACCTCATCTGCATTATAATGAAAATAGGTGTAAAAGAAAGAAACGAAAAAAACTCCTAAAACCATTCTATAAATTTTAGCAAATTTTCTAACATCCTGATACTTAGCTTGCCCCCTATTTGATTTACACTTTTGCTGCCTGAGGAGCCTTGTCCTATTAAAAAATAAAACCTGCTAAAGCAATCACACCTGTTCTAAAGTACTTCTGGAAGCTGCTTATTGTAGAAACCTGGATTTTATTTGATTTAAAACTTGGTTTCTAGTTAAAAAAAATAAAGTTTTACACCTCACTAACAGTTTTCTATAGCAAATTAGAGGCTTGCTTTAATTTATTCTGAGATGGGATGCAGCATGGATAGTTTCATGACTGAACAACTACCTTTATGGATAACATTACTTTAATTACTGTGTGCTTCAGTTCCTTCACCTGCAAAATGGGAAGTTTTATCTTTCAAATTGTTTTGAGATCTACTGTGCAAAGAGATATTTGAGAATTTACCATTGGAATGATAATTAAATCATATTATTGATAACAAATTCAGATGCTGTCAGAACTCTGCCAGAAGTAAAAGTTGCCTTCCTAAACACTTGTAAGCACAAGATGCTAACAGTGCCTGTGCCATGTTTCAGCAGAACCGTTTACAGAGCTGGCTAGAGCCAAGGATGTCTTCACAGTGTCTTCTTGACATTACAGGCAACCTTCTTCTGCTGATACTGACAACCACGATCTTCCCTGTTGGAACTTGATGTCATGGCCCATGTCAAGTTGTCTGACAACAGCTACACGATGGTACCACAAAAAAGAAAATGGCATTCATGGTACCGGTCCCTCCATGTTACAGGTTTAGGCACAATCTGGGCTTTGTTCCAGGATAGCGTTATGGTATGATGATAATGTTAAGGCAGGTAAGTGTCATCTTAAGCAAAGGTTCAAGCTGTGCTTAATTATCTAACAGGTGTCCAAAGTTCCCGGCTACGTCATGTGAAGATAGAGGCAATGATGTCTTTGCTTGCTTAATTCTCTTGCGATCTTTTCCTAAATTGTATTGTCTTAAACAGCAAAAAAATGTCCTATTTCACTCCTGAGCATGTAGTTCGGTAGTCGCATGTAGGGGCTGCTAGAAGCCCTACATGAAGTGGGAGTTTCTATAATACAGTCTCAAATCCTGAGTCCCTTACCAAAAGCAGATGGGATATGTTTTTTCTTTTGCATCACTTCAACTGGGGAAACTGAGGACATTAATAAAGTGTCATGAATCCTCTAAAGTCTCTGTCCTGCTGCTCACTTAGACTTTATGTATCTCAGATGAAGGGATGTAGAGCCTGAGCTTCAGCTGTGTCTCTGCACATCTATAAGACAGTAGCTGCACAGTGTGGAGAGGGGTTTTGCCTTCTTTAGAAGGAATCTTTTCCACTACTTTATTCAAATCTCTACACTTTTTGCTCCTATTATCTAGCTTGTGTCTGTCCTGTCAAGCTATCAGATAACCAGATCTTTTTTTCCATTCCTAAATCTGAACGAGACAGAGATCATTTTAGTGGAATATGTAGGACATAAAGTGTCTTGCCAGCCCAGCAGAAGAGGCAGCTAGAATGGGAAACACCTTGTTCCCTCTCAGTAGAAACGAGAGATTAGAAATTCTGATATTATTATTTTCCTATATAAAGTTTAAGAATATCAATAGTGGGTACAATAACCTCTTTCTTTGGGACTGGGATGGTTAGTTGTGTGTGCACACCAACACTTGGGGAGTAAAGTACAACTGGAGATATTACTGAGAGGCTCTTCATCCTTTAAAAAGGAAAAAGTTACCTGGTTATAGAAACATGAATGTTACTGCTGATAGGTAAACTTTCAAGGACATTTCAATGGGTTTGGAACCTAGATATGAATGGCAATTGGGGGGACCTAGGCTCTTAAGCAACTTAATTTCTTCTGAAAATATTATATATATTTTTATATGTTTATAGCTTTCCTACAGTGGGTTTTTCTGCAGTTCACTTACAACTGTCCACCAAGGTATATTTTACAGTGTAATTTAGAAAATCTTGATGGATATAATTTATCAAATTTGCTTTTTTCACGCTATTTAAATGCTTTTTGTCTTACCCCTTTCCCTCTTCCATCTTTAATTTTCTGCATATTAAAAACCCTCTTCGGCCTTTCAACGCACACACAAACTTTAAAGGAAAAAACAATGAAACAAGGTTCTTTTCCACTTGCAGGCAAGTTTCCTCTAGTATTTCAGAGCTCTGGGGGAAAATAAAGCACTTGATCATAGTGACATACAATTCCATGCTCAATGTAAAGGCACTATCAGTGTAGTGTATACAAAGTGATAGTGTAGTGTCTGTTCCCTGAGGAAGAGTAGATAAAGTAATCTACCAACACAAATGGACTTCAAACAGTAGTTTTCAGCTAACAAAAACAAACACCACATCCTAGATTTGAAAAAAAAAAAAAGGTAAAAAAATTCTTTGCACTTCTCAGCTTTCCCCCAGGAATATTCTTCCTTCCTCTGAGTTCCATGTTGTCATGGAGAGAGATGTGTTAAGGTCTGTGAAACTGGCAGGCTGCTTATTTCAATGTTTTAATTCACAACTAATGTCCACTAATCAAAAGGAGGCCTTTTTACTGCTGCAATAACGATAACTTTACAATGCAGACCTGGCTGCAGAGTGGGAAATGTAGGCATCTTCCCTGTAGACTCCATATTTGCTCAGGTGCTTGAATTAAGTATTTCACTGAGAGCTCTCAGGTTTAAACTTGTGAGTACTGCGGATTACCCAAGCAAGGTTTTTTCCAAGCTAGTTATAGATGAAATTATTGAAGGGGACAACCTTTAAAATCTGTGTCTGTGTTTGACACCTTACAAGAGTCAAATGTTTGGAAGAGTTTAATTTGATTACTTCCAACTTACAATTTCAAATACAAGTTCAAGGAAGAACCAGAAGGCTGCTTGTGGAAAAAGACCTGAAAAATAGTTGTGAAAATTAAGAGTAAAATCCACACCAGAAATCTGAGGAACAATTTAGCCAAAAGAGAAAAGATATTGGAAAGAAGAAATAGCAGCGATTAGCAAGAAAATCGAGTCCCTACAGCTACAGTTATTTGCTGAACTGTTGCTTCATTTTTAAACAGTTTGCTTACAGGAAGGATTCCAATGTAACTACCATTACCTTAAGAAAAATATTTGGTTATTTATGTTTAAGATAAATATTATCAAATTCAATTATCATTTACTTTCTTTGCTATAATATGCATCTCTTGTTTACATTCTGTATTGTCTGATGGTGAGGGTGTGCTAAAGGCAAAATCTTATGAAAACAGCATTTTAAGTATCTATTAATTTAATCAAGGAAAAACTTTTTTATTACAGAAGTTAAAAGCAACATTAAACACTTTAAGTGAAAAAACATACATGATTATAGAATTAAAACCAGAAAGAATATATCTTATATGTATCTCTATTAAGAATTGTGGAGTACCTCATTTGAGTATATGGCTGACAGAGTTGGCATTGTACACATGTAAAGAGGTAGCATAAATTAGCTATTGATACAGCTTCCTTCAGTCCTCAGTGTAAATACATGGAGGTTATTATCCAGGTTTTCATTTTTTAAAGCAGTACTAGAATAACTTAGGTGTCAATTTCTAAAATCAAACCTTCAAGTCTAATATCCCAGCTCTTGACTGGTGACATTGACAAATGAAGGTAATGTCATTCACGTTGGACAGATTACAGCAAACCTGGAAAAAAATGAAATTATTTAGAAGGACAAAGGTAAAAATCAACAATTTTATTGATGGTATTTGCATTAAAAACAATGGCAATGCATATCACTTCTGCAAACAGTGTAAGGGGACAGAAAGGCACATTTTACACACAGATTTACTGAGAATATCCCCGTTGCTTACTAACATAAGATTTTCTTCCTAGCCTGGGGTAGAGAGTACAGATTACATTGTTTATCTGTACTTATGCAAATCATCTTCACTATTGTTGCATTTTTTGCAATGTTTATTACCACTCACATGGAAGCCTACTTTGTATGGATTCTGGCACATAAATAGTCATGCTTGGTTTATGAGAGTTTGTGCATCCTGTAACTTTTTATGTCACCATGTCACCTAAGTCACCACTACTTCATTTTTATTCCTTCTGGTGCTCATAATTCCCTGTCATTCAAGTCTTTCAAATGGACCGTTAATGAATCCCCAGAAACATTTTGTCTGATGATGCTGCCCTGGTCATAAAATAAAATAGGACTCTGAACTGTGAATGGATTCTCTTGGTTCCCTAGCTTCATTTCAATCAAACAGAAATTCCTTCTATTTCTGTTGACAGGGATTATGTTTCAGTAGGAGATAATGTACATATGTCATTCTTTATGATCAGTACAATAATTTTTACTTTCACAGCCTTGATAATAAGTAATCTGTGGTGTGATTTCTGTGCTAGTTCTTACACCTAAGAAGCATCTCAGGAAAAGATCTATTACAAAATCAACAGCTGTGAGTCCTATAAATAGCTGAAAACAAGAAAACACATATTTGGATGTTTCCTCTGCTGGACAAAAAAAAAAAGCTAAATTTCAGCCAAGAAACCATTAGGTCAGCAGTTGGTCAACAAAGGCCTAAAAAATGAATGAAATAAAATTAATTCACATTTTACATAGCAACTTCAAAATCCTGAAGATTAATTTTGACTCTTTTCCTCTGCATGATTTGAACAGGAAAAAAAGACTGTGAAAGCTTTTGACAGTCAGTGTATGCTATTCAATCAGAATAGAATTAATTGGCTTGGAGGAAAAATAATTTGCTAAAATAACAACTAATACATGTCATCAGTGTGGTGATTGAGCCAAACCCACTAAATCATTGCTGAGATCTAGCCACGGTGCATAAGTCAGAAGTGCTAATCGGAGAATTTTCAGTAGCTTTTGTGTGCACTAAATATTAGAAAGAGCCATCTGTCTTCTTGAGTCTTATTTGCTGATGCATATTTTCCTGGGTTGCCTTTAAATGTGGGGTAAAAACAAACGAAATATTTCAATACTATATTTTCAAGGCTATAAAGCCAGAAATGCTGACCTACAGCACCTTTACATTAGTCCATAGAGGATGGGACTGACCTTTAGTAGTACTAAATGTTTGGTTTATTTGAAAGGGGGTGATTTGAAGGGGGTTTATTTTTTCTTTCTTTTTTTTTTTGTTTCATGCTGACATGTAGATGAAACTATCTTGAATCAATATCTGATTTGTCAGGCAGAAGATACTTATGTGCAATTTTTTCTGCATAAACCCAAGCAGCAACTCTGTTAAGCCAGTGTGTCTGATGGAAGAAAAGACCATGAAATGAAGGGGAGTTGGCCAGTCCATGCCATGTGGTAATGTAATGCTGTGGTTGGCATAGCTTTGGAGAGTGGCCAAGCAGAAGCAGCAGAGAGTCTTGACAGTGAAATTAAGTGGGGATGGTAGCAAAACACAAAACCAGAGGCAGTTACAGGGAGCCATATAAGACAGCACTGTCACCAAAAGAAAACGAGTAAAAGGTTGTTACTATTTTGTATTAAGTATTGTATTTATATTATAAACATTCTGATGATCCCCCACCACAGAGCCTGGTGTGAAGTTTGGAAAAGTGCTCATGCACTGCTATGACTATGTTTTCCCTTGGTTGGGCATGACCTACTGATTATGTAAGAATTCGCAGGATTTGCTTTCTCACATTTCCCACTACTCATATTTTATTCCTTAAAAAAAAAAAAAAAAAAAAAAACACCAAAAAACAAGCAAAAAAAAGACAGACAAACAAACAAAAAAACACCAAAAAAAACCCCCAAAAAACCAACCAAGCAAGAATCTCCCCCAAAACACCAATAAAACACCAAAATGTACCCCACCAAAAATCCACTAAAGCACTTCCTTTAAAAAGTACATCTCTTCCTCTTTCTTTTCCCTTAGAAGAGTAACTGTGTAACTTGTAGAGAAGGTTCTCATTTATGTTTGACCACACACTAGTATTTTCCCATATTCTAGATTCATGATTAATTAAATAACTATATCCTCTGTAGAGCCACAAACTATCTAGACAAAAGAATGACAACTCTTTGGCCTAGTAACCTTAACATTGTACTTTTAGTCTAGTTCACAGTTAACTGCTGAGTTTTAGCAGTTGAATGAAGGAACAGCCTCTGCATGTCAGAATGGTGCAAGTATCCCATACTACAGGGTATCACTGCACATGAACTGTGATGCAAGATACTTTACCAATAAAAATGTAAGCCATAGATGTTTCCCATGGGACAAGAAACACTACTATTTTGATGCACAAAGTGTAATAAATGAGTAATATAACAGAATTCTCATCCACTCTTTGTGAATGGTCTCCAGACTAGAGGGTAGGAGAAATAAAAAGATGCTATATGCAATCTTTGCAGTCTTTGGGGGATAAAGCAAATAAGAAAATCAAAACTCTTTTGTTTATACTTGAGGGTAATTCAATTTCATCTCATTTAGAACATGACAGAAAGATGAAAACTAAAATGAAAACAGCTTTTGAATTAAAGACAATCTTTTCAAATCAATCAACATTAAAGAAGAAAAGAATTGGAACAATAAGTGAATGACATGCGCTATTGCTTGGAAACTTTTGAAATCTTAGCTTTGTAAACAAAAGAAAATCTTCTATATTTGTGTATTGATGGGACTAATTTCATCACTTAAATTCCCTAAACCATAATACACCGGGTGACTCCAGTCATATTCTGTTCATAAAGCTGTTTGAAATTTACTCCCATCTCTTAATATTTGGTTAGTCTTTATATACCTAAATACTCTGTTCTCTTAACAGAGAATATCTGCCCTAAAACTTATAAGTAGTTCTGTTTACATCTTGGTTGATTAACACTAACCTATGAAGTGGATTGCAGAAGTGTCCTCGCAGGTTTGTGGAAGAGAGCATTCAGGATGGACAGAGCTCAGAAACCCATTAGAATTAATTTATGCATGACATATCAATCTCATAATCCAATTATTAGTAAGAATTTTGGTGTATAAAAGCCTCGTTTTATATAATTCCATGTCATTTTGTGGGATTTGGACATTTAATTAGGGAGATTTAAAAACAAGTTACAAACTACTCTTTTCTCCACTGTATTTCTCCTGAGAATGCATTAAATTAGGTGAAAATAAGGTGAATTTATATTGCACTTGATTGAATAATAGAGTGAATTAAAATAGAATTAACTGGAAGTGCATGAAATGAGTGGTTTCATAATTTCTTTTATGCCACATGTTCAAGTGCAGTTCAAGAATGTGTCCATGCTACACCTAGTTGCAAGAATATATATATATATATAGTAAGTAAGTAAGTGGCCAGTCTTCGCGAACGAAGATCTGGGAAAGGTGTTTTTACCTTTCAAGCCTGCGCAATGG
>JAWWLV010000144.1:60929441-60949288 GCA_035041135.1 Platyrinchus mystaceus | reverse complement strand
AAAAATCCATTGCGCAGGCTTGAAAGGTAAAAACACCTTTCCCAGATCTTCGTTCGTGAAGACTGGCCACTTACTTAACTATGTAGTTTGCCAAAAACAAAGGTGAGGAAGAGCAAATGATGTGTGAATCCTCAGTAGAGGGTGCCATTGTGTTTTTACTCAGTGTCGTTCTGCCCAGAGATTACAGTTTTGACAATCTCCGAATAAACCAATGGTTGTGTTCTGGGGGACCTGAGCTTTTCTGAATAACACATGCACTACAGCTGCAGCTGAAATCTGTTTCATATTTAGTGTAACAAATTATGCAAAGTACACCAAATAAGACCCATTTCAAATTCCAGTGGGCCTTTCTGAAAACATTTTAGAGAAAAATGTTTTCTTTGCTGTTTCCCTTCTGCTCTCATTAAAAAGGTGAATCACTAAAAGCAATTGTGTAACAAAACGAAATGACAGTCTGTTCAGAAAACAACATGGTAGGCCATAGAATTCCCAAAGAAAAGTCTTCATGTCTTTTATATTAGTGAGAGTTTGACTACATAATCTGGAATGGACACTTGGCTTAGAAACTGCACATTCCTAGCCAACAAGAAAAATTTTAAATATTTCTCACCATAATATAATTTAAACTACTCTTCTTAACCTTTTTCTCTACTGAATATTTCTTTTTATTTACAAGGAAAATACCATGAAGCATCAACAAGAATGAATTATTCTGAGGATTGTTTAAAGAAGAAATAATTAGAAATATTTTGAGGAGGGAGGAAATTTAAAAGATGGGAAGTAAATAGATGTCCCTGGCTCAGATCAAAACTCAGTTGGTGGTTACCAAAAGTTAGAGCAATTTTTTCGGGTTCCTTGGAGGACAAAGTTTTGTTGTTTGTTTGTTTGCTTTTTTTATCCTGGCATTAACTTCATCTTGTTAACCTCAGATGTTAAAGTCATGTCAGGCCACAGAAATAACGATACTTAGAAAACTAAGTATTTAGGGGCTTTCTATTTGTTGTTTTAGTTTATAACTTTTCTTTTTAAAACAAAACAAGCAAAACCAAAGCAAAACAAAAGCAAACACCACAAAATCAACCTTAGGGTCTGGAAATTTTCTGTCTAATGAAATCACATGGCTCCAAAACAGGGGCTTTACACAGAAGTATCACGTATCACATCCATGATAAAAATTACAAGAACAGGGAATACTCCTAATTAGTGGTTGATGATGGGATGAGGGAAAAGTAAATCTGACTAAGGGTCTTGTCTTTGGAAGTTACTGAGCCATCCCTGTCTTGGCATAAGTGTCTGTTGGAAAAAGGCTGCTCTATTTGTGTGTCCTGTATCATATTGATAATTATTTATAAGTGTCTGTGGTGTCAAGATGCAGGACTCTATGAGGTCATTTGGCTCAGCATCCCCAGCTGCTCACTGGCTGACATCATAATACTAATCTTTATTGGTAAGTCTATACAACCACGTTGGTTTATGGCTCAAGCTAGCATGCAAGACTCAATTCCCCAGCCACCTATACTGCTTCTAGAAGTTGTCTCACACTTTGGCTCACACCTGGAACAAGGAAGCATATTTGCCAAACAAGAAACTGGGGGTGAATTAAGCAGTATAGATAAAACTGAAACCACAATGAATAAAAATCTGTACATGGGCACAGCTAATGCAGTATAGAGACACCCTTTGATATTGGCACAGTGTCTTCAACCACCTACTGTCATGTAAAGGCCTTCACCCTGTCAAGTGCTGGAAAAAAGCTTACGTCCCAATAAGAACTTGGGATAACTCCTATTGCACATGGTATTTTTCTGCCTTTTTGCCCATGTCACCAGGCAAAAAGAAGGCAACAAGCAGAAAACATACTAGAAAATTTGAACTTACTCAAGCTAGGGGTAAACATGAAGGAGTTTCCTTTCTGATTCCAACATCAGGAAAAGAAGATAACTGATCATTCTCAACTTAACTGCATCTTTTACCTTGTCTTTGTAGCCTGTCATGAGTATGGTATTCTCTACAACATTTTTACTATTTCCTTCATTCCAAGGGAATGTTTTGGGTTTGTTTGGGTTTCTTTTGTTTTGTTTTGACTGAGTTTGCATCTTAAGCTATTTTTTTGGGTAAAAAAGTCTAATTGTCAACAGAAATATATTGTTAAATCGTCTCTTTACAATCATTTCTGTAAGATATCCAATACACGGCATGTCAGCACTAAAAAAAAAAAAAATTCCCCTAGCACATTTACATTTATATTCTATAAAATGTAGCCTAGACTGCACTACTTTGGTTGTAATTCTTCTATTGCTGTATTGTTCATAAAATATTGCCATTTCTCAGTAAAGCCTAAGAGTTTAAGATTGAATTTCACTATTTCTTTTTTGCTGACATACTGCCTTAGAAACTCAGATGTGATGTCCGGTTCACTCAGTATTATTTCTACCCATGATCTCAGCACAACTGCTTTCAAAGCAGTATTCAGGATAAACTCCTAACAAATATAAGGATTAAGTATGCTCATGTTACTGGATGGAAAAAATCCCATTCTCCTGGTAAACATGTGTTTTGCTTATATTTCTAGCCTTTCAGTCTCCAACTCAATATGCTTCTTAGGCAGCAGCATCATCATCACTTTGTGCTTGTCAGTCAGTGCTGACAGCAAGGCTGGTGCTGTACAAAACCTTGGCATTAAGGCAGAACTGGGTTGAAGTGTCCATCTCTATGTGTGTGAGTAAATGTCAAGAAAGTTATCTAGCTTCAGGACTGGCACTGTTTTCCTGTAGCCAGACCAGCATATGCCTTGCTCTGGTTAAATTCTCCCTCTCCCTTGATCACAGCCCATGGGCAGCAACGTGGCAGTGCTGCTCCCACTGCCAACCTGAGCTACAGGGAAGAGTGCATGGAGGAGCTGTACTGGCTATTCTACCAGCACACCAGTGTCCTCCCCCTCTTTTCTCATCATCTACTAATTTTGTTATGCTTTCCCATAAAGGAAACAAAACAAAACAAGTAAACTCATCTGGCAAGAATTACTCTTCACTGAGCAATTGTGGTTCATAGCTCAGTTATCCTCTGAGGGGAGAATTTTCAAAAGAATTCAGCACTAACCTAATTCAAAGTCTGTCAATATCAATGTTATTTTTACCATTGACTAACCAAAGTTAGGTTAATGTTGGCGGTTTTAGTGCCCCCCTAATTCATTCCTGTGTATGGTTTCTTCATTATTTTTCAGGAATAATTTAAAATTCATGGCAGTTCCATTTTCAGTGGGCTTTATTCTTATTAATGTCTATCAAGGGAACTGAGATTCACATCTAATACTGGGAAGATTGCCAATTCCTATCCTCTGTTCATTTATAAAGAAACCCTCCTCCCCATATATATGTAAAAGCATATTTTCTTCTGAATGCCTTTAGGAAGAAAATTTTGATTTCCCATTTGTAAGTTTGAAATTATCTTCTGTTGGACTGCATTTATTCCTGCTTCTCTTTCTCTCCTCTCCTTATCGTTGTCCAGATTCATCCCTATTCAGTACTGACCTTAGATATTTATTATTTTCTCTTTTTTTCATTTTCATGGAGTGTGTAATCAGTTGCTGATCTTATGCACACTATTCAGTTCAGATTTGGTCATATTTGTAATTACCTTCATGTTTAAATTGTTTTGGCTTTGGCTGTGGCTATGTGGCTCTGGACAGTTTGACACAATGGTGCAAAAATAGCATAGAAGAGGTATACAATATTCACTAAGGATATACAGAGTACTCAGTTTTCAGATGCCTTCAGTTTTTTACGGCTATTATTGATTGTTTTCAGCTTTACATTCAGCTTTATGTATTATATTACACTTGTATTGTCAGATTATAGTTGTGAGCTTGTTTTTAGTTATGACACTAAGGATAACTCATCTCTCTGTAGATATCTTTCCTATACTTGAACTTAGATTTCACTTCACAATCCACCCATCAGAATTTTCATTATGCCTCCAGAGCCATAATCACTATCAGATGCTGTATCATTCCTCTTGATCTCTTTACATATTCCTCAAATATACATACAGACATGGAGGTAATTAAACTCATGTATCTTCACTGTTCTTCTTCTCTTGTTTCAGAAAACCCTATCTTCCCTTTTACTTTGCAAGTAATGACATCTGAGTTAACAGAACTCTATTCAGCTGCTATGGTTTGAAGTATATTCAATAACATCTTCATGTTTATCAGTGCTCCTCCTACTACAACGGAAATTGTTTCATCCAAACAGACTATTGCCTCCTTGAGACATCCTGAGAATCGAAAACCTGACTCTTTCTACTGCCATGATGAAAATCACACGCTCTGGATCTGTTTCTTCCATTTAGCAAAGGCCTGTCTCTTTATTCTGAAATTTCCTCAAAATTAGTGCCCAAACCAAGTTCTTCTGGAGGCTAAAACTCAATAACATCAAATTATTAAATTTGTCCAACTGCAAATGATATTTCTGTCATGAAAAGAAGTGAATGGTATAGTCTGTTCTCTGATTAAGAAGTTGAAGGTATTAGTACTGCACAGTGTTTGTGATTATTAACACAAGGCAGATCAATGGAAGCTAGCTGAAATTCTGTATGGTGTTTGAAATTATCTGTAGCCTGAAATTATGTATATTAAGCATCTCTAGGTAAAATTATAAAAGGTCAGGGCAACATGTTCATTAAGTTGCTTAGGTTGCTGAAAGCCCCGTTTATTACCTTAAGGTGGATATAGAAAAGCTATGTTGTTCAAGAGGGTTTTTTGAACACAAGTCCATCTGGTGATTTGATAAAAGTATTCAGTTTCTCAAGGCAATCTGAGTGTATACTCCCTAGGCGCCACAGTTTATAGCTTAAATATGACTTGCATGTGGATTCAGCATTACAAATAGGAAACAGCAGCCCTTGGACTTGTACTGTAATGTAGTCCTTTCATCACCCAGTTACCCTTAAGCATCTCCTTTCCTATTGTAATTTGGGCTAAATGCAAAGCATTAGTCCTATCAATAAAAACTAATGGTTCTACTTAGAAAAAGAGAGGTAAATTTAAAATAAAGGAGATAGATAGCTTGCTTTTCCTTGTATCCAGGAAGTTAACTGGCCTGCAGCCATCTACTTCTGGACATAGGATTATAGAGGCAGCATCGTTGTCATGAAGGATCAGCCTACACCTGTATCCTTAAAACCAGTGTACCAGGGAATGTATCTTACTAACTAGTGAAAGCAGCCAAAATAAAGGAACTGCCTTGTTTTTCCATTGATGGTTTTACTGAAACAAATATTACAGTTCTAGTGAATAAAGGAATTATAATTGAAGAAATAGGTAGCATAGGTTTAGCAGCAGGAACTTTTACAATTTTTTATCACTGTGAGAAAAAGGTACCTTAACTTGTCTTTCTTAACTTAGCTGATAAGGTAATTAAACTTTTTATTTAGTGCTGATGTTTCAATTCACATACTCAAGTCAAAACCAAGAGATCATTATTAAAAAAATACACAAAATTAATAAAATGCCATATTCTAGAAAATCAAGGCAAAAATCACATTTTTAAGTGCTGTTAAACAAGACAATTACAATAAAGTTAAAAGAATTGCTTTTAACTTCCAGTAGCTGAAGATTTGACATCACCTCTGCTGTTGGTACTAAGATGTTTGAAATAACAGAGTTGTGTAAATTCCCCATGTCATCAAATACGTAATTTGCATAAAAAGACAATCTGCACTGTAAAGCTGAGAAAAATATTTGGACAAGCTGCAACTGAAAAATTCAAAGTGCTGGTTTGTTCAGGAAAGCAGTACTGAATTCTTGCATCTTCACTCAAGAGAAAAGATTTCTTCATGGAACCCTTAATGAACTCAAGCAAAGCAGTAATAAATCCTAGGCAAAAATTTTAATTGTTATGCATATTCACTACAGTGAAAAAATTAGTGAACTGTGGTCTAGATCTCACCTTGATAGCCCAACAGTTTCTTATATTGGAAGTCAGCCTGTTCTTAACTTTGGCATAGCTGCTGTTTATCAAAGGTAGTTGCAAGAACCATGTTGGATAAAACTAAACTATCAGTTTTTCAGATAGTAAATTTTGTGGCTTGGACAATGTCCTCTGTGTTGTGTGTAGCTTCACAGCAAGGGATGTTAGCAAACAGTCTCTCATCCTCACTTTCCAAGGAAAGGTTTGCCTCAACCCCCCCACTATTGACCTACCCTGTTTCCCCTCAGCAGCCCAACAGATTCTACTTCCTTTAACCTCTTTGTTTCACAAAGGACACATGCTTTTGTTTGCTTCATGCTTCTTATCCCTGCACAATGCTTCTGCCTTCTTCAGATCTCTGTCCAAAGCCCTCAGCTTCCAGTTAGGCACCCAGTGCTAAGCACTTCAGTCTTTGTTCCAGTCTTTCCATTTCAGTTTGCTGTAAACAGGCAAGTTTCATCTGTAACAGTAAGCATATTTGTGACCTTTCAATCTTGCAATAATTCTTGTCATCTCACCCTTTTCCCAAACACTTACACCTTTCTTTAATAGTTACTGTTTTAGTTAATTGGGCTATGGCCTTTTTTTTTAAATTGCCTGTTAAGCTCCATAGGCACCTGGGGCACTGGATGCATAAATAATACTTAGTAAAAAAAACAATGAGATCGAAGCTCCCATTAAATTGTTTCATGGTAAATTTCACCTAGTGAACTCACATCCGGCAACAGGAAAACCAGACACTTTGTAAGGAGTATTAAAGCAGGTTTTGAGGCAATTAATAAAAGATATACGATTAAGAAATCTGGAGGATCTGGAAAATACCAACTAGAGGTCTTTGATAAATGGATATTTTTATGTAGTTGAAACTGAGGAAGCATTTGCTAGATTCCAAATAGTTATAGGGAAAAAAAGAAGAACACTTGTAATCAGTTCCATGTACCAGGTGAGAGGGAAAACTTATTAGTCTGTAAGCATGTTTGGAACTCTCACAGGACAAGACAGAGTTTTAGCAGCAACATTCCAAGACACTTCTAAAAGCATATACTCATGATGTTCAGAAAGAAGTAGTTCAGTGACAAATGTCAAGAGGAATATTAACTATTCCAGTTCTTCTGACATCTGTTTTAACTGTACATATTTTTGGGAGAATGTTATATAGTTCTAGATCTAATTTCAATCATTCTTTACTGTCATGAACGTAAACCTCACTTCTGTGAGGTATAGCACAATAGTTGTCCTAGCTTTAGATATGGAAAATAGCTAGCCAGAGAGTCATCCCTTGGTGGACTTAAGCATCACGATGCTGTGTAATGTTGTACCTAACCTTTACTACCTACTGCAACCCATAGATATAAATGTTTCAATCCTGCTAACATTCCATTGGGAGATTTGAGAGGCCATGAACATGGTCTGATTTGAGTATTCATTCAGAGACAGGAAAACTGTTCTGAGTTGCCTACTCTCTAGAAAGAAACTGCCTTCTCCCTGTGAATGATCTCCTTTGGTAGTTACACAAAGCCTCGAGAAGCACATGAGATGGTTGTATATGCATGTCTTCTATTTGTCCGTTTCTGTTTCCTATTTGCTTGGCATAATTAAAATATCATTGAGCCAGAAAGAGATGAGAAGGAAAAGAGAAAACATATATCAATAGAAAGACAACATAACCTTGTAGGTAAGAAACATGCTGTGAAGGGGGAAGTGTGTATTCACATAATATTAAAATTAATTCTGAATCCAAAAAACAGCTTCAGTAAACATTTACAGGACTCAAAAGTTGGTTTACTCCTCAGCTGAGTGCCCTAACTCAGAGGGTTATTTAATTATACTCCAATTTTCTCCTCTCCATTATTAGCAATTTTAAAAGATGCACAGCAGGGATCCATCTCAGTCTAAAACTTTGCACTTACAATACTCAGGCAGCAGAAAGAGAAGGCTCAGATTGATTTATAAAGAAAATGAAATTTAATTTAACACACCCATGTCACCACTAACCTTTGAGTTGTGGTCCCTGCTGAGAGCTGTGCATTTCAGCAATGATATCATTACAACATTCAGTACAGAATCAAGGAGCTGTGTTTTCCTGAAGCTGTGTTTTGGCTCCAGAAGAGCCTGTTCAGGAAAATATGCATTGCTCCTCCAGAATTGAGCGGTCAGAGGAAGCAACACAGTGCAGAGACATGTTAGTGTATTTGAAGAATTAGTGGAGTTCAGCCAATATTCTTGGGTTTTGACAGAGGAAGAAGGGGAGGTGGCTTTGTGAGGACTCGAGAGACACCAGCAGCCTGATGCAATGGAAGCAAGAATGAAGAGGCAGCACATGAAGGCCTCATTTGGGGAAAAAGAAGATAAGGCCACAAGAGTCTGAGAGAATGGGTGGAAGAAGCCAGGAAGGAACAGGATTGCCTAAGCCCAGACACCACCAATTTTATTAAATGAGTATAATTTACCAAAATGTCAGAAACTCTTGAATTAGATAAAAGTGAGATAAAACCTCCCTCTCTTGCTATGAGTTACAATTTGACTTACAGATCAAATCCTGCAAATAGGATGGACCATCCGGCTAAGCAATTCTACCACATTTGGTCCGTTCTGGGCACCACCAGGAGCATGTTGTCTAGCAAGCTTTCAACTTCCTTTTCTTTTTTTTCCGTTAATGTGAAGTATTTTAATTAATTTACATTAGACAAGTTTTTGTTGCAACATGTAAAACTTCATTAAGACATGAAAATCCATGCACAATCAAAAGAGTGCACAATTGCCTATTCTAGAAAAGCACCTGTAAAAAACTTTCCTATGTATCAGTGGCAGTTTTCATTAACCTTTCAAAGTCTCCATTTGCTCCTGGTGTGTGTGCTTTCAGAATACGGCTTTGAGACTTAGAAATAGGTGTATAAGTGTATAAGCAGCATGTGTGAGAGCGTCTCTGTGTGAATGTTGTGCCTGCATAACTTACTTACAATTAGAAGTATAAAAGTGCTGCAGTGGCTGCACAAAAAAATTCTTTAATTTTACCTATGACACTCTTATGAGGGTAAACCCCTGGTCTATAAAGATAACCCATAAATATGTTTTTCCTACTTGTTCTTTTTTTGATTTTGTCTTCTATTTGTTACTGAAACAGTGAGGAGGGAGGCAATAGACATTGGTGATCCCATAAAACGTGTTCAATTTATTAATAAGATTTTAGAAAAAGATGAGACCCAGCAGCCTGTAGACAGGAGTAAGTTCTACAACAGTCTGGTTACCAATCATTCTAAGAGCCAGCTAACAGCTGTCTGACCATTGGATATGGCTATTTGCATGGCTAACAATTGGATGTCTATCTACCATGTGAATGGCCTGCAACAAGCTGTTTGTTTGGGGACTATTCATAACGGCACAGTCAAAAGTCTCCTGAAAGGCATACTCGTTTCCATTTCTGTTCTTTACCCTTCTAAAATTGGCAATTTATTACATCAAAAAATAGCAGTCAACCTAGAAAAGGACAAAATTGACACAGTTTCCTTTTGATCTTTCTGTTTTGAATAGGCACCCACCAATGAACTTCCCAATGAATATTCATTGGATGCAAAAGAAGTACCCAGCATCTTTTAAATAGAGAATTTACTCTAAATATTTAATAAAAGAGATAAGTCTTGATACTTTACGTAGCAGAGATGCATTTTCAAAGATCTTTAGAAAAGACAGTTAATCTCCTTGCATGCATTTGCTGTATTATTCTGTTTCATTTTAAATGTATACATTTTTTTCCTCTATTTTCCCATATTTCTGCCCTGGTGAAAGGTTATTCCATACCTCTTCTTTGCAGTTTCTTTTCCCTTTCCTTAAAGCAACTAGTAATGTCGCCTTTGACATAAGCAGTATACACCATCAGTTTGATCCAGTATGCCAAATGCTGTCTTTTTTTGTTATCTATAGAATTATTTAGGAATTTACAAGGAAACTATTTGAAATTTCCTTGTACTGTAAAAAGGTAATGGGCCAAAATACACTTTGTATGTACCAAATTCCGTTCATTGAAAGTTCTCTGATTTCAAGGCAGTAATTCTACATTTTCACCAGTGTAATCAAGTGTGGAGTTTTATAAAGAAAAAAGCACTTTCAGAAGAGCTTCTGATTTGCTACAAATGATTACAAAATAAAAATTAATTAATTTTAGGGTAAAAAAACTCAGCAGAAGTGTTTTTTTCATTCTACGGCAGCATAGATGGATAATAGAATTTCATGTATGAGACATACAGTATATTTTTGTCAAAGTTGTTCTTCCTATTAGACCTAGTAAGATAAAATCTAAATAAGAGCCCTTGAGGGCAGAGTCTACTGTCTTTACACAAGATATTTCATGGCTCCCAAAGGAGAAGATATATTAATTAATATAATTAATAAATTAATTTTAAATCTACTGTAATTTCATACCATATTATAGTGCCATGCACTACATATATTAAAGTATTCAAATGTTCTGATACCAAATCCATTTAAAAGTACTGTTCAAGTAAATTGGCATATCCTGCAGTATTTAGTTGCTTCTCCACTAAATAGAAGACCAGTCTTTTCCTTGAGATGTCAGCTTGTTACTTCAGACATCTTAAACAGAAATTTGTTCTGGCTTCAAAAATGTACAAAATTCAGTCCTAGTGCATGACTTCAGCAGGATCCACTTCTAGGACCCTTACCAAAGCAAGGAGCCTGCACACTGGAGTTATCTGCAAATAGGACCAGATGCTTTTGTACATTTCTTCAAGTCACATTGAAGCAGTAATTTATAATGCAGCAGTTTACAACGGATAAGATATAACCTTACTTAAGATTTCTGTTGATATGATACTAAAATGTTTGGCAATTTATAATTGAGATTTATAACACAGCAAGCAAATTAGTTATAACCCTTGAAAACAGATTTAAAAATGCAGGTTCAGAAATGCTGAGGGAAGCTTATTTTGTTTTCCTTTTTTGACTGTAAGTTCTTCCTAGTCTGCCACATTTTGCCTACAGTCATGCTTTTCCATTCACTGATTAGATTACTATGCTGCTTGCTAAACATATTATGCTCCTGAAAGTCACTCAGAAGCTCCAGCTGGTGCAGATGCAGTGACCCGCTTCTTTAGTCAAACTGGTCAGAAGAAACACTCTGCACCCGAACATTAGTTACTGCTTCCCTTCAGAAGGCAAATTACCATGCTTTTTTCCCTTTGAGAGCCTTACATGGCCTGAGACTTAACTACCTGAGACACACTTTCTCCCATGCACTGCTGCAAGCCCTTTGAGAACAGCCGAGACAAAGTGATTTAGTAGCATTTTAGCCTCATATGAGAACATCAAATTCTCACCAGACTTCCCAACTCTGGAGTTTCCATCCCTATATTACAAAAACAGTTGGGGCTTCATCTTCTGCATGTGGAAATTGCACCACTTTGATTGATTTCATCTGCTTAGTTTAATGACGTTGTCCTAGTAATGGATATGTTGCTAGATTGGAATTAAGATCCTATTTTTACTTTATTACTCTTTGGCTCAAAACATCAAAAATAGGATTAATCTCAACTAATGCATCTACAAAGTTAACTTGTCCAGCTGAACAAATCATCCAGCCTTCCTTTGGAGTCAATTAGGAGAAATAGAAAGAAAATTATTCTTGTTAGTTTAAGGATCAGATCTACAGGGATCCAACATTGGGAAGTGGTGATTAATGCTGTATTCTGTAAATCAGAACTACAATAAAGATCAGTCAATTAATTCTTAGTGTGCAGAATTGTCCACACTCCGTAGAGCACAGTGCAACAGTAGTTTAAAGCAGATATTAAAGCCCAGAAAGTAGAGTCACATTATCACAATTCTGTGGTTGACTTACTATAACTATCTCTCAAATCGCTTAATGCCATCTGAACAAAGTTACAATTTCTGACTTCTATAAGGTAAAATTAGACCAGATATCTCTGCAACAGAATACATTGCAGACATGTCCCTTCACATTCACTCCTCAGTGAGTTACACTTGAAATAGCTGTACTTGCTCTACTAAGATCAAGCATCTTCACAGTGATAGAAGTCCATCAACGTCAAGGGTCATATATGTTTAAAATCAGTCCCCAAACTGACATAGTTATACTAGAAAGCTGTATGGGTAGCCCAAGACCCTCTTTATGGACCTTCAGGGCACAGTGCAAAGCCCATCTCTTTATTGAGGCTTTTCTCCAGTGTAAATAGTCTTTTTTTTTTTTTTTTATTTGATTGCTCAGCCAGAGGGTTAAGGACATTACTTATGTGTCTTTGTAGTATTATATCATAGGTAATTGAAAACTTAAATAGTTTAGTCTTCAGGCAGGCAACAGTTGGCAACGTATCAAATTTTATTGAATGGTTTTAATGTGGGGTGCACAGTGAGGCCAAGGGCAAGGCAGAGAGTTTCAGCTTTACTGAATCATGTAAGTATGTATTTGGTATCCATGTATACTCTATTCTATTAAAACATCAAAGACTTTTTAATCATCCAAACCTTGGAATTTTATCTCTTACTGCTCAGGCTGACTTGTCCTGTTTACATGTTCCCTGGTGGATGTAAATTTTCCAAAAACCAGTATAAATGCCCCTGTTACGGAAATAGGAATTACAAATTGTGGCTAATAACAATGACATGTCTGCTGAAATACTCCACTGTCTCACATTTTGTTTCTATAGTTAAATAAGACCTACTAAGTCAATGCTCATGCTTGTGTAGCCTCAAACATGTAGTCTACATTCTAGGAGTGCTCTTAAACAGCAATGAGGGGGTTGATTTTGCTTGAGTTTAGTTCAAGATCAGTGATTAAGTAAGAGTAACTCAGCCCACCCCAGTGTGAATGGTTACATAGCTTAGCTACAGCTTAGAACAAATACTCTTAGTAACAGGAATATTGTGCAATCTGTGTCCTGAAAAATTGCCTTTCCTACAGCTATAATGCTGCCTTAAGGTGCAGAGGTGATCTCAGTTCAGCTGGTATTGAACAAAATTGATATGCAGGGACAAGGACTTGCAGTAGTTCACTTAGCAAGAGGGCTTGAAATTCAAGCTGAAAAAAGAGTAAAAAGCAGGACAGAACAGTACATCCAAAGTTGGAAAATGCAGATTGTAAGTCCTGGATGGGTTTATAGATGGTTGGTTGACTAGAATGACTGACAAATTATTTTCCTTTAACCTATCACCTGGAAAGTAAATTTTAAAATGGCACTGTGAGAGAAATTACATAGAAATTAAAATTTTGCTTCTTGGATTAAACTATTAAAATGAAAATGATTTATTTTCTTCTTAAAAGAAATCTGATGACTATTCCAGTAGCAGGCAAAAGCTTTAGAAATTATGTATCCAGTAAAGTGAGTTAAAATTAATAAAAAAATTAATTAATTAATATCATTCTGTTCACTATAGAAATCACCTTGGTTTGCTTGTTTAGTCAGTAATGCTCCATCTTCCAAAACTGAACCGCCTTTCTGATACCTCCTCTTAGCACTGCAGGATATGTTCAGATCATTTGAAAGCCTAATTCCTAAAGGATCTCTTCGTTTCTATAACTTCTTAGACACAACTATTTACACTGATAACTTCTCATCCAAGTTCTTATGTGGCATCTGGATTATTTTTAGTGTAACAAATACAGTTTTGTCTAATACCTATCAACACAAAAAGTTCCTATTCATCAGATTGATCACATTACATATCCCATGGCATCTCTCAATCGGTTCCCATTTTCCTAGCAGATCCAAGATAGGTTCTTTACCTTAGTTACAGAGGCCTTCCTGACATCCTGCATCATTCACATCATTCCTATGCAGTATCCAGAGGTCACTTACCACCTCTCATCATGTAAGCTGATTTTGTACATGTCCCAAATAAGCACTTGAATGATTTCTTCCTTGTTGGGGAGAAATTTTCTGTAAACATATTCAAATTTTTCTCTATCTTCTTTTTAGCCTGACCCAAAAGTCATCCTTCTGCATACATTCTTCTGGCCAGCCATCCTCAGGATGTTCAGTAGCTCTCAAGCTCCTATTAGCTTCCATGGGAACACTTTGTACACATCTTGGGCTAGAATATTACAATTAGTGGTCACAGAGCGTATCACAGTAATACTGTGCAGATATTGGTACTGTGCAGATACCTTACAGCTAAACAGCCTCCACTGACTTAGTCAGCTCTGTGTTGTCCATTGATATCTTGGTGAAGATAAAGCCTCTGGCTGTGTATTCATAGTTTTGGGGACAGGGCTAAGAGCAAAGCTGCTTCAACCTGTAGTGTGATAGAAAGGATCTCCTCAGTCTCATGCTGCTACCTACGGCTTATCTGAGGTTTCCTTCCAAGACATTCCACATGAGATTGCTGCAGGGACTGTGATACTACCTTTACCTATCAGAGGATTCTCTGCAACTGAAATTTCCAGTTGTAGGCCCAGTTTTCCCATAAACAATTTAATACAAAGATATCCTAGCTAAGTTCAAGACAGAGCCCTATGAGTTTGGCAGAATTCAGGTGGTCTAACAAACCTGATGGTGCCATGTTGCTGTTGCCACTGTATACACCAGATATAGTTCAAAAGAATACTTAAACAATGGCAGTTTAGCTGACACATGCCAGAAGGTGCTATAATTACTCTTTAACGTACTAATTACACTGTATATTTGGGGGAGGTGTGTTATATTTATAATTTAATTACGAAAAAGTTCTATAAATAAAATGTTTACTCTCAAATAAATGTTATCATGAATGCAGTAAGATTTTAAAATACTTGTTAAATATGAAAGTGCAGTAATGTGTTCACATGTTCAGTATATAATTTTAAGAATTAATCACAATTACTCAAAAACCACAGCACAATTTAAAAATATTCTAAAAATAATATATTTAGGGTGTTTATTTATGTATTATAAACAATATTTTTTCAGGATCTGCGTTATGACATAAAAGTTTAAAGTGTGTGGCCCAAACCCTTCTCACTTCTCAGTCACTGATTCTTTTTTGAACAGTTCTTCTTGGAAGCTTTCCTGTATTTAAATATGAGAATGAAAGACAGTGATGTGGTGATATGGAGTTGTCAGAACACAAAACATACCAGATTGAGATTATCTTCATAATCCATGCTGCACAGTTGATATCATGTAATATGTTTTACTTGAAATGTTATCAAATGAAGGAGTTTTTCATTAAGCATTTGTTTTATTATGCTCTTCACAAAGAGCAGTGAAAAGAAGTATTGGTTTTAGACTTGCCCCTAGGCATTTAAGGCATCCCCTAACTTTAACATGTGAATATTTTTAATCTCTGATTTATTTATCTTTGTTAGAAGTTTTTGCAGTAATGATAAATTAATTCCCATTCATAGGTGAGAACTGAGACACAAAGAGAAGAATTATGACAAGTCTTATTCTCAATTTCTAACTTAAATTCTATTAGCAGACATACCATTTCTAAGAGAAGTATTCATGACAGACTTGTAGCTCCATGTACGAACTGAAGTTCATTATTTCTGATGAGATCTGTGAAATAAAACCTCATACACCCCCTTAGGTGAACATGTAACAGCAATGAACCACAGTATATGTTTGATTTTCCATTCTTCATTTTGAAAATTGTCTGGTTTTGTTCTTGCTTTTTCTCACCCTTCCCTTTATCTTTCATGGTGTTTCCTTTGGAGATGGAAAAATCTGAATACAAGCCACCTTAATATCATTCATGAAAGTACCATATTCTGGTAGAGCTCCAAGAATAATGTCATGACACTTTATTTTGGCAGACTTGGGCAAGAAAATACTCTTCAAACTTCTGATTACTGTTATCTTACGAAAAATATTCATAAAATACTTTTATATTTGTTTTTCAGTGATTTCTACTTCTCCAAGACTGTTTCTTAAGTCCTTTGGTGTGGTATCACAAATTCACCATCCGTAAGGAGTTAACTGAGCACTGAGTGCTTTACTTCTGATGCCACAGATGTACCACTTGACACCAAGCTTTACCTAAAGCAGCAGGAGAAGGAATCAGGTCAGTAGTGGTGGAGGGGAGGAAGAGAAATCCACTTCAGTGCCAAAATTCCACCATTTGTCTATGCTTTCTAGCCAATAAGTTGTTTAAACTGTCACCAAATTGTTTTGTTTGGTTGGAATATCAAATACCACATTTTCCAGCATGTCTGAAGGATAAAGCAAGCTGAAATGTTAGATGGGATATCAGTTTTGCTCACTGTATAAAATAATACTCACCGTACATTACTAGAGTAGACAAGGCTTGGTAATTCATGGCCATCAGATTGATGAGGAGAATTTTATTGAATTACTGAAGCTTCACAGCAATGACAATGAGACCCTGGGAAGCTAGCTGAAGGGAAAACAAGATTACACAAGTCCAACAATTCAGAATGAAATCATCAGTCTAATGAGCCGTGAAGTTATCCACACTATTGTAAAGGAAATTAATTGTGGTTCACAATACCATTCTGTCATAGCTGATAGAACTCAGGATTACATAGATATAGTACGTGGAAGAAAAGTGTCCATCTTCACCACATTGACCCTGGCAAGCAAACTAACAAAAAGTCAGTTATAATTTCCTACACACCAAACTATTCCATGGACTTCATTGGAAAAATTGCTTAGTGACACTGAGTACTTGTTTGTAATGCACAATACTCATGAATAAATCAAGAACATTCTCAAGATATAATCCATAAGTACGCATGCTTTCAAGTGTATGCACATTTTTAAGTGAGGTGGGATTTGTAGATCACCTAGTCTGCCCCTTGTCCATAAAAGAAATTTCAATAGAATCGAGTATCCATCCATATGAGACATTCAGAGGAAATTAAAATTGGAGATATATAAAATAAGGCCAGCAGTGTCTCAATGGGAGGATGCAACTGTAAATGTGCTTGCTTTAATGTCCCACACTCAAAAAACCCCTGACAAATCTGAAATAAAAGTTTATAAGAGAGGCAAAATATAACACTAAATGAAGTATGTCAAGTAAATTTTGTCAAAGAAAAATTAATGAGGCAAAGAACTGATTCAACTGTGTCTATTATTAAATAAGCAGAAGAAATTGTCTAAACATCAGACTTGGATCCAACAGCACCTCCATAGCCCAAAGTTTCCTCTGCTACTGTGCTGTTAGAAGAGACAGCAATTTTATGTAATCAAAGGAAAAGAATTTTTCAGCTTGTAGTACTTCAAAGAAGTTTAAGTGTGTTTTGTCCAGCTGAAGACCGCGTTCCTGTAGGCTGATCCGAATGAATATCCACAGTTGGGAGGAATGTTTCCTGTTGATGTGAATGAGGAAATTGCTGGCTGTGAACCTGAGAGGGAAAAAAAAAAATCATGATTAAGAAATATCTCCCACTCAGAATCTGATCATATGAAGTATAACTAGAGACATTTTGCACACTAGGACAACTCCTGTTGGGAGCATGCAGTCTGGTAACTGTCTCAGCACAGCTGCAGTCCCTTCAGCGTGACAACTTCACCACCGACTGCCACAGAAAGGCTGTGACTGCAGAGCTCCAGAGCTGAGCCACCTCCAGACTAGACTGAGGACAGATTAATTTATTTTCCTTTTCACCAACTTTGCCTGCAGTGTTTGTTGTTATACTTGCCAACCCAAAGATTCACAGCACATGCTGTTTCCTCAAATGTCTGCTTTGTTCAGAACTGTCTAGCTTTGAATGCTGTGCAAGCATCATGCCATCATTTCAGGTCATACCAGGGGAAAGAATGCTTTACTACAGCCTTACTCTTTAGGCAAAGCTGTGCATTTACCCGAAAGAACAATACAGACTTAGACAATATGCTTAATACAAACAACTTAGAAAAAGGAGCAGAAGGAGGAACTCAGGTGACCCCTTTTAAAATTTCCCTATTGTATTGAAAAGTTCATTTGGCTGTTACAGCTTATTCCCACTCTCTCTACCATTGAAACATCCTTGCTGTATGTGACACGCCTGTAGCTCTTAAAAATACATCTAAAGAGAAAATTTAATGACTTTGAAAAGGTGTTGGACAGCAATTGAAGCATGTCTTTTCATCCAAAAAGCTCAAGGCTGAGGGGGCATGAAATGTTAGGACCGCAAGCTACCATAAGATCATGGGAAGTAATTCAGAAGTAGAAACAGCTATCAAGTACACAGAGAAGCTGCTGTCAAAATACAACAATATGTTGAGCAGGTTATGGACTGGATAAACTTTCTAAGTATGAGTTGAAAACCTGGATTTTCAAGAAAAGCGGTCAAAATGGGTAGAGAAGTGTGCAAAACCATTAGTTTACCTGAAAATTTGATCTCAGCTTTCCGTTTTAGAGAGTCTTTATTTGGGGGAAAATATTTGAATCTGTGAGAATATTCTGACCTTAGTGTATCAGCCAAAAATTTTATTTGATGAGGAGAATTAGACAGTTGCCAGCTTGAGATGCTTCTGTCCAAGTCACAGTATAAAAATATACATGGAGAGATAAAGAGTTTCAGAACCATTTTCTGGGTAATTTGTGTACTATAATTTCTTTTGGGCCAAGAAGCACTACTTTAAAAACTTATTTTATTCAGTGGAGAGATCTTAGCTTGTTTTTGTCCTAAGTTATGTGTACAGAGATACCCATGCACCTTGCTGCATCACAGTTTACACATTATGAGAGGAAACAGAACATTTTGATTTTTTTTTTATAGTTTTAGAAAAACTGGTGTTGCAGAGTAACAACTGTAGTGAATCATATCCAGAATCTTGTTTCTAACAGCAAAAGATGCTAAATGTTTTAAAGGAAAAGTTATACTAATGATGGTCATTTACCACTGTGGATTTTAGAGCAAAAGTCTAACTACTGAGGCTGTTTCCTTTTGCTCTAGTCAGGTAGAAGCCTAGTGCATGCATGATCGATTTCCACATTCCATTACAATAACTTGACTAATTTTGAAGTGAGGTTCCTCAGTGTCATCTCTTCACCTGTTCATTACTCATCTTTCACTTTCATGCCTGATCAATTCCTTACAGGCACTCATACTGCCAATGTCATTACTGGTCTCATCTTGCTATCTATTGCTGCTCTTGTGTGATCGTGGTCACCCCTACGTACATCCGTAGGGTACGTAAACGTGACAAAGTCACCCACTGCATCATTGCTAAGGGTGAGTGTATACTTCATGGCACTGTGATCACCCAAAGTTTGCAAGAAAACAGTGCAGAAAGCCAAGCCAAATTAGTCACAAATATTAATTTCTTGCACACCCAGTACACACAAATAACCTTCCACATCCACTACCTCTAATGAGATATAGATTGTTTGTATAGGTGTAGCACTTTCTGCTACCCAGTAACCAAATACGTTTGTTAAGTAAGGTCACTTAAAAGTAAGGAATTCCACAGAATAGCAGACTGCCTAATGGCAGGTCAATGCACAATCCTTTCCTGTCCTGTATCTCACAATGGACCAAAGCCATGGTCTCATTTGTAACAAGTGATAGCAGTATCTTATAGTTTGGAAATGCAGATATTCCCTGCAATTTCAAAATTATAAGCAGGGTGGAAGAAAGCAGACCTGGGGGCATTTTCAAGAATATCTGTAAATGGAAAGAGAGGACTCAAAAGGCACATGACTTAGAGAACAGCTCATCAGTGACAATAGCTGTGTGGTGAACAATTTTCAGCAAACCTACAACACTTTCAAAATAGCCAAATTTTCCCACTCAAGAAAATCCAGGAACAGCAGAACCCCTTCAGTAAAACTCAGTGGCAGTAGCTGGAGTAAAAAGACAAGTAGTCTGTGTCTCTCCATCCATACTGTATAAGTTGGCCCCTCTCCTTAGTTTCTGTTACCTCCTCTGCTGCCCATATATCTCCACTCACATCGTGGTCAACCAAACAGCAGCTA